>BSBK01006624.1:0-600000 GCA_027943335.1 Chamaecyparis obtusa
AAAGAATTTAAGATATTAGGTAGAATTAATGGCTGGTATTGAAGAGGCATGGTAATCCTAACCATCATTTTGACTAAAGTATTGGAAGATATTTCAAAATATATATATATAATATATATATTATATATATTATATATATATATATATATATATATATATAAAGTGCTCTTGGTACGATAGGCTATTGATCTAATCTAACATTAAAACCATTTGAAATGAGATCTTAAAAACATATGCAAAATAATATAAAACTCCCTTCAAATGTAGTTCCAATGCTCTCCTTTCTTCTCCATAAAAATGATGTGATGTATATCTTGATATTGACACAAGATGCACAAAATTATTGAAAGAAAAATGATAGCATGAGATTAGTAGGACTGTGGTTAGCCAAAAATGAGAGAAATGATCTCAATTTATAGAATTTTTAAGAGAAATTACAAATTTGGCAATTAAGTGTGAAAAAGGGCAATTATCATAGATTATGGAAATCGGTGAATTTGAATGAGGAAACTTGTAATTAATTATGAAAATTTATGACAAATTGAATGCATAGTTAGAAATTAGTGAGTTAAAAAAAGAAAATTTGTCATAAAATATGACAAATATGACAAAAAAAAATAAGGGAAAATTATCATAAACTATGACAACTATGACAAAAGGGAAATAGGAAAATTGTCATAAACTATGATAATTTATGACAAAATGCAAAGGAAAGGTGGAGGATAAAAAAGAGGAAGGTGGATAGAAAAGTGGGTGAAGCACAAACTAAGGGATACAATCCCATTTAGAAAAAGGAGCGAATTATTGAATTTGAAAATTTATTTATTCCTACAAAATGGAAATTAGGATTTAGAAATTCTAAAAAATTCTATACATCAATAATTAGCCAATTAATTATGATAGACTACAACTGATTGAATATCTTAAAGGATCTAGATTGATGACTTCAAAACACATTGATTAATGATCACTGAGCTACTAAGGTATATGTGAGACATTAAAATAATTAATATATTATCATTGATGTAAACTAGTTTTGATTGTACTTATCATGATGGTTACAAACATCTAAAGAAGGAAATAATGGTGAAGGAATGATATATCTACATGAAGATGAGATGTATGAGAAAGATATGGATATGGTCTTCATTGGGTAACTTATTGATGAGTCTATAACATTATGTTATTAATTTGATTGTATTACATGATTCTATTATGGATTGAAGATCAAGAATGAACAAGTTTATGTGGTTGGTAAATGAAGAATTTAGTATACATGGAGTTGGAACAGTGTACAGTGAGCAAGTGTAGTGTATACCAAATACAGTGTTAACTAAGTTAGTTATCACCTCAACACAAAATGGCATTGACCACGTGAAAGAAATAAATGGAACAAATGACTGTCGACTAAATATGATGAGCTTGACAATTATTGATGATTCTGAGGTAAAAGATATTTTTTTATGATGATCAAATGACTGAAAAAATTCAAGGATGATTGGATGAAGGATATTGAAATGTGTTAATGACACAACTATCAAGGAAGGTTAAAGAGGCAAAATCAACAGTGAAGATTAAGAGGCAAAATCTATGGCTGGAAATAAAATGGTTTATTATGTCTATAAAAAGAGACAAGAGATTCATTATGATTTTTGGAGAATGTGCATGAGGATATTGTATTCATGTGAGCTGGTCAGATAGGTTGAAGATAGAACTGATCAATTCTACTGACAACATCGAGTGTCAGAGAAAAGAATTATCGAGGAGAACAGAGTTGGAGAAAACAAAGAGATTGAATTGAGTATAATGGACAGAGGCATTTTGAGCTTAGCATAGATATGAAAATTTACAAAATAAGTGATATTTAAATTAGATCATTACTATAACATCCTAACCATTTCTATAGATAAATCTATTAGCCGAGTGGGAATTAACAATATTTTTATATGATTATTTTCTTGTTGACCCAATAGTGAATGTTTGGTCAAAGAAAACTATTAGTGATAAATCCTCTAACCAAGTCACACCTTACAATGTGTTATTGTAACCTTTAACACTAGGGTTGGCTCATAACCAAGCTCACTTCAGAAGAGAGAAATTATTTTGGGTTACTGGTGCTAGGTGGTTTTTCCCCTAACAGGGTTTCCACATTAAAAATTAAAGTTTTATATGTGTATGGATGTGGTGAATTGTTATTTTACTTTACACATTACTGTAACTAGATTGATCAGTATATACACTAGTTAATTTACTTCTATTTAGTAGATGAACAGAAAGCCACAGTTAAGGTTTTACCCAGTTGATTAAATTATCTGAAAGATTTATTTTATACATTAGGAAGTATTTGGGACTATAGGATAGCTGGACTTAATTGATTCACCCCCCCTCTCAGTTATCTAACAATTGGTATAAGAGCATAGAGTGCTTGAAGGAAAATTTTGAAGGACTTAAGTTAAAGATCACAAGATGTATAAGAGAGAGGTACTAATGATGAATAAAGACAACTTCTTGACATGGAAAATTAGAATGAAATTTTACCTATCAATGATTGGTGAGTCTGGAACATACTACTTACAAAATGAGTTTATCTTACCCACTAGACCTTTGACTATTGATTAGATGAGAGAAAGACATGAACAACATGCTATGATGATTGAGATTGCTTCTTCCTCATCAAATGTCAAATTTTAAGATGTTAAGACATGTACAACTACTAAAATGATGTGCGAAAAGCTTGCACTAGTTCATGGAGGAAATTTTGATGACATGAAAATGAAAGAAGGTGAGAACATATCTCAGTACAACAACTGAATCAAGGAGGTTGTGAATGATATCCAAGGAGTAGGTGTAATTATTGATGAAGACACTGTGGTAAGTAAAATCCTTAGAACCTTGTTACCTACCTATGCTATAAGAGTTTCTACAACTCATGAGCTGAGAGAAGCTCTTGGTAATAATGTTACACTTGATAGTCTAATTGGTAGACTGACTACATTTGAGTTGAACAATTATGGCAATAGTATTGTTCCTACTATTGAATCTGCATTTATGCCATCTCTCAAAATTGGTAAATCAAGAAGAAAACATAAGATAAGAAATGAAAGTGATAGTGAAAGTGAAGAGGATGAACTTGATAAACTTGAAGCAATAATGACTAGAATATTACAAAAAGGTAAAGGAAGATAAAGAGTTAAACTACCTTTGGTATGCTTTAAATGTAAAGAGATTGGTCATATTGTTGCTAGATGTCTTGACAGGAAAGAAGATGAGAAAAAAATGAAAGATATAATGAAACGAGGTATGATAGAAGAGATACTAAGATCACAGAGGAAATCAACATTATGGAAAGAGAGATAACTGAGACTACAAAGATAAAGGCAAGAAGGAATGTTACCTAGTTGTTGTTGTTGTTGTTGATGATGATGATGATGATGACACTGACATCGACACTAATGAAGACATAGAAGTGGTATTTGTGGCTTTAAAAGAAGATTCTAAAAAAGGAGAAAGGTATGTTGAAACATCACTTATTTCTAAAGTTAGCAACAATGTTTCTTGGATTATTGATAGTGATATTATAATGTTCCTTTTACTATCAATAATACCTTGTCTAGTAAAAGGAAAATGGTCTATATTACTGAACAATAAGATCAGATGTGAGAATGCATATTGGGTGAAAGGACTTAATTATAATCTATTGAGTGTAGCATAGCTAAATAATGCAGGTCACCGAGTTGCATTTGAGAAAAGAAATGTGAAAATCTATGATGAGACTAGAAAGTTGGTCGGTACTAGTGAACAATCAAAAGGTAATTTATTATATCTTGACAATGCTGAAACTTCTTGTTTGTTGGCTAAAAATGAATATGTATGGTTATGGCACAAGAGGTTATGTCATGTGAATTTTGACAACATGGTTAAGATCAGTAAGAAAATAAAAGTTAGAGGTTTACCAAGCATATCTAAACCTGACCATGTTATGTGCAAACAATGTCAAATGGGCAAGATGTCAAAATTTAGTTTTAAGAGAAAACATTTTTCATCTAATGCTATTTTGGAGTTAGTTCATACTAACTTGTGTGGTCCTATAAGAACTTCATACTAACTTGTGTGGTCCTATAAGAACTCAAAGCTATTATGGAGACATATATTTTATCTTGTTTGTTGATGACTTCTCTAGAACGATGACTGTCATGTTCTTGAAATAAAAATATGAAGCTTTCAAAATGTTTAAGTGGTATAAAGAAAAAGTGTAAAAATAAAGTGGTAAAGAACTAAAATTCTTAAGGTCAGACAAAGCTGGTGAATTTATTTCCAATGATTTCACTAACTTTTTCAATGATCTTGGAATTAAGAGATAGGTTTCTGCACTGAGAACACCCCAGCGGAATGAGATTGTTGAAAGTTGAAATAGATCAATTGTGGATTGTGCTAGAATACTAATGATTGAAAAAGATGTTGTACAAATGTATTGGAGAGAATTTGTCAGTATTGTTTTTTACACATTGAACCAAGTTCAACTGAAGAAAGAATCAAACAAGACACCTTATGAATTATGGTATGGTTACACACCTAATGTGAGTTATTTTAGAATATTTGGAAGTACATGTTTTGATTACGTAAAAGCAAGTTTTGAAAGGACTTGAAACCTTTTACATCAAGATTACAAGATATGCATTAAAGCTCCAATAAAACTAGTGCAACAACACCAAAAAAAGCCAAACAAATGAGTCCAAACATAGAAAATAATAGATAGAAAAACAAAGGACAGCAAAAAGACAGCAGGACAGCAACCTGCTGGCTAAACACATTTCATAATTTTTGCTACCTGATCAACTAGCAACTGCATGTTGGCTACAGACACTTTTAGTTCTTCAATGTCATTATTTTTATCATCCTCCAGCTTCCTAAACCTAGATCTAGTTCTCCTACTGGGACCTTGATCATCTTTGACCTTAGTTATCGCATGCTCCCCTTATCCTTGGTCCAACTTGTCCACCAGTATTTTCACATGCTCAATCGATGCCTTAAGGATAGAAAAGCTCTATTATGCAATATTCCCCACCATTTTCTCCATCTTTTCAACTTTGTTTTCCATAATCTCAATCATTTTTTTCATCCCTTCACCGCTTTCAATTTTTTCTTCCATCACAATGATTCTGTCATTAAAGACAGTGAGCCCCTTGGCCCTTCCAATAGTCTCAATGAATTCATCAATAGTTTGGCCCATGGTTTTCTCCCCCAGATTCATTTTAATAAGGACCCAAGTCTCTTTTTGGAGCTGATGGATATGGGATGTCATAGTTGTAATGTCATTTTTCATTATACTAAGAGTAGTTAAGAAAGCTAGACAACCCAGATTCTCAAAATCCTTGTTCCCTCCCTCCATCTTTTCCTTGGAACTCTCCACCTTTTCCTTCCCTATGTTGACCATGTCTTTCTCCTACCCATCCTTCTCAATGTTTATTATGTCCCAGGAAACATCATGCAAAATATTGTCCTCGACCAAAATATTTTGTTCCAGCCCCATACTCTCTTCTATAGTAGGGTCATTCTCCACCCTGTCATCCTGATTGTCAAGGCTCTTTTCCTGAGAAGAAGAACCCTCATTCAAGGAGATGAAAATCCTCTTAGAAAGTTTCTTCTTCCCCTATTTTTCTCTAGTACACTTTCCAATGGGCTCCATTTTTTTCTTACCCTTCTTCTTGATACTTTCCTCCCTGCTCTCCTCTTCCTCCATATCCATCTTCGTAGCCGAATCCTCCGTCTTAATCTTCTTCTTCTTTCTTTTGGGATTAGAATCCTAATATTCCTTAGAATCACCCTCATCATCCTTAATATCCTCCATGAAGGGCTCCTCTGACTCTTTTCTATCAGTGTCATAGTCCTCAAGGGCTTTTCTATTCAACCTGGGCCTCTCCACCTTTTTTGATTTCAAAACCTCATAAATGAGGACCATAAGCCCTTCATGACAGGCATGATCACCTTCCGGATCCCTCTACCAACTAAGGATGGAAGCATTCAAAGAGCTTAAAAGGTAAAAGGGGAAGTTTATTTTCACCCCATGCCTAAAATGATTCAGTAATATCAAATGATGGTTGTAAATTTTGGTATAACGACCATCAAGTGTAATGTAGCTTATAATCACAAAAAGAACCAAATGCCATGGCCTGGAAATACTTTTAGGATTAAAGTAAGAGTTGTCCACCTTTACCATATGCTTCCTCTCCTATTCCATTAGTGCAAAAGCCTCCAACGCTTTATCCAAGATCTTTCTATCCTTGTAGAAGTTGATACCTTCAATCCTTAGACCTATCGCCTCTACAATTATCTCCTCAGTTACCTCCATGCTCTACATACCCACCATGACTTTCCCCTTATTCAAGGTTTTAATGAAATTCTTTGTCGCAACCACTTTCCCTCCATGAAACTTCTCCATGTAAGTCGCCAGACCCCCATCTTTAACTATCTTCCACACCTCTTGGTTCTGGCTCCATTCGTTGCAATTTCTTGGCTTACATATTTTCTTCCTTCCTCCCATTGCTCTATAACAGTCCTAAAAACCCTTCTCAAAGTTTATCATATTACTCCTCAATTTTTTCTTAAAGTTGTAATAAAACCCTCTATTACTATGAATGACCCAAAAATCATGCCAAATGACCTCAATAATCATCTCAAAATCACCCCATTGTCCTTCATAATCTTCACAAAAAATTCTGCAATCAATACTCATTAATAGGCTCGTCATTTAAAATGTGTTGCTTGCTATGCACTTGATCCTTGTCGATTAATGATAGCCCTTCAAAAGGGAGGGAAAAACCATCATCCCACTTGATATCCACCTAGCTTTTACAAGCCACATTCACTGCCCAGTTAGCCATCGAGTTGGCCTCCCTAAAGTTATGTGTGATCATACACTCATCAAAGGAATCTATACTATTTTTAGCCTTGCTAATAACATTGGCTATTGTCCATGAGGGGGTCATAGTATTATTAAGACATTTGATAATATTAAGGGAGTCCCCTTCAACCCAAACCTTCCTATAGTTTTTCCTTTTAAATAATAGCAACCCATAAAGAGTAGTGTTAGCCTCAGCAACATGATTAGTATTACAACCTATAGGAATAGCCTTGGCCCCTTTGCAGTTCCCATGATCATCACAGATAACTATACGACAACTAGCAATACCTGGGTTACCCTTAGAGGCACCATCAAAATTGACTTTTATCCAACCATTAGGAGGACAGTCCCACCTAGCCTCATTTCTCAGACTTCCCTTGATATCCTGAACCTTTCTCCCTTCAAGCTTCCAATTAATGTAAACTTTAACCTCCCACTCATTTTTTGGATCTTGATAATTTTTGTTCAAACCAATGTTCTCCAAAAGAGATCTCTTAATCTTGTGGAAGATAACCACCCAAGTAGACTCCTTGTTTCTAAAAATTCTATCATTCCTCTCTTTCCAAACCCCCCATCACATGTAGGGAAGAAAGAAGTTCCAGATATACTGTAAGAGTTTGTTCTTTGTAGGTAGCTTCCAGCAAGTGAACAACTCCTGAATACCCTGGGGAAATACCCAATCCATATTCATCATATCAAGAAATTTCTCCCATATTTTTCTAGAAAAGGGACAATGGATATCCATATGGTTGATGTTCTCTTCATCACATTTGTAAAGACAACACCTATTGATTGGAAGTACATGTTACATTTTGAAAGATGATAGAAATGGGAAATTTGATTCAAAAGGTGATGAAGGAATATTTTTAGGATATTCTACTAAAATAAAAGCTTATAAATGTTTGAGTAAGGCTACTAACAAGATGATTGAAAGTGCAAATGTGAGAGTTGATGAATTTTCTGAAAAGAATGATGAAGAAATTAAAAAGGGACCAAAAGACTATGGTAGATTTGTTTACATTGATGAACCTAATAGTCTACCTAAGAAATAGCCTGGCGTTACCAAGCAATAGGGTAATTCTACTAAGAAATAGTCTATACAGACTGAGAATGAAAAAATTATTACTGATGAAGATCATGATCATGCAGTGAGTGGAGAACACATTGAAGAATAGAGAACTAAACCTAAAATTTCTAGATATGTAAGGAGACAACATCCACAAGATCAAATAATTGGAGATAAAAGAGCAAGAATGATGACACAAAGTAAGTTAAGAAAAAACACATGATTAGTTTGTGAATTTGAGCCTAAAAATGTTAGAGATGCATTGGAAAATGATGAATGGATCAAGGAAATGAATGAAGAGATTGAGAAAATATAGAAAAACCAAACATCAAAATTGGTAGCAAGACCGAAAGATAAGAATGTGATTGGACCCAAATGGATATTTAGAAACAAGATGAATGAGAATGGAGATGTCACAAGGAACAAAGAAAAAACTAGTATACAAAGATTATGCACAAGAAGAGGGAATTGACAATGGAGATACTTTTGCACCTATTTCTAGACTTGAAGGAGTAAGAATATTGCTTGCATATGCTGTTTACAAAGGATTTAAAGTTTATCAGATGAATGCTAAATCTGCATTTCTGAAAGGGATACTTGAGGAAGAGGTATACATTGAACAACCTGAAGTTTTTGTTGATCCTAATTAGAGGAATATGGTATGTAAGCTGCACAAATCATTATATGGATTAAAACAAGCACTGAGATCATGGTATGAAAGACTACATTCCTATCTAATCATTATTGGATTTGTTAAAAAAAGTGACAACAACAATTTGAATTTGAAAGGTGAAACTAATGACAAGATTATTATTGCTGAAATTTTGGTTGATGATGTCATATTTGGAGGATGTGATAACTTATGAAAATTATTTGCTAATGAAATGAGGAAAGAATTTGAAATGTCAATGTTCAGAGAGATTAAATTTTTTCTTGGCTTGCAAATATTACAACATAAGGAAGGCATATACATCAAAGAAGTATTGAAGACATTTGGAATGGAGGACTCAAAACCAGTTAGTACACCTATGGTCACCAGATACAAATTGAAAAAGGATGACAAGTCCACCAAGGTAAATCAAATCTTGTATAGATCTATGACTGGAAAATTTGATGTATGTTGTGTATAATAGACCAGATATTGTACATGTGGTTAGAATTGTAGAAAGATTCTCTGATAATCCTAAAGAATCACACATGACTTTTGTAAAAAGAATTTTTAGATACTTGAAGAACACTAAAAACCATGGTTTATGGTATAATAAAGAAGGAAATTTTGAACTAAAAGTTTACACTGATGCAGATTGGGCTAGAAATATTGATAGAAAAGGTACTATTGGTGGAGCATTCTTTTTGGGAGAAAGATTGGTTACTTGGATAAGTAAGAAACAAGGATGCATCTCTTAGTCTACTATAGAAGTAGAATATGTTGAACTATTGCTGCTAATTGTTCAAACATTGCATGGATAAAACAACTATTAGAAGATAAATATGAGGAGATCATTGATTCTGTGATAATCTATTGTGATAATACAAGTGTAATTAATATTTCTAAGAATCTAGTGATGCATGCAAACACAAAGCATATTTCTATTAAGTATCACTACTTGAGGGAACAATTTCAAGAAAGAAAGTAAGATTGGAGTATGTGAAACCACAAGAGCAACTTGTTGATATATTTACTAAACCCTTACCGAAGGACACATTTAAATACTTGAGGAGTAGACTAAGGGTCCATCCCCTGTCTAACAATCACTCAGGTGATTAGGAGGTTGCATCAACCTATACTTTATCAAAATATCTAATGTTGTCGATGCATAATGTTCACACTTTGGGATTCCTAAGGTTGTGAAAGATGGAAGACAAATTGAAATTGAATATTAGTACATGAAAGGTACTATATTGAAACCAAACAACAAAGACATTGATTTGTCTATTGAAGATATGATTATTTCTTTTTGGCATTGTTGTCAAAGGGAGAGAGATTGCATTAAATATTCAAGCTAAATCTAAATGGAGAGAGTTATACATGAAATATCTATCTATGGAGAGAGATGAATGAAGCTAGGTAGAGTTTACTGAGCTACAATAATTGCATACAAAGTTGTAGAGCAAATGTTTGGTATTTTATGGCATATTTCATATTATGTTTCCATCAATGCCAAAGAGAGAGATTGATAGACTACAATTGATTGAATATCTTAAAGAAGAGATTGATGACTTCAAAAGATACTGATTGATGATCACTGAGCTAATAAGGTATATGTGAGACATTAAATCAGTTATTGTATTGTCGTTGATGTCAACTAGTTTTGACTGTACTTATCATGATGGTTACAAACATCTAAAGAAGGAAATAATGGTGAATGAATGAGATATATACATGAAGATGAGATGTATGAGAAAGATATGGATATAGTATTCATTGGATAACTTATTGATGATCCTATGACATTATGTTAGTAATTTGGTTGTATTACATGATTATGTTATGGATTGAAGATCAAGAATGAACAAGTTTATGCCATTGGTAAAAAAGAATTCAGTATACACCGAGTTGGAATAGTGTACACTAAGCAAGTGTAGTTTATACTGAGTACAGTGTTAACCAAGTTAGTTATCACTGACACAAATGGTGTTGATCGAGTGAAAAAAATAAATGAAATAGATGACAGCTGACTAAAGATGATGAGCTGGACAAATATTGATGATTCTAAGGTAAAATATAATATTTTTTATGATGATCAAACTGCTAACAAAATTCAAGGATGATCAAATGAAGAAGATTGAAACATATTAGTGACACAATTGTTGAGGAAGGTTAAAGTGAAAAAATCAATGGTGAATATTAAGAGGCAAAATCTATGGCTAGAAATAAAATAGTTTATTAATGTCTATAAAAGGAGACAAGAAATTCATTATTATTTCTAGAGAATGCATGTGAGGAGATTGCATTCGTGCGAGCTGGTTAGAAAGGTTGAAAATAGAACCAAGCAATTTTGTTGACAACACCGAGCATCAAAGAAAAGAATTATCAAGAAGAACATATTTGGAAGAAACAAAGAGATTGAATTGAGTATAATGGCTAGAGGTATTTTTACCTTAGCATAGATATGAAAATCTAGAAAACAAGTTGTATTTGAATCAGATCATTACTATAACATTCTAACCATTGCTACAGATAAATTTCTTAACCAAGTGGGACTTAACAATATTTTTATTTCAATGTGGCATTCAATGAATGTTGATTTTTTTCTTGTTGAGCTCATAATGAATGTTTGGTCACATAGAACTATTAGTGATAAATCCTCTAAGCAGGTCACACCTTACAGTGTGTTATTGTACCCTTTAACGGGGTTGGCTCTTAATTGAGCTCACTTCAAAAGAGTGAAATTATTTTGGGTTACTGGTCCTAGGTGGTTTTTTCCCTAACAAGGTTTCCATGTTAAAAAATAAAGTGTTATATGTGTATGGATGTGGTGAATTGTTATTTTACTTTACACATTACTATAATTGGATTGATCGGTATATACACTAGTTAATTTATTGCTATTTAGTAGATGAATAGAAAGGCATAGTTAAAGTTTTACCGAGTTGATTAAATTATTTGAAAGATTTATTTTATACATCGGGAAGTATTTGGGACTATAGGATAACTAGACTTAATTGATTCACCCCGCTCTTATTTATCTAACAAATTAATGTCAAATTAATTAATTATGGAACTTAGGGAAAAGGGATAGATAAATGTATTTTATTTATCAAGGCTAAGAATTGAGATAAATTATGTGTTATTTACTCGTAAAGAAGACAAATTAATCTATTTGACCAAATTGATGATTTTGATGAGCCAAAGGATCAATTTTGATGATTTTGA
The DNA here is from genome assembly GCA_027943335.1 of Chamaecyparis obtusa. Lineage (NCBI taxonomy): Eukaryota > Viridiplantae > Streptophyta > Pinopsida > Cupressales > Cupressaceae > Chamaecyparis > Chamaecyparis obtusa. The sequence continues at coordinate 11,845 of BSBK01006624.1, forward strand.
TGACTCTCGTAATTTTGATAATGACTTGAATTAATTTTAAAAGCAATTGATTAGGTCAAAAATGAAGAAAAAACAAGGAGAAATATTAGTGAATTAGGGATGAAAATTAAACATTGGAGACATGTTAAAAAAAAAGGGGACACATAGGTGTGGACCATTTTTTAGTGTCTACATTTTGCCCCTCTTTGAGACAATGCGACTATGAGCATTGGTTCAAAGAAACATAAAGGATCATACCCCAGTGGATTGAAAGAAGGGAGGTAGGATGCACAATCAACCTATCCAAACACAAAATAAATTGAGATAAAGAAATGTAAATTCTAAACAAAACTCCCTCAATTTGATAATTGTGATCTTTCTTGCTTCTCTAAAAGAGTGAATGTAGCTCCCATATTAACACAATGAAAGAAAAAAGTTGATTTAATATGAATATAATGATGATTAGAATGTCATGCCCATAATTTAATAGGAAAAACACACCAAATTTGTTTTAAGGTTATAATATTATTTAATGTTTGAAGTTTAAATATTAATTAAAAGAATAGTTTGAAATACTAAAGAGTGGATTAAACAATAAATCTTTTGAGGGGAATCATGGCAAGGGGTTTTTGACCCACCAACATCCCTCACAATAAAAAAATAGACAATCATAATCCTAGGTTTTACTAGTTTAGGAAAAGCCTAATTAAAACAACAATAATCATTTCATTAAGTACGATAGTATAATTATGATTTAATTAGGAATACATCTCCCCCTTACACAAAAGATTCTAACCCCTGTACAAATAATTGATTATTACATGATAAAAATTCCTTTAGTTATCAATTGTTTATTAAGGGGTTGGTTAAAGTGTAATCCAATATTATTTAATGGAAATTTAACTAGCAAAAACTCCCTTAGAGGGCATAAAATAATTTTGCCAATAACCTCCTCAAATCTATCTTACTAATATAAGGTCAAATCAAAATGAATTATAATTCAAACATTATTATTTGTGCAATATACTTAAATTTTTTATTAAAATAAACATTATATCAATTAAACACTAACTTAACACAAATATGTCTATTTCTTAATTACAACTTAATTTAATTATCCCTCTTCAAAATAAATTGAATGATCCTCATAATGTTTTTTAATAAATTTATGATGAAGATTAAAAATAATATCATCCACCACAATTCTAAGTGGGAGTTACTCTTTAACCCTTCCCACCCAAAAGAATTAAAAATAGATTTGAAAATAAGACATAAACGAAACACAAGAGGGAAATTAAAAAAAACTTAAATAAAAGAGAGGGAAAGGTGAGGGAGTCAAATTTGAGTTGACTCATTTTTTCTCTAACCATACTTTAGAAATTAGAGCTAGGGTAAAAATGACAATTCCCAAAAATCTATCTCATTCACTTTTTCTTCCCTCTTCTCTACTCCTTCAAACCGTTCATGGGTATGGCCTATTTTTCTATGTTTTCTTGTTGCAGGTGAGTTTGGGGAAGCCATCAATGGAGTTTCTAGTTTCATATGTATCCAACCTTTCATTCATCCTATCTAATCCATTGCCTAAGCCTTTATCATATCCTATCCAATCATCCATGTCATATCACTTTGGCATTACCCTACCAACATTGTTGATCATACTATCATAGTCATGGTCCATAGTTGTATATCCTTCAAGAGTACCATCCAAAATTATAAGATTCTTGAGTCCTTCATCCATGTCATGTCTCATGTCCATTATCTTTTGGAAAATGTCAAAAATACAAAAAAATTGAAAAAAACTCAAAAAGGAAAAAAAAAACCTCTTGACATTTCCATCCCCATGCATCACATTTCATCTAGATCCAAAAGTCTCAATAGCCTATCATTGTCATATCTAGTCCTTGAGCTTGCATAAAAAATTTCCTCTCATTTGATGGATAGCCCCTGACAACCCAAACAAAGCTTCAAGACATACCCAACAACCTTTTTCATCCATTCACAATGTCCTTGCCTTACTAGACACTAGGAACACTTCTTGTAGCATGTAAATAGTAATGTCCAAAAAAAATAAAAATTGCATATAATCTTGAAGACATACAAAAAATTGCATACAATCCTAAAAAAGACCTAAAAAGCATATAAAGTCCTGAAAAAATCCTTAAAATGGTAAAATGTCCTGAAAAGATACAAAAAAATCAAATATTTTTGAACACTAAAAATTAAAAAATCAAATCTTCAAAACTTGCAATAAAAGGTTGTATATCATCTATTTCTTGTTTTCAATAAATTGTCCCTTGCGACAAGATAAACATTTAAGAAAACACAATTTGGAGACTTATCAAACATTTCACTTATCGAAATCATGCATCAACAGACAAACTATCCAATCAAGTTAGCAATAAATTAGGTCAAACTTGTCCTATCAATTAAACAACATCAACCAGTCCTTTATCAATCATCATTTTGTCTTATATAGGGTTTTGTATGCTCAAAATCGGACACCATTAGTCTTAGACGAGGTACTTCATGCCTAAAACTAGACATCATCGTCATCAAACAAACTATCAAATTTGACAACATGATCATAATGTTTGTTGACTTGCTTGGTTTAGTGAATCTTATCTTTTATTGATTGATCATCTGGTCATGTTCCTATGCTACTCTAGGATATTGCTAAGTGATGAGAGTGGCAAGGATGGTTCATGGTCCTTTATTTTTATTTTGTTTTCTATTTGTGTATTTTTCATAAAGTTTTGGGGCAAGTATGTCATATGATTCAGGATGACTGGAAATACTCCTTGTGTGCAATGTATTTTCTTTTACGCAAAGGGATCACATTATCATGACAAAGGTGCACTTATGAAAGCAATTTTTATCATTAATAAATATTCTCTATCTAATTTCTTCTTTATACTAAGATTTCTTCTATCAATCCTTGCAATCATTCTCTTTTCAAAAAAAATTTCTCGAGTCAATTTCTACACAATTTTTTGAGGGGGCATCCTACCTCCATTCTGTTGATCCATTGGAGCATGATCCTTTATTTTTCTTTGAACCAACGCTCATAATCACATTGTCTCAAAGTGGGACAAAATGTAGAGACCTAAAAATGGTTCAAACTTTGCGTCCCCTTTTAACATGCCTTCTATCTTGTGTGATTCCTCATTAGATCAATTACTAACATTTCTCTCATCTTGTAGCATAACCTTGATATCTTTTGTTGAATTGATCAAGTTTGAATTATTATCAAAATGCTCCTAAACCAATCCTAATCGATCCTAAATCATTTCAAATATTTCTAAATCAATCCAAATCATTTCTAATCCCTTCCTAATCAGCCCAAGATGATTTCAAATGCATTCAATCATTCTCAATTTAATTCTAGGGTAATGTTAAATTTCATCAATGCTTGATCAAATCACTTTCAAATCAATCCAATCCTGTCGGATCCTTGTCAATCTTATCAATCTCATCATTATCAAAGAAATCCAAGGCATTGTCAAAGTTCATCGATGCCTCATCATCTTCAATCCAAGACATCGTCAAATTTCATCGATGCCTCATCATTTTCAAACTAATTCAGGGCATTGTCAAAGCTCATTGATGTCTTTGCATTTTCCACCTCATCTCAAAATCAAACCTTATCAATCTTTTTCAAATCGATCCAAGGCATTGTCAAAGTCATTGATACCTCGCAATCATCAAATCATTCTGATTCTTCATCAAAATCATCAAACCAAGTCAACTTTGCATCAAAGTCATTAATTCATTCAACAATCAACTAATTTATCCCTTAGCGGTAAATAACCCATGCTTTATCCCTAGTTTCAAATAAATAAATTGACTTTATTTATTCCCTCTTTATCATGTCTCCACAATTAATTAATTGGCTAAATTGCATCATTTATAGAATTTCATAATTCCTAATTTCTAATTTTGGTAGGAATTAATGAGTTTTTAAATTCAAAAATTCCTTCCCTCTAATTGTTCTTCAATCACTAAAATCATGCTTCATGATTTCTTACATCTTTCCCTTCACCTTTTTCCACTAATTTGGCCTCCAAATTTAATTTTCCTCCATCGTTCTCTTCAAAATGCCCTCAATTTGTGCATTTAATTTTTGTTCCATTTGTGCATTCAATCATGTCATAATTATGACAATCTTCCATATGTGCATTCAAGTTTCCAAATCTACATTTTGGTCTTTCATCCTATAAATTGAGATCAATTTCTCAATCAAACTAACCTTCATCTTTCAAATCTTCTCACCGTCACTATAGTCAATTTTTCTTTCATATTTCAACCATCGAAGTTGCACTTTGTGGGGAGAGGAGGGGTTTTAGTGTGAATGATGTAATTATGCAGCTAGTTATTGCTAGAAACCTATTCACACGTTAATTTTACTTAGGTCATATCTTGCATCTTAAGTTAGGTTGCATTATCCTAATTTAGTTATACTTATATCCTAAGTGGCATTCTAGAAAATTTTCTTATAATTAGGCCATCTCTCATTATTTTCTTTAATATACCTAGGAGTTTTATATTTATCATAGTACATTTACATTTTTTTTGTAGGTTGTCCAATCATTCCTCATCACACTTTTGTTATTTTTATAGGGTGTTTGCATATTTTATATCATCTCAATCTCATTATTCAATCATTGGTGAAATAGTTTCAGTATGATACTCCTCCTTGCATTGTGAAGGTTACATGGTTTGTAAGTTGGTGGTCTTGGGTGACATCACCACTTTAAACCCAAGGTTGCTTCACCTATGAAAGCTTGAGAGAGGGAAACATCAATACCTTCCTTGGACACTTTAAAAGAAGATGACATCAAACTACTCGAAGAGCTAAAATTTCTTCCAATTAATTTGTTGATTTAGGAAGTGGGGGCCACTCCCAAAAAAAAGGGTTCAACTTTTGACAAGTCTCAATTGATGGATACATAGGAAGACAATTTAGAAGCAAGGCGTCTTTAAAAATTGTCATTTCCATTTTTCTTGTAGTAGTACGGTCTCCCACATCCAAACTCTTCTAATAGGGAGCTTGTAAAGGGCTCCCCTCCATTATTGACATGCCTCCAACTCACTTTGTAAAAATAGAAATTTGAAGAAATTGTGCATGATAAAATTGTAGAGCCTTTTAACTCCCAATAATGAATATTGTTTCGTTGCAACTTAAAATGTTTTGATTACGTAAAAATAGGTTTTGAAAGGACTCGAAACCTTATACAAGAGCATAGACAGATTTTGCAATTAAGAACCAATACAACTATGGTGCCCCACTAAAAAAACAAAAGGAACAAACCTGTGTTCCTACCAAGTGGACAGAAGCCCACACCAACAACCAAACAAGGGCCATCAAGATTTACATTTTTGCCCATTCTTATGTGAACGTCATTTTTGCCCATTCTTATGTGAACGTAAGTTCATATCAAAAGGAGTGGAAGGATTGAAATTTTTGCCTTTCACTACTGTCCAGCCATCCTCCACCTTTCCGACATCTTTTTGCCAAGCCAAAGAAGAGCAAGACAAGCCCCCTAACGGGCAGGTCATAGAAGAGCGCGTAGCTCCTGCACCCAAAGCAGCAGCAGGACCAAAGACAGCAACAACGTCCGTGGACAAGGCTGCAAAATCAGAGACAACACCAACAGACTAGACAGGGGCATCAACAACAGTCTGGACAGGGACAACGTCAACAGTTTGGACAGGGGAAGTAGAAGCATCACCAGGAAGGACAACAGCTACCTCATGAGACAGAGCCACATCAGAGCCATCACCAGCAGCAGTAAAGACAGCACTAGAAGCAGCCGAAGCATTGGCTGAAGCACCATCCAAAGCATGATCACTCCGAGAAAGGCTCGAGCTCAAGCGCCCCTCCTTAGAAGATTTTTGAGCCGTATAGTGGTGGTCAGAGTCCCCCACCCACCAAGAGGGCAATTTCTTTGATTTTCTTTTGTTAGATAAGCATTGAGCAGCAAGGTGTCTAGTCTTGTGACACTTCCTACATCTGAACAAAATATTCTCATAATCCAGATTTTGAATCCAAGAGCCCATAGGAGAATCCAAAGCAATTTGTTTAGGGAGACCCTTAGAAACATCAATCTCCACTAGAATACAAGCTTAAGTAGTCTTAAAAATTTCAGAGGAGTCCGAGTCCACCATTTGGAAGTCCCCTAAAGCCTCTCCCATAGTTTCCAAAACCGAATCCAGCCAAAGGTGGAGGGGAAGATTCGACAACCTTACCCATAAGGGTACTTTATTGAAAGTTTCTGAAAGAGGATCAAACCCCTAATACCAGGGTTTGGCCATTAGGGGAAAACACTCATCCCAAGTGAAGCAGTTATCACACAAGATTGTTTTCCTATCATCAGCATTTTCAAACTTAACAATAAAAAAACCCTCTAGCCACAGGGTATATCTGAACCGCATCAGATAGAATGGGCTCCCAATGCTTGGAGATCCAAGCATGCAAATCAGAGAGTGAGGGCCAAAAGCCCCTAAAATGAAAAATAGCCACATGAGAAGAAAAATCATCAGCATTTTTAACAATTTCATCCATAGTTTCATAATCAAGCTTGACCCTAATGGATTTACAAACTGAAATCGGTTGCACAAGAGGAGACCGGGAACCCCCCCCCCTACCAACAAGGGCAAGGCCATGGATGCATGCTTCATAGGCCGCAACATCGGCATAGGACACTGCAGCACCAGCAAGGACAACATCACCCAAACCTGCAGATGTAACAGCACCCAAAGACCCCAGCGGAGAAGACCCAGGGTGATCAAAACCAAGAGACGGTGGAGGACTAGCATCAGGTCTAGCATTAGCACCCAGGCGTTCAAAACACTAGGCGGGAAACCCAGCAGCGGCAGTTGCAACTTAAAATGTTAATATACTCATCTAGATGAGATTTCAACCCAAAATGTCACACTTCATTGGTAGTCATTTTAAGCTTAAGATGAAAAGGACCAACTTTATTAAGTGTCCTATGTCTAGTTTTATATGATTGTGAAAGTGACCCTAAGAAATTGAGTTGCCTTATTAATCAACCCAAACCAAGTCACTTGACATTATAAAAAGATTTCATTTTCATTTGGTTGTATGGATCTTTTCTTGTGATCTTCCATCTATTATAGATAAATTTGAAGATGATTTAAAACATTAATATAATCATACTTAGATAATATTCTAATCCAAATATTTATACTTTATTTATAATTATTTTCAACAAAGAAAAAAAACCAACCTTATTAAAAAACCCATAATGTTTTGTATAATTTTAAAAAATACCATACAAATTAATTTACCTTATTAAACAAACCAAATAAATATTATAAGATTCTATTCTCATTACTTTTAACTATTTTTTTTAATGTCTTTTATAATATTTCTCCTATCGTACTCCATGGATAAATTATTTAACGGATAGGACGGCAAGAATGACCCACGCATACTTTTATATTAATTATTGACCAACGTAGAACTTTTTATTCATATTATATAAAATTGACGTGATGCGACTGCACGTGACTTCGCAGCATTTTAAAAGTATTCAAGACTTAGTATTTCTCCCTCGGTTGTTTCTGAGGTCAATTCAATATACATCGAGATGGCATTTTTTCTGTCCGCACGAAATGCTTACGTCTCTCGTTCTAGTTAAGTTTTGAACAATTCAACTTAGAGTGCTTCAACTTAATGCCAACAACTTGATGGGAGTGATTACTTCATGTTGGACTCTAATCAATTTCAGGGAAACATGCCGAATGGCATGGGAAACCTCACAAACTTGGTAATCTTAGATTTATATAATACTTATCTTAATAGTTCTATTTCATCAACAATCAGTCACCTTAAAATAATCTAGAAGGAACAATTCCAGAGAGTTTTGGTCATGAAAAATAACTTGGGATATTGTCATTGAGTGGGAACAAGATTTTAGGCTAAATTCAAGAAAGTCTTAGCGATCTTCCATAGTTGCGACATCTTGTTCTTCATCACAATGAATTATTTGGGAAACTTACTGCAAGTTTAGGGAGATGTATCACTTTGGAAAAGGTGTACTTGGCACATAATAGACTAGAAGGAAATATACCTCTTCAATGCTCAGGTCTTACAAATCTCCAATTTTATTGCTATAGGAAATAAGAAACAAGCAATTGAGAGGGGGGTGAATCAGCTGCTACCAAAACACTTAAAATTAAAAAACCTTAAACCATTTAAGTGCCCCTTAATCATATAAATTGTTATTACTAATTTGCAAGATGTAAAGCATGTAAATACAAATCAGAAAACATCAACACTACATAACACAAAGGTTTTTCTCATGAAAACTCAAACTAGGGTGAAAACAACAATGGGGTTGGTACCCACAATAAGACTGATACCTTTTTATAATTATATCTTATTACAATATGGAGAATACACATTCATTGAGGAACATTGCCTAGAGTTCACTACTCAATTATCCTTGGGCTCCAACCCTAAGGAAGTTACATTAACTTACAATTATAATTCATAAGTCTCACTGACTTACAAACACTTTTCAGACACCAATCTCATAATTCATGAACTAAATAGTAGCATCTCACTATGCCTCGGTCAGTTCCTTTTTATTATAGTCAGATCCTTTGCCGCAATTCTTTTTTCCACACCAAAAACAAGAAATTCGACCTTTAGTAGATCTGTAAAAATGCTTCACTATCTTACACTTGCTTTCGCAATCACAAAACTAGTGCATACACACAACCCACCAATCAAACCCTAATTCACCATATTTATCAAGAACTAGGTCAACAAAAACCTAATCCTTAATTATCCATCTCTCAATGTCAAAATCAGTCATTGAGATCTCTACAAACTTTCTGAACATCCTTTTGATCCATCAATGTCATCTTGAGATCATAATCAAAACCCTAAAATATTTTACCAATCTCTTATAAACCATTTTATAATCTTTCCTTAACATTTTGGAAAAGATCACAAAAACATAACTTAGATTTATTGAAATTGGCCACCTTGATCATTGCTAACTTCCAAAACATCAAGAACATAATCCTAGATCATCCTAAGGTATCATTATTCTCAAACAAACAAAAAAATACATTGCATTCATCAGATCTACCAACATCTTATGATAAATTTTCAAGGACATCATCATCCTCTACTAAAATTCTTGTAACTATCTTGTAGATCATCATAATCACAAACCCTTTAGATGGTAGACACATTTATATGTCCTCAACAGATTCCTAGTTGTCAAACCAAAGTTCTCATCTACAAAACATGTGCAAAAGAAATCTCTGTAACTTTGACAATCAACAAAATAAATAGTCTTCATCTGTGACAACATAACTTGATCAAATAATCATGTTAGCAACTCAAACTTGACATGAAGCATGTAGAAAACCTCTACATCATCCCATGAGGTGGATGACTCCTCGTCTTCAATAACCTTCTATCATCATTGATATGAACATTTCACATTACTATCAAAACTGCATATCTGTTAACCAACCTTCACAACAGATATCAAAACCATTTTAACTTCACACTAGACATTCAAGCAACATCATAGACATCACAAACATCATAGTAGACATGTTGAACTCAATGAAAACACATCCAAATTGCCAGAAATATCCCCCTTTGGCATTGATGGCAACATGTGATGGGAAAAACAATAAAACATAGTAATGCAATTAGAAACCAATAGTATCCACAATACATCATTATATTTCAGAGTCTCTCTAACTTCTTTTTCTCCACTCCCCCTAGAAAATTTCTTTCCTTGGTTCCAATATAATTACATACTCTTCTCTCCATCATTTCCTCCCCTTTTTATGTACACTGCTCTTCTTGAAAAACTCTCTTTCGTATGTGCAAGTATACATGAACTTTCTTCTCTCCTCTGATCTTATCTTCATCTAACATTTATATGCTCTTTTGATCTTCTTGTTTTGATCTTATATTTATTGTTTTTCATATTTTCTTCTCTCCGCCTTTGACATAAATGAAAAAGGTGTATCATTTTCTCTTATACAACTTGATTTGTTATATCAATGTATGCTTCCATTTATTTCTCTTCTTTTGCTACCTTGTTAAGCTCTTCTTTCCTTCTTTTACACATCTTTGAGCCACTAAACAAATTCAAATTCTGATCAAACATCAAAGACTTAACTGACTAATTCCTGAAATTCTTTGATTTTCTCTTTTCAAGTGCTCAACTTCAGATTAAACAATTTTTTTTTAACATGCTTACTACTCCTCTTGAGTAGCAACCTCCATACATCAATCCATTTGTAATATTTATATTTGAATCATACAAGACTGATGTGATCCTCCACATATTAGTTTAGATCAGGATGGTTAATAAACCCTAGCTTTCCTGTAAGAGTAGGCTCTTTGCTTACAACATCCTTTCTTTTCTTTTTTTCTCTTGTCATTGTTTCTACACTTCTATCTCCTTTCAACTTTATTTTCCTTCTCCTTTCCTTTGTCCTCTTCTTGTATGTCCCTGTCATTTTATTGCATATCCATGTTCATCTCCACTTGGTCAAACTCATCCGTTTGTATGTCTCTATAGTTTTCAACACTTTTTGTACATATTACATCTGAGAAACATGATAACCTTCTACTTTATATCATCATTTCTCATCATAGAACATGGGCATCTACGTATTTTCCTTATAAAAATATCATTTATCCTTCTCACATTGTTGAATCTATCTAAGATATGGTTATTCTCTTACCTCTAGAAAAAATATTCTTTCTTCTTTAATATGAGGCTCTATGTCCATATTTCCCACAATCAAAACAACTATCACTAAAATTATGAGGTTTCAGACATCTTACCACAGTCTTCTTGTTCTTGTTCCTCTTTCTTTCCTTGCACTTCTTCTAATTCTTCTTCTTCTTCTTGTTTCCTTGTCTTTCTTCTTCTTACCCTTATCCTTTAGATTTTATTTGTTCTTCGGGTTTTTTCTTTTTCTTTTCCTTGTTCTTATGTCCCTTGGGTTTAGGCATATCTTGACTTGAGTTGGAGCATTCACCTTTCTCATATTTGACACCATATTTTTCTCTTTCAAGTAATGCCTCAAGTTTAGATGCTTTGAGTATGAGCTTTTCCACATGGTTATTTGTTGTTGTGTACCATCTTAAAAAGTAAGAACTTTATTTATGTCCTTTTTGAGACCATTTTAGCCCTCCTTAGTGTGGCCTTTCATTAGGATCTTGGATTATATTTAATGGCATACATTATTTAATCAAGGTTCTCTCTTTCTCTCTTGATCAAAACTCTATGTTGGCTCTAATTCCTATGTACAATTTTCCATTTACCCCATTCACCTTTCCTTTTAGCCTATTTTAGTCCTTTATATCTATTTTTCTTGATCGTTGGACCTTTTTTCTCGAAGGGCTAGAAGACTTCTTGGATCCCGTACCTTTTACCTTAGAGTTGGCACTCCCAGGTATAGGCTGCCCCAAGTCAACCTATACCCCTGAGGGTTATTTTTGAAAAGGTTTATGGGCCTGATGCAATGTTTTTCCCTTTCCAGGTTTTATGAGGTTGTGATGTAGGAGAGTCTTGGGGTCATGGTAATCTTGCATCGACCAAAAATAGTTTTGATCTTTCTATTCTTATTTTCTATTTGTGAGATCGTGTTGGTAGTTCACCATGTGTTTGAGTTAGAGTGTGCGAACATAGCATCTTATCTAGGACCTAATGTTGATCACTTTCCCATGATCAAACTTTATTTGGATCTATGTTTCTTGAGTTATGATTCATCTTTTCTCAGATAGCTTCTCCATTGCTTATTCCTAACCGATGATGGAATTTCGATCATGCAGTGGAAATCAATGACTTACGGTGATTAATGGTGAATCCTTCTATGTTATTGGATCATGTGTGGACCTAAATCTATGATTGAAAGACTTTTCACAGTTTATGGATTGAGTTCTTATGATTTAGGACTTGCCCTATTTGTTGTAACACATTTTCCTATTCTTTCAGCTTAACCATGTTGATTGTGAGCTACATGCACAAAATGAATAAAATTATAGAAAAATAAAACATAGACATAAAATTTGGGCACGTGAAATTAGAGGTCTAGGTCCATACCTTCTTTAGTTTTATAATAATATGCCTATGCAGCTTCACAATTTTTTTGTTCTATACTAGGTGACCTTTCTCTTGTAGATTTACTTTGCCTTCCTTTCTTATTCCCCATTTCTCCTCTCCTTAGAAAGGATTTATTTCAATCATCATGTGAGATACAACTTCCCACATCAAATCCTCATCCAAGGATTCACTTTCTAGGCCATTCCCATGCATCTAGAGCCTCCCAATTGCCAAAATCCAAGAAAGAATTCTCCACCTTTTCTAGCACCTTAGAACATCATTACATGGCATACCAAGCATGTTCAACCAGATTCCAAATTTTGGTCCACAAGTTTTCTATACAACTCCCTTCAAGTGCCCAATCCCCTTGTAGCCCTATCAAACTAGATATCTTCTCTTAACACAAAACTTTCCCAAATCACTAAGGAAACTATTGACATATTTAGATACCTTTTTCAATGCCATAAAACATATCCCAAACCCAGGGTATGTTAATTTGGACCAACTACTAGATCAACTACCCTTGCAACAACCAAATAGGCTTAATTTGTGCCCATTTACAAAGAAACCCACACAAGGACTTTCTCCCTTGACTCCTAACCATGAAAAAGTCTTAGATCATGGCTAAAAACAATGGATTATCAAGTTTTTAAGGTGCCAACACTTGCCTATACTCCTAGGTATCAAACCCTCCTTTCTAGGGTCATTAGGCTAGGGCTTTACCACTCAGGCTCTTGAAAACCCCTCCAAATCAATTCAATGCTACCAATCTCCAAGGAAAAATCTTGGAAGTAGATGAAATCAGGTATATATGATTTAGACGTTGCCATGAAATCAAGCTTCAACTATTGCCCACTAAAATTTCAACCGAAATGTCAATTTTATACAACAATTCAAATTTTAAAAACAAATTCATGTCCAATCCTAGCACATTTTCCATGCCTTTCTCTTCACAATAATATACTATTTATATAATAAACTTATGTTATTTAAATTTTACAAAATATTTTTCTAAATAAAAAGATTTTAATAATCTTATTAATATTTTTAATTTTAAAATATTTTGAGCTATATAAAAATTCACTTCCCTTCAATGTGACATTGTTTTTTATTATTTTATTTATTTCAATATATTAAATACATTTTTACAATCCATAAATCAATTTTTTAATTTAAGAAAAATAATTTTTAAAAAATATTATCATCAACAATAAAAATATATTTTTATAATCAATAAATCAAAATTTTAATTTAAAGAAAATAAATATTTTTTTAAATATTATCATCAACAATAAAAATATATTATCACTAAATCAAATTTTTAATTTAATAAAAAAAAAAGTATTTTTTACCACAATAAAATTTTATGATCATTAAATCAAATTTTTACTTAGATAAAAATGATTCTTTTGCAATATTAAAGTTATAATCACTAAATCAAAATTTTAATTTAATAAAAATACTTTTTATTCTTTTAAGTATTGTTATTAATAAAACATTTTTATGCTTAATAAAGGGAATCAAATAATTGAAATAAATTCAAAACATATTCCCACACAAATTTCTACAAGATAGGGTGCGTATAACACGAAATTCTCATTATTTGTAGTTAACAAAAAGATATTATAATCTATACATGTAGGAGTTATTATTGTTCATTGAGTAGGATTCCATTTTTCCTATTTCCTAAATCTTGGCAGAGATTAAGGGTAGACTGCATTCCGATGATATATCTGTCCACTTAATTGTTTTTTAGGCTAAGTAAATTTCATAATTCATAAATAACATGAAACTAGGCCTTTTCTTCTAACAATACTCCTGAGTGACCAACATAGACTTTGTTATGCCAATGGTTGGCACAAACAAAATACTTTTCCCCATCACATATGCCTTCACAACTATTTAAATATCTCAGAGAGCCCGTGAACATCATAGACACTTGAAAATCTTATTTGTTTCCAGAGTTCAATGAAGATGAAGATTGCTTCAAGTTTAGTATGTCCCCTCCTACTCTTGTTTCTCTCTGCATTTCCCTGTTATGTTTCTTTGCATTCTTATTACTCTAATCAAGAAGCTCTTTTGTGTTTTAAGTATTCAATTTCTCTCGACCACAATAATGTTTTGCGTGATTGGTCTCCTCATCATTTTATTTGTAATTGTATTGGTGTTGTCTTCTCTTCTCGTCATCATTGTGTGGTTTCCTTGAACCTCCCAAGTACTTCTTTAGTGGAACCCCATCTCTTCTTTCCTTAGCAATCTCTCTTTTCTTGGAGTACATGCTCTAAAGAATAACAGTTTTCATGATTGAATTCCTCTAAAGTCATAATAACAAAGACTTTTCACACTAAAATTTCAATTTTATACAATAATTCAAATTTTAAAAACAAATTCATGGACGATCCTAGCACATTTTCCATGCCTTTCTATTCACAACAATATACTATTTATATTAGCAACTTATGTTATTTAAATTTTACAAAATATTTTTCCAAATAAAAATATTTTAATAATGTTATTAATATTTTTAATTTTAAAATATTTTCAGCTATACAAAAATTCACTTCCCCTCAATGTAACATTATTTTTTTATTATTTTGTTTATCTCAATATATTAAATATATTTTTAGAATCAATAAATCAATTTTTTAATTTAAGTAAAATAAATATTTTTAAAAATATTATCATCAACAATAAAAAATATATTATCACTAAATCAAAATTTTAATTTAATAGAAAAAAAAGTATTTTTTACCACAGTAAAATCTTATGATCATTAAATCAAATTTTTAATTAGATAAAAATGATTTTTTTTACAATATTAAAGTTATTATAATCACTAAATCAAAATTTTAATTTAATGAAAATACTTTTTATTCTTTTAAGAACTATTATCAATAAAGCATTTTTATGCTTAATAAAGGGAATCAAATAATTAAAATAAATTCAAAACATATTCCCACACAAATTTCCACATGACAAGGCATGTATAACTTGAAATTATTATTATTTGTAGTTAACAAAAAGATATTACAATCTATACGTGTAGGAGCTATTATTGTTCATTGAGTAGGATCCCATTTTTCCTATTTTCTAATTAAATACTATTGTATATTGTGCTAATTCATTCTACAAAAATGATTCAGACGGATTGATTGAACTGCAAACCCTAGACACTCAAATTATTAGATAAGCAAAGGAACATACTAAATCACAATGATAGAGAGAATGGTATTAGTTGACATATCAGAAGAGGATGAACCAATACTCCCATAGGATATATTCAGTATTCATTCCTAACACTTAACTTATATTTTGGTTGCATTCATTATTGTGATTGTCATTGATGTCAACACAGTGATCTTCTGAAGGTTAGCAGTGAAGCAGACCGTGTTTGAGTTAGCGCACTTGGATTATTGAAGATAAAGCTATGCAAAGTTGGGGGATTACTTTTTGATCTGTTATAAGATCATGGTTAAGAGCATAGATAGAAATTCTTTTATTCATGGAAGTTATGAGCATTTTAGTAGAAGCAGTATTCAGGTAGTGTTCCTGAGTAGCAGTTTGTGGAAATCAGATGATATCTCCTAATCAGGATGGAATCTGGTTATGCATAGTTAGAGAGCAGTTGAAGACATGTTGATAGTGATGTGGATGACAGCGCAAGATCTGAGGTCGCACGAGTGAAGAGTTGTAGTGATTGGAAGCTGACAGTTTTGTGTAATTTTGATGTAACGTGTGGAAACTTTTATTTTGTAATTTGTATGTCGACTCATTTGCAATTACTTGAGTGTGGTATAAAGGAAGGAATGTTTTCCTTGTTGTAATGTATGAAATGTGTAATGAGAACATTTATGAAGAAATTGTGAAAGAAATTTTTTGGAAAGAGGATATGCAAGGTACAAAGATCTGAAATTGAGATCTAGTGTAGCAGTGAGTGCGGTTTGGCACAGTCAAAGAAGAGGTAACATATTGTTGAGATCAATAATATTTTGGTATTATTCTATTGAGTAATACAAAGATCAGTTGGATAGTGAGTTCAATGATCTTACCTTGAAGCTGTTTGGGCAGTGGGTCCTTCTATCTTCTATAACTCCTAACAGAGTTAGAATCTTTTAACAGGGATTCAAAATCTCCTAATAGGGATTCATATGTACTAAATGTATTTCATAAGACTCCTAACAGAGTCCATCCTTTCACAAGGAATATTCATATTAGTGCATCTTTTGTGGGCATCATTCCCACCGGGGTTTACTCTTTGATCAAGAGATTCCCTAGTCAACATATCTTGTGTCATTGTGTTATTGTGTATGAATATCTTTCTATGGTTATTGGTTATATTGCTTACATAGTTAAAATCTATTGAAGTTGATAAAATTTATAATTATCAAATAACTAATTCACCCCCCCTCTTAGTTATCTTGGTGGACTTTACTTTCTAACAATTGGTATCAGAGCAGCAAGTCCTTGAAAGAAAAGTTTAACAGATTAAGGAGATCCATGGCTAATTTCAAGAAAGAAAGCCCTAAATTTGATGGAGTAAATTTTGACAATTGGAAAGAAAAGATGAAGACACATCTACTATGTTTAGGACTAGGTTATTGGTTGATTACGAAGAATGAGAAGACTATCATTGAAGAGGATAACATTGAAACATGTACTAATGAGGAGAGAGATCTATTCATGTGTAACATACTTGCTAGAGAAGCACTTTTGTCAGCCCTTTCAGAGAATGAGTACAGTCAGGTAAAATATTTGAAAACATCTCATGAAATTTGGTTAGCTTTACACTCTACTTTTGAAGGTGATGAACATGCAAAGAAACTTATATTACATAATTGGATATGTGCATTTGAAGATATAAGAATGATGGAAGATGAATCTGTTAGAAGCTATATTGGTAGAATGTTAGAAATTGTTGCAGGTATAAAATCTTCTGGAGGAACAAAGACAGAGAATGAAGTGATATGGAAAATTCTGAGGACATTGACTCCTACATTTAAGCAGACAACACAGATGATTGAACAAGTTATACCTTTTACTTCAAACTTTACAAGAGAGACTCTTCTTGGAAGATTGGAAACAACAGAGATGAACCTGAGGTTATTAGGAGACTTTCCTAGAATGGAGACAACATTTAGTGCTCTTAGTGTTCACCCTACTTTGTCGAGAAGCATTAGTGTGAGCAGAGATTATGCTGGTAGCAAAAAATCTAGAAATGAAGAGGACATGAAGATTGAATAAGGTATTTCCTTTCTTGTGAAGAAAGAACCAGATGGTAAGAAAAATTTTAAATGTTGGACTTGTCAAGAATTTGGTCATTTTGCATCCAAGTGTCCTAAGAGAGTTAAGAAGTATAGGAAGAATTTTAATCCTAGAAGATCTAAAGAATGTTACTATGCAAATGATGAAGAACTTGAAGCTAGTTTTGAAAAATATTTGAGTGAAATTGATACTGAGAACAATGATGATATAGGATTTGTAGAAATTAAGGAGGAAAATCCTAAAACTAAAATTAAGGAAGAAAAGGCTTTAGTTTCTCAAGTAGAAAATAAAGCTGATTGGATTATAGATAGTGGTTGTTCACATCATATGACTGGAGACATGAAAAAGTTCATAAAGTTTAATAATTATGATGGAGGAACTGTTAGAGTTGGAAACAATGCACCTTGTTTGATTAAAGGTATAGGATCTATTACTCTTGATGGAAAAAGTAATAGGTCTCTTAGTCCTCTACCTTTCTTTATGGTAGCTCTAGAATAGTTTAGACAGATATCCTTAATGTCATCCCAACTCTTCTAAGTGATATCACCACCTGCCATAAGATCTAAAGCTTCAATGCTTCCATCATTTACACCTCTTAGAAAAAGATGTTTCCGAGACTCCTCATTCAACTGATGTTGTGTATTGCACTACAGGTTGAACATGAACCTTGAGACATAATCTTCTAAGGTTTCTTCTTCTTTTTGGGACATTTCAAAAATGTCATCTCCTTTCAAATCTCTTCCCCTATAGTACTCTTTATATTTTGAAAGGAACATATTGCTCATTGCAAGCCAATCTACTACAACGTTGGTGCCCAACCCCATGAACCATCTTAGAGCAGCTTCCTTTAGAGTGGAAAGAAACATTTTCAACTTGTGGGCATCATTTGTATAGTTGTAACTCCTGCAAAGGATGTCAAACTCAAGAGGAATGTCTCACAGTCTTCTTTGATGAGGCCATAGAATTTGGGTAATGCGACGGTAGGTATGTTCTTCAAATTTTGGTTACCTTGCTAAGTAGGAATGGGAAAAGGGAAGGTAGGTCGGGCTATCCGTGGAGGAGGTCCTGGCTGTTGTGGCTAGTAAACAATAAGGGCAAGTGGATTATCATGATACTCTAGGTCAGCAAAAAGGTCATTCAAATGCAATGATTCTTTAGAGGATGAAGGTGAACAAAATTATTCATATGCATCAGCGAATGGATTCTCAAATGGTTCTTCTTGTATGTTCTCGACTTGGGGTTCCTCAGGCTCTAGGTTAAAAACCTCAAATGGTTCATCCTGAATAATGCAAGGAAGGAATCTCCCAAGATTGTCTCTTCTTCTTCTTCTATGCATAAAAAATAATGCAAAAGTTAGACTAACATAATGACTTCAGGGTTGAACTAGATTGACACCATCCCTAGCAGTGGAGCCAAAAATGACTAGTCAGTATAATACCTTAGTAATAAAGGATTGGACATCCTTTTACAATGATCCTATGGTTAAACAACATTAGGTGTCATACTTAAAATAGCATACTAAACTCATTGGATTTATCAATCCAAAGGCGTAAACTTGAAATGGTGACTGCAAAGTATATGCTCTAATTCATCTTTAAAGCCATTACAACTAAAGCAAGGATGATGCTACAGGAAATCTATATTAGAAATGGAAGTAAAAATTTAACTTAGAATTTAAGATAATGCTACAAATAGTAAACTTAGCTATGCATCAATGCTATAGGAAACAACCAATGGTTCTGTTACAAAGTGGCTATAGGAGAAACAAAATATAGCTACTTCAAGAAAACTTAAGTCTAATTCCTACTTAATCATGAACTGAGTCCACCTTCCATGTGGGCCCCCACGAAAGAGTGATTGAATTGAAAAATCAAAGACTAATGTTTGGAAATGTCATTCATTCATGAAAACATAAGTACAAGATAAAATAAAAAAGTTGTATTCACTACTTGCTAGATTACAAAAAGGATTTCCTAAACATATAGCTAACCAGGAATCATGAACTCTACCTTAAACATGGATATAACAAATTTTTAGTTACAAGAGAAACAACATCATTTAACATAGGAGTAAACCACATTCAACTACATAGGAATATAGGAACACATTACTAGATTTCCTCCAAAACAACCACAAATTGAATTGACCCGGTCTTCAATAGTAACTGCTATTGACTGGAAATGGTGGAATTGTTATGAATCTTGAAAATAGTTATTTGTCTTGATGATGCCACTTTGATGCTGAGTCTTCTTTGCCCGTAGACTTATCCTTTCCTACAAGAGATTAGAGCACATAAAAACCGCAACACATACCCAAGATAAAGATTCACAATAAGTTTTTTCTACTTTAGCATTATCCTCATCACATGGCTATAGGAGACGCTACCCCATTAATTTAGAATGGAAAGAATACCATATTTCATCATACATATCCACATAACCCACATATATTTAGCATATTCTTTTAATCTTAAAAGTATCAAATACACACATAATCATAGCATAAAAACAAAGAAAGTTTGAACATTGTTTATGAGAAACTCATGAAATACCCAAGTCTAAACCAAAAAATCATAAACTAATTAACCATAAACTAGGCTCATCAACCATCAATGCATATGATAACCTAGAGTGTACCTCTAAAGGTACCATTCTTTTTCCTATCCAGCTAGGCCTAGCAACTCAAGACACTATTTTCCATGTTGTTGATCTTGACCTATCATTTAACATCCTCCTCAGCTTACCATGGATTCATTCCATCAAGGCCATACCATCTACATACCATTACTGTGTCAAATTTCTGCATAGAGGCACTAAGGTTACCATCCATGCAGACCCCCGACCCTTCGCATACTATTGTGTGATGGAAGCCTCATTCCCTCATTCCACCCATTGTCCTGGAACTGACATTGGCACTTCTGTTTTCAACTCTTCACAATCCCATAGCGATCTAGAGACCATCCTTGCCTCCACTCTCTCCTCCATCAAGATCAATAACTAGGGTTGTGGCAAATATAGCTTGAATTATGCATTTGCAGTTGAGCCCCTCCCAATTGATCCACATACACAAGGGCACCTAGATCACTAAAGAAAGCTCACTGAAGGCACTCATGAAATCAAGAAGATGCCTGACCATTGAATTTTTGTCTCCCACATAAACATTAATAACCAAGAAATGGACCTTGACATCAACCAATGGCTATAGAGAGATCCCCCACCTCTCGACATTGAGCTTCTCAGTTACTTCAAAGGAAAATATCAACAATCACACAAGTATACCATTGAGCAATGGAAATATCATGGAAGTGGTCTAGGACCATAAGAAGGCAGAAGCAAAGACCTGATCACAACATCCAAGAATCCAAAGCATCAAGGTCTTGGATTTAATACCCCTTGCCTCTATATACAAGAGCCCAATACCATAACTGGGGGCGCCAACATGACCAACGCTCCCTTCTTGAATAGCGAGGATGACCTTGTAGAGATTGAAGACATCCTTTAAGAGGAAGAAAATAAATCCTATGATGACATCTTTGACAGTGATACCCTCCTGGGTACTTTTTTCCTCCATCAACTCACCATTAAACTCACAGAACTTCCCCTCATTCACCCTGAACTCATAGATTGGGACCAACCAAGCATCAGACATATCGATGAGTTCCAAAGCATGAAAGTGCTCCTAGAATTGATGGGGGCATCATGCCAACAATTAGATTAGGAATTAGAATCAACTCATGTCTGCAAGCTTGACCCTAAAGGATATTTTGGGGAAGACATAAGCTTTAGCCATAAAATTGAAAAAGAAAAAGAAAAGAATGAGTCCTTATGTGAAAACCCTTATGGGGCACATTCCAATTCTAAAAAAGATAAAATAAAGGGTGTATCTTGTGATGAAAACCTCTCTAAGATGCTAGAAGATGAATACTTGCCTCTTCCTCCCATCCAGGATTATAGACTTGAGAAGCCTCCTATCATCATTGAGGAAATTAACCAAGCCAATCAACTTGGGCACGGAAGAATGTCCATGAATCACTTACATTGCAACATCTTTAATAGAAGGTGAAGAGATGGCTTTCACTACACTTCTCCAAGAAGCCACTAGGAACTTCACATGGTCATATCACAACATGATAGGGCTTGATCCTAATCTTGTCATCCTTCATCTAGCTGTGGATCCAAATTCCAAGCCAGTTAAGAAAAAGATAAGAAAAGTGCACCCAAAGGTAGCCTTGTTAGTTAAAACAGAACTAGAGAAGATATTACAAGCTAAGATAATCAGAGCAATAGATTATTCAGATTGGATCTCCAACATGGTTCTAGTCATGAAGCCTTCAAGTGACATCACAATTTGGATAGATTTTAGTGACCTAAACAAAGCTTGTCCTAAGGATGATTTTTCCCACTACCCAACATCAACATGATTGTAGACATTACAATAGGCCATGAGATGTTGTCCCTAATGGATGGCTTCTAGAGATATAACCAAATCAGTATAGCAAAGGAAGATCAGCATAAAACAACATTCAAAACTCCATGGGGTACCTTCTACTATAATAGGATGTCGTTTGGGCTAAAGAATGCAAGAGCCACCTATCAGTGAGAAATGACAATGATCTTCCATGATATGATACACAAGATCCTGGAATTCTATGTGGATGATATTCTTACAAAATCTAAAACATGACTAGAGAATCTTGACATTCTTGAATGTGTGTTTGATCACCTTCATCACTATGGCCTGAAGCTAAATCCAAAGAAATGTTTCTTTGGTGTAACATATGGAAAGCTATTGGGCTTCATTATATCATGACATCAAAGCTATAATATAAATAACATAAATACCTCCACCAAGAACAATCAAATAGGAATGCCTCCAAGAAGGTCAAAGCTATAACATAAATGCCTCCACAAAGAACACTCAAACAACTCAAGATCCTATAGGGCAAGCTTCAATTAGTGTGTCACTTCATCTCTCAGCTGGTAGACAAGTGCCAACCTTTCACACACCTTCTGCTCAAAGACACCAACCTCAAATGGGATCCTATCTATCAAAGAAGATTTGAGAAACTAAAGGAATATCTAGCCAACTCCCCAATCCTTATACCACCAATTTTAGGATGCCCTCTCATGCTATACATCTCAGTGACAACTACAACACTAGGGGCACTCTTGGAACAACATGATTACAATAACAAAGAGAGAGCCATCTACTATATCATCCAAAATCTTATCGGCTATGAGCTTAATTACTCACTCATGGAGAAAGCATGCCTTGCAATGGTCTTTTCCACTCAAAATCTTAGACACTAAATGCTTAGCCACACAATCAAGCTCATCTCAAAGGTGGACCCACTCAAGTATTTTTTATCAAGGATAACTCTCACCAGCTGTATGGAAAAATGGGTCATGGTACTCAACAAGTTTGACATCTAGTACATAGATCAAAAATAAATTGAAGGGAAAGTAATTACCAATCAGCTAGTAGAAGTACCTTTGGTGGATGCATATCCACTAATCATGGAATTCCCTAATGAGAAAATATGTATGATCGAAGAACAACCCATATGGAAGATATAATTTGATGGATCCTATACATCACATGGGTCAGGGGCAAGAATCCTATTCGTCACACCTCAAGGTGACTATATTCCAAAATCATTCAAATTGGGATTCCCATGCACTAATAACATTGTAGAATATGAGGCACTCACCTTAGGTCTTAAAATAATGATTTAGTGGAATATAATAGAATTGCAAGTGTTTGGAGATTCACAATTGATTATCAAGAAGGTCCTAGATGAATTTCAGACAAAGGACGACAAGATGCTACCCTACAAAGAACTGGTGGATAAATTGAAAGAGAATTTCTTGAGCCTACAGTTCATTCAGATACCAAGGCTTCAGAAAAAAGTAGCCAATGCAATGGCACCCATTGGATCCTTATTAGAGATCCCTCACGATTCAACACAATATGATTTCTTAGTCAAGTAGCTACACACACCTGCTTATGTGAACGCCGATGTAGAAATGTTGTGTGTCTTGGTTCGTCCTTAATCCCCATAGTACCATGACATCCATGCATATCTTAAAAATGTTATCATATCTCCCCATCTCACCAACAACCAATGCCAAAACCTAATTCATAGAGCTTCCTGCTACACTCTTCTAGCCAACACCCATTATCATTGAGGATATCATAATATCCTCTTTAGGTGTTTAGATTCAACTGAGGCCATCCTTGCTTTACAAGAGGTCCATGCTAGAATTTGTGGTGCCCACATGACTGGCATGGTTCTAGATAATCAGTTGCTTTGATTCAAGTACTATTGGCCAACAATGGAACATGATTCTTTTGAATTTGTCAGGAAATGTCTACCATGTTAGCAGCATGCAAATTTGATTCATGCTCCAGCATAAGACTTGTAGCCCATTACGCCACCTTGGCCATTTTCATATTGGGGCTTCTACCTCATTGGCTTAATCACTCCCATTTCTTTAGATGGACACAAGTATATAATCACAACCACATAGTACTTTAAAAAGTGGGTTGAAGCAAGTCCGCTCACCCTCACTACTGACATCCAAATATCCAAGTTCATCTTGTACCATATCATTTTCTGCTTCAGCATACCATCTACCATCTTCATCGACCATGGCACACCTTTTGAAAACTAGCATGTCAATGATCTATGTGCCAGAATCGACATCCATCACCATTTCTCTAGTCCATACTTCCCTTAAGGAAATGGCCAAGTTGAGGCAACCAATAAAACCCACCTGAAAATCCTCAAGAAGATTGTCAATGATTCTGGTCGTGATTGACACCTCCAAATAAATCATACCCTCTAGGCCTATTGTACTTCCATCTGCACTCCCATACACACCACCCCATGTTCCCTTGTATATGGTTCCAAATCCATTCTACCAATCGAGGTTGAGCTCCCATCATTGTGAGTCTCCATAAGAAACTTTACTACCGATGAAGACTTTTGAGTGGCATGCCTCACACAGCTTGATCTACTAGATGAGAAGAGGCAATAAGAAAATGATCACCTGGTTGCATACCAAAATTGACTCAAAAGGAGTTATAACAAGAAGGTCCATCCTAGAAAATTTTAGGTTAGAGACATGGTCCTAAAATAAAATCAAAAAGTCCAAGTGCATCGAGAGAAGAAAGGCAAGTTTGAGCCTACTTGGTTGGGCCCCTATATTGTCACAACATTCTTTGGCTCTGGAGCCTATCAGTTATCAACACTCTAGAAGGTGAGCCCTTGAATGATCTAATCAACATCATACATTTGAAGAAGTTCTATGCCTGAACAAGATCCTACATATTCTAGAAAATAAAAAAATAAAAAAAAAGTAAAAAAGAAAAGAAAAATAATCATCCAATGGTGAAAAATTGGTAATTCAAGCACCTTGGAGAAGTATGTTAGTGAAAACATAGAAATAGGTGCCATACATTATGGACTGGGTCATTATCTATCAAACTCCAATCCCCATCCCCACCACCATCCCAATCCCAAGGTGATCTCTCCTCAAGCCTATCCATTGCAACAATAAAGTCCTAAATCTAAAACCCTATACATATCATCACATTTTGTTGTACATATTATCATCCATCAGACCATCCTACAACAACATTTGATTAGATATCTTGTCCTACCTAGCCTTGCACTTCAGCAACATCAACTGTTGAATATCCTTGCTCATCGCGATTATCCTTGATTCCTCATTTTCCAGTGAACAACAAAACTCATTCTCCTAATCAATCAGTGGGTCCTTGAGGATTTATCCTTCCTCCTATCAAACCTAATCTTCCACTAATCACACCAAGTCTGTGACGATGTATCCTTCCTCACATTCAGAACAATCTTCCCACCATCAAACAAATCAATCTCTCTCCTTGGATACACATTTATTTTGGAGTTATCATTTTGATCTTGGATTTTTTCCTTTGGGTCTTGTTAATCTTTTGTATCTTCTCATTGTTCCTCTACTCACAGTCACCATGATCCTTTCTATCATCGCACACTGTGAATGCGGCCAATCTGGGGCAAGGTCTTTTGATTTCTTGCTTCTGCCTTTTACTCAGTCGGACATGACCCTTGCACGTTCCACTTGTGATTTTATGGATTACATGGTGCCCTTGGGAAATGTCATTTGTTTGTGGTTTCTCCAGCATCATTTCTACCATGCCTCCTTCTTGGGATCATGCATGATGTTGGGGCAACCTTGCATGTCTTTTTCACTTCAGTCCTATGAAACACCAGTGACAAGGCCTTGTAATACTAGTATCCTTGGTAGGTCTCTAATGTTTCTATATCAAACTAGGTTGTGCTCTCCACATTTACACTTGGAGCTCCCCAAAATAACCTCATCCTACATCATATAGATAATCTTGCATGTTACATCCTTCATGTAGCTGCATCCTACATTCTGCATTCCACCTCACCTTGCATTCATCCATCTTTGCTCTTGGAAGCTTTGGTTATTTATCCTTCCTTCATTCTTCATCCTTTCCCTTCCCTTCTGTGTTCTTTTTGAGAAAATTCCACAATGTTTACTCTTCTTTGTGTTATTTTCTTGAGTGGGCACAACCCCTTATTCCTCTAAATTCTAGCCTAGGGCATCTTATTTTCTTATCTTTGACACCATGCCACTTGTGGCATCACATCAAAGAGGGGAAAAATGTAGACACCTAAAAATCTATTAGAAAATAAAAGTATTTTTATTTTTTGAAAAGCCCTGATGACATCATCATTTATTAATTAATTAATTTATTTTTATGCCATTAAATTCCCCTATTTTAATTAAACATCTTTAATTAAAGAATCCCTCCCCAAATCATTTAAATTAAATTTGAGTGATTTTCCTCTATTTATGAATTATTAATTGATAAATTGACCAAAAATCCTTTAAATAAATAAAATATTTATTTAAATCCTAAAACCTTAAAAATGTTCTAGAAATCCCTAACCTCTTCTAGACTTTTCTAATCTCACTCTAAACTTGACTAAAAGGTGATTCCTACCCTTTTTAGCCTAACCCTTCAACCTTTGACTTTGAGTCAAAACCCCTCAAAGATGAGCCTTACACACTCATAATTGCCTCTTACACCCTCATTAATGACTCTTACAATCCATTAATGAAGGCCATGCGTCTTCTTTCACTCTTATCCCCTTTGCACATGTCCCTAGTGTTTCTCACACGTGTGAGCAACCTTGACCAAGGTTAACCGAACCTTACCCCTAACTCTACCCTAAACCTTACCTCTGATCCTAACTCTCCTTCCTAACCCAAGCCCTTTCTCAAATCCTATAAATACCCTCATCCCCCAAGAGAAAATAATCAATTCACATCTTTTATATTGAGTAGTGTTATAATGCTAGATTAATCTTAAATCTTAAGCTTTTATCATATATGCTAGTTTAAGCTCATTTTCAAGCTTTTTTTAAATCACATCTTACCTTAGTTAATGGATTAACTAGTTTCCTCATTGTTTTGCATAGCATTTTCATTATATCACATTCTATTTGGATTAAAATGAATCTAGCTTAATCATTTTTAGCATCGTTTGGATCCTTGAAGCCTTAGGGGCAAATCGGGTGTTCTATACCCGATATTGTGCCATTCACAAGGTTATCATGGATCTCAATCCTTCCTAAAATGCATTAGGGACAAGCTCCAAGTGCTTAGAGAGCATACCCACATCCCTTTTATTGGAGAAAATCAAACAATGCTTGGATGCATTCGTTTTGGCTCAATCTGAGGTAGCTTGGTTTATGTTTATGCTTTTGAACTAATATAAATGGCTAGATTAAAACCTAACATTTTCCTTGTTTAAGCCTATTTTGAATAGATAGCAGATAAACCATTGCTCACACTTACCTATCTCTTGTCATAGGAATCCTTATATAGTTATCCACTATGCCCTTCATGTCACAATCCTTTGAGTTTCTCAATCTTTATCCTAAATCAAAATCAATCCTAGCACTACCCTTTGACATAAGCATTGTCTAGGGAATCTTGAACTTTTCTTTATAGGCCTCATCATCTCAAGGAAGAGATTGACATGCATTGGTAAGAATCCTATCATTACGAAGATCAACAATCTATCTTAGGTTGACAAATCCTATCCTATCTGATCCTACATGAGGATGGAGAAACTCATCCCCAACACTTCACAATCTTCCACCAATCACACTAGGTCCATGATGATGTATCTTTCCTCACATTTAGGCCAAATCTTCCCACCATCAATCCAATCAATCATCCCCAATCATCCTACCTATGGAAAAAGGTTTTGTGAGATACTTGTTATTTCATTTGGTCCTCTAGATCTTTGTTAATCTTTTGATCTCTCTTGTAAATATCTCCCTGTCTATTGTACATATCTTCTCATCACGTCTTATTATACATAATCCTTGTTAGTCCTACAATAGTATTTGATCAGATATCTTGTCCCACCCATCCTTGTACTTCATAAATATCAATTGTCGACTATCCTTGATCACTGTGGTTATCTTTGAACCTCATCATTTGCCAATCAGAAACACAACATTCTTCCCATCAATCATGGGTTCACATAGATGTATTCTTCTATATTGTTCAACCTAAGCCTAATCACGGGTTCACATAGATGTATCCTTCTATATTGTCTGACCTAAGCAATCAAACAGAGTCCATGGAAATTTATCCTTCACCATGTTCAGACCTAATCTCCCCCCATAAACCATCAATCTCTCTCCTTGGAAAAGGATGTCTTTTGGAGTTATCATTTTGACCTTGGATTTTGTCCTTTGGGTCTTGTTAATCTTTTACGGCTTCTCATTGTTCCTCTCCTCAAAGTCACCATGATCCTTTATATCATGGTGTGCTACGAATGAGGACACTCTGGGACAAGGTCTTTTGATCTTTTGGTTCTTCCTGTGAGTTAGTCATGTGTTTGTGGTTTCTCCAGCATCATTTTGGCCACGTCTCCTCCAAGTTTCATGTGTGGTGCTAGGGAAACCCTTTACATTCTTGTCTTTTTGTGTCAATCCTATGCAATGTTGTTGACAAGGCCTTGTGTTCTTTTGTAACCTTGGCAGGTCTCTAGCATTGCTATATCAAACTAGGTTGTGCTCTCAAAAATATCCAAATCATGGAGCTTCCTAAATCCCCTATCCTGCATCATATAGATTAATCTTGCATCCTTCATATAGCTTCATCCTGCATTTCACATCATGTTGTATTCATGCATATTTTCTCTTGGAAGTTTGGTTATTTATCCCTCCCTTCCTCCTTTCTTCCAATCTCCTTTTCCTCTAAATTCTATCTTGGTGCATCTTATTTTCTTGTCTTTGATGCCACGCCACTTGCGACATCGCATCAAAGAGGGGCAAAATGTAGACACCTAAAAATCCATTGGTAAATAAATGTATTTTTATTTTTGAAAAACCCCTGATGACATCATCATTAGTTAATTAATTAATTAATTAATTAGTTTTTATGTCATTAATCCCTTCTCCTATTTTAATTAAACATATTTAATTAAAGGATCCCTCTCCAAAGCATTTAAATCAATTTTAAGTGATTTTCCCTTTTTTATTAAATCATTATTTAATAAATGATGTCACAATCCCTAAATAAATTTTATATTTATTTAAAGCCTAAAACCCTCAAATCTTCTATACCTTCCTAAACCTTCCTAATCTTTCCTAAACCTTTCCTAAACCTTCTTAGAAGGTGATTCCTACCTTTCTTAGCCTAAACCTCATCCTTTGACTTTTGGTCAACATCCTTCATTAATGAGCCTTACACACATTAATAGCCTCTTACATGCTAATTAATGCTCTTATAGGCTCTTAATGAAGCCCATGCCTCCTCTTTCCTCATGGTCCCCTAGGAAAACTTCCCTAGTGTTTCTCACACGTGTGAGTAACCTTAACCCTTGTCTCTTTGACCATACCCCAAACCATGCCTCAAACTCTACCCCAAGCTCTACCCCAAACCCTAACTCCTCTTCCTAACCCAAGCCCTTGGCTTGAGTCCTATAAATATTATCTCTTCCAAGAGAAAATTAATTAGTTAGATTTCATCTTCATGCATTTTTATCATGCTCAAATTCATCTAGACTTAGGATAGCATTTAGCATAATTGATAGATTAACTCTATTTTATGCTTTCTAAATCATCCTAGAATAGCTTAATGGAATGAATCTAGTTCTTTGTTAAGCTTTTTATAATCATCTTTTCATCATATCATGTTCCATTTGGATTAAAATCAGCCTAGCTTAATCATTCTTTCATCAATCTTCATCTTAGCATCATTAGGATCCTTGAGGCTCTAGGGGGAAAATAGGTGTTCTATACTTTGTTTTGTGCCACAATGGGGTCCTCATGGTCCCTCATCCATCCTAATCCCACCTATTTATCATTATGGATATTATCCATGTGTTTTGAGAGCACACCCACATCCCTAAAGTGAGAGCAAATCAAACGGTGACAGGGTGCTCCCATTTTAGCTCTATCTGAGGTATCATGCAAATGGTTTTTCTATATGTTTAGTATATGTTGTTAGGACTAATTTTTGAATGTATAGGAATGTTATGAATAGGTTAGGTTTGCATTGATCATAGATATGCATTTTTTTTATATACAAAAATATTTTCCAAGCATCGATAGAGTAAATTGGACATTAGGTGAACTAGTTATACATTAGATTAATAAGTACATTGAACATTTGAAAAGTAATTATAACACAATAATGTGGAGTTACCTCAAATAATTTCAAGGAAGAATGTACGATAGATATTGAATTCCACCTCATATTGTTGAAGAATATAAGAAAAATATATGTTTTCTAATTAGCACACATTCATGTATAATCAAAGTAGTAGAGACATAGATATATTGGTTACAACCACTTGGATATGAAACAACATAGAATGAACTAATAACAAGTATTGGGAAACTATTGATTTAACCTAAGGATATGAAAGATAATCAGTTTGGAATCTACGAAGAAGCGTACAAAAGGATAATATTAGATGAGAAGAAATCAAAGAAAGAAAGAAGTATTAAAGTGAAAAGATAGAAACCAAACATAGTAACAAAGACATATTTCAAAATCAAGAACAAGTTAGCTAAACAGAGACAAGCTATTGACAAAGAAGTTGAAGAAGAGTTGTCACCAGCAAAGAGAACAAGATCCAGAACAACACAAACTACACTACGGAGAAACAAAATAAGTCAACCAAAAGTAGAAGGAAGCACAAGGACAAGAAGAAAGAAAAATTAACCTAAACCTAAGACATCACCATCAAGAGTAAGAATTCAAAGAACAACTACATATATAGAAAATGTAATAAGAAAGTATGGAACTATTAGATAGATACATGAAATCAAATACAAGACATGGTTGGAAGAAGATAAGAAAATTTAGAAAATATAATAGTGTTTCAGTTTCATAAGTTAATAAGATTTCTGAGAAACTTAAGATAGATTATTCTTGAGGAACTACTTGAAAAAATCAACATAAGATGGGATGAAGCTTCTGAACAGGAGAGACAAAGAAAAGAAAGAACCATGATATTTGCAAAGCCAAGAATAAATGTTGAAGAAATTGATCAACTAATGAAGAAAAATGAAATGAGATTTTATAAAAAGAACAGAACGTCTAAGATACTAGAAGGATTACAAGAAGAAGTTGAAGAAGGACTAGAAATGTGGAAAATAATCTTTAATGCAGGAATACCAGAAGAGAAAGAATCAAAAATTGATAAAATGTAGGAATTGAATGCATAGTTAGCACAAGGAGAGGACATATATTTTACAAGAGAAGACAACTCAATATGGTTTGATGAAGGATAGGTGAGTCAACCTATTGAAATACAAGATGAATCTGATGATAATACGAGTAATGAGGAAGATGAACAGTTTGAGGAACAACACACACCATAAGTTATAGTTGCATACACTGAAATAGAATAGGTTACACATGCTACCAATATGACACCTACTATCAGTGAGATAAAAAAACTAGGATGTGAGGAAGTACACATTGCAAGTACATAAAAAATATGACTGGTTACAAAAACACAAAAAAATATGAAAACGGATTCAAAATATGAAGAAGAGGAAGAATTTGATGAAATAATTGAGTTTAGAATATTGAAGAGAGATCCTACAAAGATGCATTATGAGGAATAGATATTGTATGTAGAAAAACTCAAACAAAGAACATTCACTGAAAGACAACTAGAGGAAAAACAAAGGAAAAATATTATGAAGAATAATCAAGTATGAAACATTTGAAAAAATATGTGGATATAATAGGAAATAATCACAAAGTAAAGGCAAATCTAAAATCAAAGATACAACAGAATTCACATACTGATAGAAGAGAAGATAAGCTAGCAGAAGTACAAGAACACTAGGAGAAATTTAAAAATGTAAAGGAATCATTGACTGAAGCAACATAAATTTTCAAGAAACTATTTGAGGAAGGTAATAAAGTAATTGAGGAATCATGCATAGTAGCTATAAATATGGATTTAATGAAAAAATATACACAAGGAATAATTGATTTGTTGGGTACACTAGAAAAGAATGATGATGAAGACATTATCAAAAAATTAATAAGAGTCAAAGGACATATTGGTTCCATAAATAATCTGAAGAAGAAATGGAACACAGTGGTGACAAATATCAAGAACAAGCATAGAACTATTCTAGTAGAGGTAGAAACTAGTTGACACCCAAAGGACACTATTTTTACACCTTTGGCATTGCTGTCAAAGGGGGAGAAATACAAAGAGAAGTACTATAAGGGGAGAGAAGTAAAGTGAAAAAGGGATAAATATATAAGGAGGATAAATGAATAATAAATAGAAAGGTTTAGTAGAAAGGGTTTCCATCAATACCAAAGGGGGAGATTGTTACTTGACAAAATCCTCAAAAAAAAATTACAATTAATAGATAATCAATGATTATTTCTATAATATTATCATTGTTGGAAAATAAAATTAAGTATAGAGATGGAGAAAGGAAAGACTTATTGGCATAAACACTATTAGAAAGTGTTATCGGCATAAAGGAATAGTTATCAAAAATTTTACTGGAAAGCGGTAGTGGTGAAAAGAAAAGAAAAGGCTACGAACAAGGATGACATCCAACTAGAAAAATAGTTTATAGAAGTTTGATAAACCCTAATTAGGGAAAGCAACTATAAGAGGAGATCAAAGAAAAAGGTAAGAGATGTTGAGATACATATGAGATGATGTGGATAGAAGTGAAGAAAAATGTAGATTGATGTTATCGGAAAAGATCAAAGGATCAGAGATCAAAAGGAGATCATAGTAGAAGAACAGAGAAATGAGATCTGACAAGGTTTTGGAGAAAGCATCTATAGGTCAAATTTCTTGTTGATTTATTCCTAATAGTTTAGTAGCAAGATTGTGAAATCCCTTAACCAGGTAGTCTCTAGCCATAATTAGAAGTTCTATTTAGGAACTTATTGTAAATCCTTTAACAAGGTGAACATTGTATAAGTCAGATAAAATCTCTTAACAAAGTAGTCTTTAACAAGAATTTCAATACTCCTAACAAGGTATTAGACACTACTAACAGGGTGAAGTCATTCAAAAGATGACATTTATGTAAGATCCTATTCAGGAACCTTATTACTACAATGATGAGTTGTGGGTATCATCCCCAACACAATTTTTTCCTCTGGCCAAGGGTTTTCTGTGACACCAAAATATTATGTTAAGTGTTTGAATATTTATGTGTTGTATGTTTAGTTTGCATATTATCAGTTATCAGCTAAACATTACATTATTTATCAGTAAAAGAAAAACTAGTTACAATATAAGTAATTTAATGGCTATCAGTTTATGTTCAAAAAGTTGAATAGGTGTGAAATATTACTAGTACTAATTCACCCCCCCTCTCAATACCCTAGCTAAATATTTCCACCAATCAGGCCTATATAGAAGAAAATAGAAAATGGGGCTCCAACAAGGTCAATATGATGAGGAATATGTTGGAGATTTGCCGACAAGCCAATGCTAACTATATGTTTATAATTGATGACAACATATGGTAAGTAGCATGCATGGAAGACTTGTGCAGTAATATTTTAGTATATGTAGCATGGACATGTTATCAACATGATATCATGGATGTAGAGGTTAACTATTAGTACAGACAGTTATATAGCAGCTTGTGTTAGCAGTGTTCCTAACAGAGTTACATGCAGTGTTCTATGAATGATTGTCGGTACAATTATCATGGAGCCTTGTGCATTTGGATATGTGATGGAGACATGTTAGTGATGTTACATTCATGGACGCAGAGTCTTATTATTAGTAGAAGTGAAGTTATACAATCGCTATTCACTAGCAGGAGTTTCCTATGTTTATTCTAAAGAGGCGACAGAGATTTTATTAGTACCAGAGTTGCACCTATCACTTTGGTATGTGCACTTGAATTAGTGCTTGGAGAAGAGTTAGTAATGTTTAGTTAAGAGTGCATGATGCAATTTAGCTTAAGGAGAAAGATTCAGTTACTTTGGTAGAGCTGACAGTGTGTAGCATGTGTCTACAATTATTATTATTGGATAGGTCCGAGATTGTGTTGCATGCTTAGTAGAGCTGATAGAATTGTTATTGGAGTATGTTATGGATTCTCTAATATGATTTCAAGGTGGTTCTAATAGGCCAACTTGATTATATCATTTAGAGGAAAGATATTTATAGGCAGTCATTTGTGATTACTAAAGTATGGTTCAGAGTTGATTGTGAAGAGCTAAGCAGAGTGTTCGAAGTATTGAGCCATCACCAGAAGGTCTCTATGACCAAGTAAAGAGTTTATGCTATACATTGGAACTGATCCAGACAATAGGTCAAAGTGTTGTTCACCAAGATCCTGATATAGTGTGTATCTATTATTTAGAAGGTTGTAGCCTTCACCCCTTTCAAAAGTGTGCTCTTGGATAGTGCGTCCTCACCCTTAACAGGGTTAATTGTAAAAGACTCCTAAGAGGGTCCAACCCTTGACCATTTCGCTGTACTAAATGCATTGTAAAGACACCTCCTAATAGGGTTAAGGATCTTCTAACAAGGATCATAATACACTAGGAAAAATTATTAGTGGGTGTCAATTCCCATTGGGGTTTTTACCTATTTAGGTTTCCCCATAACCAAAATATTGGTGTTGTGTTCAAGTGTTCTTTCATTGTGTTTATCATTTATGTTTAAGTATACTTAATTGGATAAATAATTAAAACTTGTAGATAACTGATTCACCACCCCCCCCCCCCCCTCTCTGTTATCTCTTGGGACTATTCCTAACAATTGGTATCAGAGCCAAGTGCCTTAGAGAGAAAGTTTAATAGCTTGAGGTTGATCAGATGGCATTCTTTAGAAAAGACAGTCCTAATTTTGATGGATAAAATTATCTTGATTGGAAGAACAAGATGATGACACATTTATAGTGCGTTTCTTTTGAAGTTTTTGAAGTGGCTATCAAAGAAGTTTAGATCCCCTCTCTTGCAGATCTTGAAAAGGATGATGCTACTAGCCAGCAGAAGGATTTGTTCCATTAGAATGCAATAGCAAAAGAATCCCTTATCAGCACCCTATCTTATACTGAGTTTTTAGAGATAAAGAAAGTAGACACAACCTAAAGGATATGGAAGCACCTAGAAGACATGTTTGAAGGAGATAAACAAGAAAAGAATGCACACAAAAAGACATGGAAGAAAAAATTACAACACATTGGAGATGCTACCTGAAGAGAACATAAGAGCCTACAATCAAAGGATTAATGAAGTAGTTGCTGGAATCAAAAATAATGGTGGAGAAATCTATGAAGAAGACATCATGGATAAATTGATGACTACATTAACGCCAGAATATTAAAGCAAGATAAACATCCTTGATGAGACTATGCAATTTTCAAAAAACTTCAAAAGAGAAACTTTAATTAGCAAGATTGTTGCATTTGAGATATCAAGTTTGAAGACAGAGCCTAAAAATGAGACAGCCTTCAAAGCTTCGGTCCATGGTAAGAAATTTGTAAACACTTCTGGTAATTTTGATGATGATGATGAAGAGAAAACACTAGATGATTTCATTTCTATGATTGCTAAAAGAGAAAAGAAAGGAAAAGGGAAATATGAAGGTCAATTTCCATTTAAATGCTTTTCATGTAATAAGATTGGTCACTTTGCATCTAAGTGTCCTACAAGAGTTAAAAAGTTTAAGAATAACTACAAGCCTAATTATACAAAGGAATGCTACTATGTTGGAGATGGAGT
Organism: Chamaecyparis obtusa; assembly: GCA_027943335.1. Lineage (NCBI taxonomy): Eukaryota > Viridiplantae > Streptophyta > Pinopsida > Cupressales > Cupressaceae > Chamaecyparis > Chamaecyparis obtusa. The sequence continues at coordinate 47,510 of BSBK01006624.1, forward strand.
ATCAGATGAAGAATGAATAGAAGAGGAAATTGGATTCATTTCTCTTGAAGATGAAAAGAATTCACAAGAGTTAGCACCGATTTGTGAGGTCCTACCTCGACTCATTTTAGCTCGACATTCTTTTTGACATTGATTCATTAGGATGATACTTTGAGTATAGACATTTGACCTATTTTGGATTACATATGCTATCATTAGATCTTATGAGATGTTTGTCATAGATTTTTATGATGATGATGTTAGTCGTACTCTCTCTCTATATATATATGCTCATTTTGGTTACGTGATTACCTATGATATATGAATTCTGCATTTTGCATTTGTTATGTTGTCTTTCAGTATGATGAATATTGGTGGAATCATGGCTCTATGATTAGCTTAGGATTACATGCTGATGTGGATTATGTAATGTTTCATGAAATGTAGTTATATATATTTGTCAAGTTTAGATGTTAATACTTCATTTTTGAAATGATTATTAATGCAAAGATTTTATGATGTACTGACATCAAAATTGAGTGTGCAGGAACATGGTCATGGTTGTAAATTTGGGGAAACAAGAAAGGATCTAAGTGCAATCAGTTTGAAACCAAGGTCGACTCTAAGAAGAGAATGACCTCATTGTATCATGATTTTATTCGTAAACCTGATGCCTGTGTGTATGTGGTTGACAATGTTTGTAAATGTATGTTTGTAAGTAAATTTCATTTTTGTGAAAATATAAATGTATTTGTCCACAAAGCATACCAAATGTGTTTGCGATGTATACTTTAGTGAGGTGTCACTTGACACCATGGTAATGATGTGGCATGTTTGAGTGGAATAAGGACCCCACCCTCTCCTTAGCTAGTTTTGAGTATTCCTAAGCTAGGTAGGTGGTTTGAGGAGCCAAAATTTATGTAGCCAATACCCCATTTTCGGATGCAAGTTTAACTGGGGTTTTTGAGGGGTTCTATGGAGTCCCAAAGTGTGGTTTAGGTTAGATTTTGGTGCCCCAAGGCTAGTACTTTGGTTAGGGGGCTTACTTCTTCTATTTCCACTTTCCTACACTACCTTTTTGTCTCTCTAAATGGGCCATTTTTTATATAAACAAAGATGGAAATGCTATCTAGGATGTCTCACCTTTTCATGTGTTGAAATTTACTCCATTCCTTTAGTAAAGGCAAATGTCACTTTGTCTAGGATCTAGAAACCTAATTGTTTTGGGAAGGGAGATGAGAGAAGAATGTTTGAATGACTTAAGGGGAGAAAGACTTAGGAAACACACACTTTTTCATTCTTTGTCCATGCTAATTTTGGGAGAGTGAGAGGAGGTCTAGAGAGGTTTGGTCTAGTAGCTTGAGAAGGATAGCAAGCTTGAAGTCAAGAGGAGCTCATCTTCAACTCTTCAGTTTAGCCTTGGCTTAGGAGGAGGTTGGTGGTTTCTATCTTGTGACTATTTTGAATATGCTTTGAAAGAAATGTACTATGTGAAATTTGTAAATTGTATTACCATGTGTGAATCTTTTATTGTTTGGTTTCATTTTGAGATTTTTGCTTTCAATCTTATTTGTTTTCTTGAATTGTTTCATGTTTATAGGTGTGCAAGTTCACTCCTCATCCTTGGGAGGATTTGAGGAGAACTTGGGGTGAAGGGCCTAAGTTGGGATTTCCTTATGTATGAGAGCATGGTTGTATGGGCACCATGAGAGCCTTCTTATGTTGTTTGGGGGCCATAAGGGCTTTGTTGATCCTCATGGACTTGAGCTGTTTGGTTGGAAGGGCCTTGTGAAGGCTTGTAATATATGCTAAAATGTTGTTTTGTTATAATTTAGGTGTCTCCATAAGGGAAGATAATACCACTACTAAATTTTACCCTAAATTTCAATGAGAATTAGTTGAATTTTCTACAGCAATTGGTCGAATAGATGACTAAAACTGTGGTTGATCTTTTTTCATCGATTATTCTACAGGAAAACCCATTATCAAAATTTTGACCTGAGTAGTAGTTGACTCATTGACCGACTCTTTTTCACACAAATCACATGAAGCTGGCAAAATTGAGACCAACTTTGGCAAACTTGACGTCAAAATTGTGACTAAATCTTCGACCACTATTCGACGAAATTGACGTTGAATGCATAGCATTCTCGTTGAAATTAATATTGTTTAAAGGTAAAAAAATTGACAAATACTAATTTTTGGTTTTAAAAAAATGATGGTGATTGAACAAAGCATTTTCATTGTATTGTATATTCACAACCTCAAGAAAAATCAAACTGACTAAGAAAGCTTCGTTTACCTACAAATTTGTGTGCTTGCCTGAGTTTGATATGCAGATCAAGTTGTACAACCTTCAGAATAGATCCTGTTCAAGTAAGGTCGTACAACTTGATCTGTGTATCAAACTCAGATAAGCACACAAATCTATAAGTAAATGTTGATTAAATATTTTATTTTTAATAGCAGTTTAAAAGTCTATTTAAATGTTTTGATGGTTTAATAAGAACAAAACTGGTATTCACATATAAATTATTGAGCTTCTCTTTGTTTTGATAATAGTTTAACATTCTCTAATTAACAGGGCCAACCACGTGAAGGTGGAAGCTCATCTGGCCCCTCCTAGGATCCTCTTATGACCCTTTACGACACTTTAAGACCTCTAAGATGTATTCTTAGGGATCGTAATGGGTCATAAAGGGTCATAAGGGGTCCTGGGACACAATAGATGAGAAACATAAATGTACACATCATGGTCACAATTGTTTGGAGACACAACATAATTGAATTCTATACCCAAACGATGCAACGCAACCACTACTCCTGCAGTTCTAAAAGGACACTGCGGGATCCAAAAACCAAAGATAAGGAATCTATATATGGTTTTTGGATCCACAGTGTCAACTTAGAACTACAGGAGTAGTGGTTGTGTTGCATCGTCTGGGTATAGAATTCAATTATGTTGTGTCTCCAAACAATTGGGACCATGATGCCTACATTTATCTTTCTCAGCTGTTGTGATACCTACATTTATGTTTTGTAGCTATCATGTTTATTTTCATGTTCTTTGTGTTCTCCTTCTCTCCCTCGCATTGAAAATAAGATTTTTCCCACTCTAAATTGAGAATGCGCATGCAACACAAGCAGAATATGCATGGATAGTAGGTGGAGTTGAAAAAACACAACACATTTACATTTTCATGATGGTCTATAACTTAAAATACACAATTAAAGACCTCTATAAAAAATGCAACCCTGTTGTGTTTTTCAACTCCACCTAATATCCTATGTATATGAATTGAGATTGCATATTGAACTAGGCTTCTCTTTCTGCATTGCCTAAAACCAAGAGACTGTCATAGTTAACATCTAAATGGCACGTCTCATCATCACAACTAATCCACCTTAAACAATTGAATATGTTTTCTTGTATTAAATATTCATTAATCAAAATTCAAATAGAAAATGTATACCTTGAGTACTACAATTCACATTAGAATCGATGCCTCCATCACGCTCAGCCGGTGCAGTATCAATATCGGCAGGTTGCATTCCAATGTAAATAAAATAGATGTAGATTTAGAAGACGATATCATAGAAATCCCTAATTCATAGTCTATCGTTTGTTCTTTGAAACACTAAATTAGGGATTTTTGTGATATCATCACCTGTATCTATAGCTATTGCCTCTGTTGTTGTAGGTGCTTTTCCCCTATTTGATATTTATTTTTAGGTGTCCACACTCGTTATGTTGGTTGTTGCCAACGGGTCACAATCAGTGATTGGGAGAGCCCTATTTTGGCACCAGTCATGTAGTACAAGCACTAGAATTGAGTTTTTCGGCACGACTAGGAAATTTTTGTATATCAACATGCGATAGGGTTTTTTGTCTAAACTCTATCACATGTTGATATACAAAAATTTCCCAATCCGTGCCAAAAAACTCAATTCTAGTGCTTGTACTGAGACCTTAAATTATTGAGCTTCTCTTTGTTTCGAGAATAGTTTAACATTCTCTAAGAAACATAATTGTAGGCATCATGGTCACATTTTTTTGGAGACAATGTAATTGAGTGGTATACCTAGATGATGGAGAGAAACTTCTACACCTCCGGTTCCAAGTTGTTCTCCATCCCGCAGTGTCAACTTGGAATTGGAGATGTAGAAGTTGCACTCAGTCTGGGTATACAACTCAATTATGTTGTCTCCAAAAAAATGTGACCATGATGCCTACAATTAAGTTTTGAGAATAGTTTAATTAACATTCTCTACTTAATAGGGCCAACCACGTGAAGGTGGAAGCTCATTTGGCCCCTCCTAGGAGCCTCTTATGACCCTTTACGACATTTTAAGACCTCTAAGATGTATTCTTAGAGGTTGTAAATGGTCGTAAAGGGTCATAAGGGGTCCTAGGACACAACAGTTGAGAAACATAATTGTAGGCATCATGGTCACATCTTTTTGGAGACAATGTAATTGAGTTGTATACCCAAGCGATGGAGTGCAACTTCTGCACCTCTGATTCCAAATTGACACTGTGGGATCAAAGACCATAGATAAGGAATAAATTTAGAGAGTGGAGGAGGGCCATAATGACAAAAATAATATAGGACAAACCTCAAGTTAAATGAGGCAACTGCAAACATTTTAATAGATTTTTATTATTAAATAATGAAATTTTCCTATACTAGTGTTCTAAGCCCCCTCATTACATGATTTATTATTGTAAGCCCCCTCTAACTTACGCATCTAGAAAATGAAACTACAACCCATTGGGATTGAGACAAACCTTATAGAACAACATCAGCTAGGAATGATCACTTCTTTGGAAAGCGATCATTCCTAGCTATTGTTGTTTTATAAGGTTTGTCTCAATCCCAATAGGTTGTAGTTTCATTTTCTAGATGCATAAGTTAGAGGGGCCTTACAATAATAAATCATGTAATGAGGGGGCTTAGAACACTAGTATATGCAAATTTCATTATTTAATAATAAAAATCTATTAAAATGTTTGCAGTTGCCTCATTTAACTTGAGGTTCATCTTATATTATTTTGGTCATTATGGACCTCCTCCGCTCTCTAAATTTATTCCTTATCTATGGTCTTTGTATCCCGTAGTGTCAACTTGGAATCGAAGGTATAGAAGTTGCACTCCATCGCTTGGGTATACAACTCAATTATGTTGTCTCCAAAAAATTGTGACCATCATGCCTACAATTATGTTTCTCAACTATTGTGAAATTTGCATTTATGTTTCTCAGTTGTCCTATTTATACCTTCTCTCATTTGCTAGTGTAATTCCTCTTTGAGTATCCCCATTCTCCTTTGCATCCAAAATGAACTCATTCCAATCCCTCACTGGAATAAAGGGAGACTTCATACCACGCTGCACTCAAACTTTAGTGAGACTTCATACCACGCAACGTTCATAGATTATGTCCAATGCATTATTTACACTTGTATTGGTGGGAAAAATCTTGAAAACATGCAAAAGAGATTGCATTCAGCCATGTTGTTTACATGACACATGTAGTTTACCTCTAGTGTAAATCATGTTGCGTACAAATCTACGGACGCTGCTTGGTATGAAGCCTCGCTCAAGCTTGAAAATGATAGTCAATCCATAGTCAAGGTCAAGGAACAAATGGAATAACCAAGAAAACACTATATGTTAAATCATGTGATTGATAGCAGATTGGGGCTCACTTGAGCCATAAACATGAAGAATTATTCTAAAAAAAGATGTAAACCATATATATGCGCACTTGAGGCAAAGAGAAGTTATGTCATATCAATATTAAAATATTAGTTACAATATGAAAATACTAAACTAACTAATTCCTGAGTTCATCTTTGCATATGGTCACAACAAAGATATGCGATTACAATACAGAGAAGGCATCATAAAAATATAATTTCAGAATTTTCCCTTGCCTGACACATTTTGCACTCAAATCCTTCATCATGGATAAGTGGAGATGGGCGGATAGATGTAGATGAGTTGTCATCAACCCAAGTAAAGTATCTGCAACAATTATTTCCCTGTGATACCCAATCTACATTAGTTCTTATATTATAATGAATAGTATTTACATTAGAAACTTTAAATATATACGCATTAGCAACCTTTTTTCGATTAGGGCAGCACCAAAATTGTTGTCCAGGGTTGTTCAATGTCCGTGAAGTGTTCAACACACACTTCCCACCAGCACATTGATAGTTTGGCACATTGACAAGAGTCATCGAACCTATATCAATAATGCACCACACCATCATTACTACATTTATTATATTTATATGATTATGTTTATATGAAATACACCAAGGAGTACCATCAAAAATATTAACCATTTAAAATAATGAAAAGTAAACCTAAATCAAATAGCTCATTTTTTTATTAGCATGTGTAGTCTGTGTGTATATGAAAAATGAAAGAAATATGAAGCTGAAATAAAATAGTGAACAAAATAGTATTCCACATAGAGTGAATGAAATATACCATCAAAAGAAGGTGACAAAATCCTATCATGAAGCACAAACATAGTAAATAAAAAAGGGACAAAAGACAAGAAATAAGAAAAATCATTATGACTATAGAAAAATCATTTATACTATAATAAAAAAAAGAAACTCTTTGTCAACAATTTCCAAAATCATTAGGACTATAAATGGATGGTTCTGATATTGCTTTTCCATTACAACAATTGAGCATTCATCATTTGGTACTTCTTGGTGTATTCCATTTAATTTTTTCAGTTGCCATGTTTATGTGCATGTTCTTTATGTGTTTGGCTTCTCTCCCTCGCAAGGGATACATCAATAGGAAATTGATTTGAAAGCATAATGATTTGACAGTCTTTTTTCAGGATAGGTGTAATCATCCCACCAACCTTAATTAGCAACATTGGTGTCCTATCATTGCACAAGTGCAAGATGGTAAGGGTCTATTCAAGGAGGGATGAAAAAAAGGTCATTTTAACCTTGCAAGGCAAGATGAGAGATAGTCCAAATAATTCTATGGTGATTATCCCAAACAACAAACAAATGATGGAATTGATAAATGTTTTCTTTTCATGTTTCTAACTTGTTTGTTGTGATGAGGCTAGTGTGGTCACAATTGAAATTATGAGTTTCTCTTGGAATGGTATTGACATGTTATAAGAGAAATGATTTCAAACTCCGAGATGATGGCCTAAATTCAAGTCTTGTCAAATTTTCCCCCATCTTGGTTAATTAAGATTAGTGTAATCTTTTCTAAGCTTAACTCATGAGTTTTGATGAAAGAGATCCTCTACAAACTAATTATAGTTTAAATTTTCATAGTTTATAGGATTGAAACTAAGCATCTCTTACTTCCACCTAACCAAGAGTTAGATTAGAATTATAATTAAAAATAATCAAGTTTTTATGCAGGCATTTCATTGATCAATTTCCTTCCATTCTTTCTTCATCCTTCATGTTGTTTCCTTCCAAAACTTGGTTGAGTTGGATTAATAGCACCAGGTTTAGTTTAAAGTCTTTGTTATATCAAGAGGGGCAACTATCTTTAAATGGGGTTATCCATCAATATTTGGTAGGGTTCCTGATTTCATCATGTCTTTCATGTTTTCCTACAATCCTCTTTGATTTTCAAGCATTATCTCTATGTTCACCTAGGTTTCCATGTTTGGTAGAAACACTTTCAACACAAAAATATTTAGAAGAGGTCCATTCATTGTCATGGATAGATGAATTTATTGATTCTCAGAGTATGCAATCACTATTACCGAGTAGTCATATTGCTACAAAGATTGATTGTCTCAAAACAATCATGGTCTGCAATGGAAAAGTAGTGAGAATATTATGAACAATACTATTATTGACAAGAGAAAGAAAGGGAATTTCTTATGTCAATACAATGATTGAAAGTATGGAATGTAGTTTCCAAGAGTAGAGGAGAAGACAGTATGAAATGTGGTGCAAAGCACCAAAAGGACATGAAGGTACACAAGGGTCACTAGTAAGACCTAAGGTGGAAACCATGAAGGGAAGAAGATATATGGGACCTATAAGGTCATTCAAAGATGTAATATGGATATTTAAGACATTTTTTTGTAATTGAAAACTCTATATGAATGTAATTGCCCAAGTTGGCAAAGTAGGACTAAGGGTCACTAGAAGGTCTAAATGACCTAAGGGTTAGTATTTTAGGTGTGGATTATAGTTTTAAGGCTTCTGAAAGTGTTTTAACACTAATGGGGCTTTTAGTTGTCGAGTTGTCAACTTGACAACATTTACAACTTTTTGTAATAAATCTATTTAGTAGACAGTCGGTTTTAGACTATTAGAATCAGTTTTGGGGGAGTTTGAAAGTAGTTTCAAAGCTGGTTGGTCAAAATTTGGTCTTTAAGAGACCTATTCACATTGAAAAATGGAGAGAGAACATGGGTTGGTCAAGGAGACAAGCATAAATAAAGTTTGAAGTAGTAAAATGATGTTTTAATTCTGTAATTTTTAGATTTTCCAGAAATACAGTCACTTTCATTGCATTGTACGCGTACGCCACCTTAATGCATCTGTCTTGAACTATTATCAACTGGAGGTGTTAAAGGAATGAATTAACTTGATTTTTGTGGTAGAATCATCCCATTTTGAGTTGTATAGAAGGAGAAATCAATTTTTTGGTAAAAATAGTCGAAACCCTCTCCTAGGGTAACCCGAGAGGGTATAATGTAATTTCTTGAATGTTGCATATTGAATAAGGACTCTTCATGAGGGGGCATGATAGAGGAAACTTTTTAGACTACCCCTATTAGTTTGAAGAGAACCATGCATTGAATTCATATGCTATGAAGCTAGAAAACTGACTGGACTATCATAGAGGAAGGGGGGGCTGACTGTCACAGTCAAAAATTTGAGTGCTTTATCCATACTTAAAGTGTGTTTGGGTGATGGAGGATTGAGGGGGATGAAGATATGTGTGTCTATCATAAGAAGGATTCTTAGAGGGGCCAAAGAATCCCATCTTGAGGGTGAAGAAATTAAAGTTGCAGGGTTTGGTATGACTGTCCTGGAATGACAACATTTTGGTGAGTAAATTTGTTTGTGTAGAAGTATGAATGGATTGGATCAATGGATTGGAATGGATATGGGTAGAGTATAGAAGAGTTTAGAATGATGTTAGAGTTTCTTATGGATGAGAAGGAAAAGCCATAGTGCTTAGGGGAATAGTGTGATGACTGTCCCAACTAGAGAATCACAACTTGCAGAGTCATTGTCTTTAGGAAAGTCAATGGTATTGGTTGTGTAGACCAGAGGGGTCAAGGGTGTCATCCATTTGAACAAGGGGGTAAGGGTTTTCTAATGAAATAATTGGAACAGTCAATCCCTTTATTAAAACATTTATATCTTCTCTTGAGGGAAGTGAAAGGACCGCAAAAGGTAGTCATACTTAAAAGACCTATTTTCACTTAGAATGCCTCCTTTCACTTACGACAAGACTGTTACAAGAATTTTTAGGGTAAGTTTTATAGCTGTCATGTCTAGGTAGTGTTGTAGTATATATTGTTTCTTTAGTTTCATATTTTGTTATGGTATATTATTATAATTACATTGTGTTGTTGAATTATTGCAATCACTAGAAGAAAGTGAGAGCTTTTATAATATAATACAAAATTCATGGCTAGAGTTAGAATGTTGCCACTAGATTTGATGGGAATGGCTTGAAATGTTTTTAGCAAAGCATTCAACATGTGCAACTAATGTACCCCAAAATAAAATTTGATGTATAATTTCATTTCTAAACAAAATTAAAAATAGTGATAGACCTAGGATAAAAAGCCATGAAATTAGTTTCATGATAGCTTGAAGTAAAGATTGGATGCAAAGGACACTATGGCTCAATAGGGGTTATAAAAGAGATCAATCATGAACTAAGAACTAAAAATCAAGTCACTCAATGATACACTCATGAAGAGAATGATATTCATGCAATGAAGGCAGGTGCTTTGATAGTCAGTAGCTAGTGAGACAAGTTGAATTTGAGGGTCTTATCAAAAGACAATAAATACTTAAGAAAACATGCTTCAAGGATCTAACTTGTCAAGGCCTTCCACAACACTCCTAAATGATGATTTTGGGAGCTCCTGCACTAGCATGTTTCCTTTTTGCCTTTGTTCATGGTTGACCAAAGAGACTTATCAAGATCATATCAAAGTGTGCCCCAGTTTCGAGCAATTAGCTTGATATAGGAAATTCTCCTCGATAGGATTCTTCTTCGTCATGAATTGTTATCTTGCTAGAACCTCAATTCAGTCTGGGTGAAATTTGATGTCTCATTAATAAGTACACTTTCTCCTTGTCAATGAGACACCATTTTCCTTTGTTAGGTATTCAATGTTATATCGATATCAACACATTAACTTGTATTTTGAAGAGATATTTGCATATGGCTCCTTGACATCCTGATTTTTAGTGTGACATCCTATTTCGGTAAGACCAGATTTTCCTTCAATAGATGCTTAATGTTATGTCATTAAACATAACATTAAGCATCTGATGAAGGAAAATCTCTATTTCAGTAAGACCAGATTTTCCTTCAAAATATGAGTGATTGGTGCATTCACTCATATTTTGAAGAGAGATCTTGCATGTCCCTTGGATGCTTTAGGTTTTGTTATGACATTTCCTTTTGATGAAGTTTCTTTTGCATTCCCATTAGCCTTTACTGCTTCATCAATTTAACTCTCTTTTTGATGTGATTGGAAGAGAGTCTTGGTGAAATTATAAGGATCATAGGAACAATAGTATAAAAAAATTATGGGGTTTGGAAAAATGTGGGGAAATACATTCTCACTTTTTGAAGGCCCGACAATGGTTCTAATTGGGGATGTATGCCCCTTGCATGCATATGAAGATTCCAAATTTCCTTGGTGGAGAAGACCATGTGCTTATCCATTGGATATACCAAAGGTTGACATAATGCAAAAATTGACTCCTACAAAGGAAACCTACTATGCATGGAAAATAAATGTTTTGGGAATCATCCATGCACTAGTAATTCCTTCACAAAATGATATGATTGTAAAAATCCAACCATAGTTGATGGCTCAAGACCATAAAAAATAAAAGTATGTGCTTGCCTCTATCACAAACCTTATTATCATAAAGAGGACTGGTTCTTTCAAAAAATCCATATCCTTATTTTTCTCTTGGATCCAATTTGTTTGGTCAAGGGTCCTTTGGCAATTTGATGTAGAGTGTTCACAACAGAAACTTAAATAGACCCAATCTACTACAAAATCTGATTATCAAAAAATAAAAAAGTTGGTTCAAATCATGGCCAATGATTCAACCAACACTGTATGACTACTTGGTCTCTAAATACATTCAGCAATAGGCAGGGTTTCTATTGATTTCCTTAATAGATTTTTGTAAACTTGTTAAGCCAACTCGGGTTCCTAACAAGAGCTGCAACCTTGTTATTTCTTGGTTTGGGTCTCACCAATCAATCATATACTAATAGGTTTACTCACACTCGGTATAGTCAACACAACCTTTGGAACAGACCAATCAACAAGGTATTCCAAGTCTTTAAACACAGAGTTTATTGAGTTCTATTCTTTCTCGGTTTGACCTGCAAAAATGTTTCATTCATTCACTTGGTTATTTAGACTTGGTTCAAGGAAGGGTCTATATATAGTCTTCAAATATGTACACTAGTTCTCCTAAAAACTATTACCACTTTAATCCTGCAATGTCGACTGTCACAGAGTCCCTTAATCCAAGTGATCAGGTTAGACGAGGCCAGTTTGGAATGGACAATGTTGGGTACTCAAGATGGTCATAGTTACTAAGAAATTTCAATGTGCCCGAGACTCTCCAATCAGATCTAGGTATTCACTTTCAAACCATTGAATATTACTCTGCTGTGACATTCCACAGGTTAAACATTTGATATGCACCTAGTTAGGGCATCGACCATTGAAGCAAGTTTTAACACTTCCTGTGGCTCTGAATATGAAATTTAGGAACAAAAACTACCCTAACTTGTTTCTCATCCTATGGCATTGGCATTCCACAGTGAAGTCACAAGTTAGGGCCATGACCTCATAGCAGAGTCAACACAGTGAGTTGGGTTTGGTCTGCAAAGTGTCATGTAGTCTAGAGTATTAGATACAATGTGACAAACTAAAACTAGTTAACAATTCACAAAATTGTTTTCCTTCACGGTGACTATGTCAATTCACAATAATTTCAATCATTGATCCCTAATACCATGAATGCATTGGAATATGTTTCAATACTACAAACTACCCGATGATTTTAATACAACATAAAAATTATGTATCCCTTTCACAATCGTTTGTGCAAACAATAAACAAATTTCACAGAATGTTATGTTGTGGTTGCATCAAACAATGGATTTGTAGCAATAAACAGTCTATTACTTATTTGCACTGACAAATTACAATAAAAAGAAAAAAATAAAACCTGAACATACTAAGAACTTGATTCTTTTGTTATTGAATGATGCTTCAATGGTCTCTATCCAATCTCCCGATCGGCAAGCTTTAAAAACAGTGAAGATGATCTCCCAATCTGGCCCAAAACCTGTTGGAATTGTTCAAAATTATAATGCTCAATGATAGAAATTGGAAACATACGCATTCAACACATACCTCCTTCGCTTCTACACTGTTCTAGCTTCTCCCTCCTTCGTGCGCACTGAAATGAAGTGTTGAAATGAAGTTTCAAACCCTTTTTTTTTACTTTAAGTTATGCCCGTGTTGGTCAAAATTTTGACCAACACGAGCATGTATTAAAAAAAAACAAAAGTTTTCCTTCTATAATGCGACCAACCTAAACATTTTTATTTGATGGTCGAATTGTTTAGTCAAAATTTAAGGTCAAATGTACTAGTGCACCTTCACCCATTCTATGGATTCTATATTTAGAGTCCTTTGTGCAAGCTTGGGAAGGGAGTGAAATGTGAAGTTATTTGTACCAAATTGTGTTTGAAAATTTATGCTTTGTGTTGTATGAGTGTAACCCATCCTACTCTTGTTTCCCCTAGCTCAAGGGTGGCCATGTAATGGCCTAGGCTGGGAGGTGAGCCTCCATGGCCATGTGGAAGAAGTCTTTTGTGTTGTAGGTTTGGAAGCATGTTGAGGAAGAAGTCCAAGTTGAAGTTTAAAGTTAAAGTTGGGAAATTTTAAAAGATAGTTCTAGGGTGTACCTGGTTGAGAGATCTTGTTCTATACATTTGTTTTCCTATACAAAGAAGTTGTAAAATTCTAAGAGCTAGAATAAGACTGGTTATCTTAGTAGTGTTTTTTTTTCTGAATTAGCTATAGTAAAAATATTGCTCTCTTAAAAGTTCAAGTTTTTGCAACTATTAATTGAACTCTAAATTTAGTTCTCTTCTTAAATGATGTGTGATTAGATATGGATTGGAAATGTCATATTATTTCATTTGCCCAGAAAATGTTGAAATTCTTGCAACTGATAATTAGTTATTAAATTAGTTTTTCCAGTATGTTTGTAATATAAATTAATTAAGTATTGAAAGGTTAAATTAGTTATTTTTATTTGTATCTTTAAAAGGTTGAAAATTCATGTATCTATGTTGAGCATCTTAATGTTGTTAAAAAAATTTTATACTGTTATTTCTATGAATCAGATTTTTGCATGTGTAAATGTCTAAAGTCTAGCAGTAATCTAGCAGGTAGTCAGTAAATTGAAGCCTAAGAATTATACAATTGAAAGTAGATAAAAGATTTATTGTATATTTTCTTTACAACAGAACAGTATGCTTATACAGATTTGATTTAATGGATTACAAATCTAGAAATTATATGTTCATTATCTTCTAACAAAATTGAAAATAAAAAAACTTGTAAGTTCAAATGCCAAATTTGAATGCAATAGACAGATTCAATATTAAGGCTAGAGATTTGAATATCATTTTAGAATATGTTTGAAATATGTCAAATTGAAACTTTAACTTAGGTAAGAAAATTAAATGCATAAGTGTATAAAGCTGATCTATATTTTATTTACTATAGATTGTTTAAGAATTTAATCTGTTCTTTATCTAAATCTGATGCACATATGGAACTGTTAGAAATAAAACCCTAGACAATTGATATAGAAATGGATGTATATATATAACATGATACTATACAGACATTTGTATTTATGACGGTAAATTAATTAAATAACAGAGACTTGTGTCTTCTGTTCCTTTTCCTATGAAAACAAATCTGGTATTATCAGATTGGTATAAAAATTTATTATATACATACATATATATATATATATATATATATATATATATATATATATATATATATATATATATATAGCCATATACATTACTCTTCAAAATAGGGGGCTTAATTAATCAATATCATATAACTATTAAAAAAAAACCTGTAATATTAAATGTTATAATATAATATATATATATATATATATATATATATATATATATTATATATTATATATTATACATAAAAAAAAAAATGTATAATATATGAAATATATTATAATATTATAAAAATAACATATATTAAATAAGACAGTAATAATATATATATTATAATATTACATATTATATACTATACAATAAAATATTGTATAGTATATAATAAATAATATTATATTATATCATTATCGTATTATCAGTAATAATAGATGATATAATATTATATATTATATATTATATACTATACAATAAATATTGTATAGTATATAATAAATGATATTATATAATATCATTTCGTATTAAAGTTTCTTTAAGAAAAAAAAATTGATTTGCAAAGTTTAGGGGCCGAAACCCTTGTGTTATCCGGCGCTGTGTGCATAGTAGCGTTGTTGTGACTCTAAGTCACGGTAGTGCCTTCACACTATCGTGGCTTAGAGCCATGGCAGTGACTGTAGTCACTATCGTGACTGCAGTCACGACATTGCCTAAGCATTGTCGTGGCCATAGTCATGACAGTGACTGGTCACTGTCATGACCTAGCCGCGGCGCGGTAGGGTTTTTTTCTACAGACCCACATTTAAATGAAACACAATGAAATATAAAAAAATACAAGTACACCATTAGTTTTAAACCAGAAATCAATAACATTTTCCATATTAAAAATGGTAGTTTTAATATAGACAAAGTTGTAACCGATCTGTGTAATAGATCTGGTCCGTTTTCATCAAGAAACTGATACTTATATTGTCCACTTTCGTACCAACAGATGGGTGCCTATTTGAAATAAAATAGTCACTCTCTTATGGCTGAAGAGATCTCTTGTTGTGCTAAGCCCTTTCACATTTGTGAGATACACAACATAAGCTTCACATCTTCATCCTTCCTTGGACCTACACCAAAAAGAAAAGAAAAGGAAATAATGAGAGCTTTTAGGGTTTTCTGAGAGTTTTAATAAGGCCCCAAACCCTAATTCTGAATTAGGGTTTGGAGGGCCCATTTCATTTAAAACATTATTTTATTTAAGAGGTTATGTTTCCTATTAAGAACTTATTGAAATAGTTTTGGCCTTCTATAAATTTATTGTGCAAAAGGGAAATAATATTTGGTAGACCCTTTTTAATTATGCTTCTTTTATTGTTGTGTACATTTTGTTTATTAATGTTGTTAATAAGATAGTTTTAGCATTTTTTATTTTGTTTCAAATAATGTATAGGATGAGATATTTATCGAACTTAAACTATTACTCATTTTGTTCTTTATAAAGTTAGTTGAATGTTGTTTTAGAGTTTATATTAATATTTAATAGTTGAATAAATTTTAAATTGTTAGTATAATAAGATTTTCATAATCTGGATTAATATTCCTTTTGAATGTTTAAACAACTGTCAATAATATTAGATTATGGATTTTATTTTTAATTTGATAGATTACTAAGTTGTAAGAAAAGTGAAAGAAAAGAGTAATAGTTGGGAAGGGTATTAAGTAATTTTTATATAAAAAAAATATATTTTAAGAATAGTTTTATAACTAAAGTTTAATTAATTTTTGAAGGTAAATTTTCTTAGTAAACTTAATCTCAATTTCTATACAAATTTTATTATGGAATAAATTATAGGTAATTAATTTCAATAACATATTTTACCCTTATAACTAACCTTAGTTTTATTGATATGGGTACTCTTAAGATTATTTTATCAGGAGAAGAATTCTAGGAATCATGAGTAATGACTTAGGTTAAATATCGGGTTGTTTTATTCTAAAACATTTTCTTTATTAGATTTAAACCATTCCTTTAAATTCATTGAGTCATCCCCTCATTATCCTTAGAACCATCTCGAAATAAATAGGGAATTGATATCTCCTTATCCTTATCCTTCACTTGTCGCCTTATGACTTCCATCATGTAGGGAACGGAGGCACGCCAGTGCTTGCCTCATGATCCCTTATGTGTCATTGGGTGACTCACCCAAGCGAGCTTACGATCCCAAAGCTTCGTGTCGAAGGTCTTTGTGTAACCTAGTTGTCCTAGGTGTATGTTATAGTTTGTTTTAAAAAAAAATTTGTTGTGTTTTTGCCCGATTATTTTGGGCATTACATTCTGGTATCAGAACACAGTTTCTACTCTTGGAACCTTTTAACCCATTATGTTTGCCAAGCTTATTATTGTTTTGTCCTTAGTGTAGGATGCCTCCAGACATGTGTAGTGCACGCCGACGTGGGTGGAGACCCAGAGGCGGTCATGTGGCTATAGAGGGTGATGAGCGAGTAGTCGAGGGGCTAGGTGATGAGCAGAGGCCTCCTCCTTTGCCACCACCTAATCCCAATCAGGATATCCTTAATGCATTATAGAATCTAGCTGGCATTATTATGGACAGATTACCTTCGGGAGGCTAGCAGGCTGGGAATCGAGAGTGGAGTAGGAGCCCCCCTCCTAGACGAGTAGCGGAGTAGGCAGTTCATGAGGATGAGTCAGTGCACATGCTAGAGCCACCACCATTGGTTGTGCTGAGAGTATCTTGTGACACACGGGACATGATCAGAAATCTTATCAGATTACAACCACCACCCTTTTTGGGATCCACAACTAGGATAGAGGCAAAGGCTTGGCTTTTAAGCCTTGAGTGTTGCTTTGGGTTGCATTCTTATGAGAGAAACCTTAAGGCATGCTTTGCAGTACACATTCTGAGAGGTAATGCTTCTACTTGGTGGAAGCAAGAGGAGGTTAAGAGTCACCTTACCATGGACACCCTCACATGGGAGATCTTTTTGGAGAGATTCTAAGCACAATATATGTCGGAGCATTTTAGACAATGTCACATCGATGAGTTTCATGACCTACAATAGAGAGGCATGTCAGTAGCCCAGTACGAGAATAAGTTTCTCAAGCTCCTTCCTTATGTGGACCACATGAAGGATGAGAAACTCCAAGTCAACTACTTTATCAAGGGGTTAAACTCTTCTATAGCTGACAGAGTGCAGATAGTACCCATAGGGGATCTACGTGATACAGTTGAGAGGGCCATGATTGCAGAGGAGATCCATAACAGATCTCATGATGCCCAGGACTAGTCACAGAACTGGAATGCCACATCTCAGTCTTCTATGTTCCAAAAGTCTCATTGGAAGGGAAACTAGAAGAACTCATCAGGGTCATCTAGGGCACCTCAGCAGTAGCAGCCACAATAGTCTTAGTAGAACCAAAGATAGAGATATTCTCAATGACAATAGGGCTCTAAGCCCAAGTAGTGGCACTCACAGGGATCTTGATGAGATCAAAGGGGATAGTCCCAGGTTTCCAGAGGTGGATTCAGTGGGTCTAGTGCTATAGGAGGAAAAAAATAGTCCAGGCCTCAAGGTATACAGCTATAGGCTAGAGGACCATGCTACACATGTGGTGCCATGGGGCACATAGCTAGGGATTTTCCTACAAGCCATTTAGCTGGTAGTCAGAGAGTGACATCTTCTGAGCCTATTGTAGGAGACATGGGTAGAGCACATAGAGTTTTTGCAGTAGTTGATAACCGCTAGGCTGAGCACCAGGCCATAGTCATTGAGGCTGCAAGCACAATTGGAGGTAGTAGTGTTTATATCCTATTTGATTCTGGAGCTACCGACTCTTTCATTTCACCTTTTACTGTGGAGTGATGTGGGATAGTGGTAGTTAGACATGACGCTATTTGGGAGGTTGAGTTAGCCTCAGGTGCTAGGGTATCTATTAGTTCCATGGTGAGAGGCTGCTAGTTGTAGATTAGGGACTTTACCACCTCAATTAACCTTCATGTCACACCACTTGGATCATATGATGTTGTCCTTGGTATGGATTGGCTCTATTTCCACAAAGCCAAGGTGGATTGCAGATAGAAGACAATAGTGTGTTTAGATGATGATGGGGTGACCTCAGTTATTATAGGAGTTCAGAGACCTGTATCCCTTCATATGATTTTCGCTATGCAGCTTAAGCAGTGCATGCAGAAGGGATGTCATTTATATGCTATCACCATCAGTGATAGAGAGGAGGAGGTAGAGAAGGAGACTTCTCTTGATGACCACCCTATCCTTTAGGAGTTTGTAGATGTATTTCCTTCATAGTTACTAGGTATGCCACCACCTAGAGAAGTGGAATTTCATATTGATCTCGTGCCAGGAGCAGAGCCTATTTCTAGGGCACCCTATAGGATGACTACACACAAGCTTAGAGAGCTCAAGATTTAGTTAGAGGAGCTCTTGGAGAAAGGGCACATTCATCCTAGTGTATCTCCATGGGTTGCACCCATCATCTTCATTAAGAAGAAGGATGGATCTCTCAGGTTGTGCATAGATTACCAATAGCTAAACAAGGTGACCATCAAGAATCAATATCCCCTTCCTAGGATTGATGACTTATTTGATCAGCTTCAGGGATCTTGAGTGTTCTCAAAGATAGATTTGAAGTCAGGGTACCACCAGTTGAGGATCATGGATAGTGACATCCACAAGACTACTTTCTACACATGATATGGACATTGTGAGTTCACTGTGGTACCTTTTGGACTCACAAATGCCCCGGCCATATTCATGAGTCTCATGAATGGAGTATTTCATTCACTTCTAGATATATTTGTGGTGATATTCCTAGATGACATATTGATATACTCATGAGATGAGCACAAGCATGATGAGCATTCGAGATAGGTCTTGCAGTGCTTGAGAGATAATCAGTTTTATGACAGCTTGCCAAAGCATGCATTCTTCATGACAGAGGTTCACTACTTAGGCCATGCGATATCAGGAGATGGGATCTTAGTTGACCCATCTAAGATTAGGGTGTTTATGGATTGGCTGGCACCTACTAGTGTGATAGAGGTCAAAAGTTTCATGGGCCTTATAGGCTATTACAAACATTTTGTCAAGGGTTTCTCTAGAGTGGCCCATCCCATCACTTCCCTTCAGAGGAAAGGTCAAAAGTTTGAGTGGACAGAGAGGTGCGAGAGAGCTTTTCATGAGCTCAAGAGAGCTCTTACCAATGCACCTATACTTGTGGTACCTGATCCTTCAGTAGATTTTGTGGTATGCACAGATGCATCTTTAGATGGGATTGGGGCAATATTGATGCAGGATGGTCGGGCTATTGCCCACAAGTCCAGAAAGCTCAAGACTCATGAGACTAATTATCCTACCCATGACCTTGACCTAGCAGCAGTAGTGCATGCTTTGATGAGATGGAAAAATTTCTTATTGGACCACAGATTTGAGCTTCATTCAGATCATCAGAGTCTCTAGTATATATTCACTTAGCTGAACCTCAATGCTAGACAGAGGAGATGGATGGAGTTTCTATGCGAGTATGATTTTGACATTCACTACATCAAGGGCAAGGAGAATGTGGTAGAAAATGCCTTGAGTAGGAGACATCATGAGCTCTCAGCTATGACTACTAGCATAGACTTGAGAGGGTGCATACTACAACACTTACAGGAGGATGCCTTCTATTCAGAGGTTAGACAGATGGTTCAAGATCAGAGACCCCTAGAGAGGAAGTTCATAGATTATACCCTTGAGTCTGATGGCCTTCTTCATAATAGAGGATGCATTTATGTACCTTCTTCTATTGGGTTGTGGGATTTCATCATCCTTGAGGCTCATAGAGATCCTTATGCAGTGCCCCCCAAAGTTAAGAAGTTATATGCAGATTTGAGATAGCTTTATCACTGGCCGGGTTTGAGGACACACATTGCAGAGATAGTGGCTAGATTCTTAGAGTGTTAGCGGGTTAAGGTGGAGCACCATCATCTAGGAGGACTTCTATAGTCTCATGAGATTTTGGAGTGGAAGTGTGACATTATATCCATAGATT
Organism: Chamaecyparis obtusa; assembly: GCA_027943335.1. Lineage (NCBI taxonomy): Eukaryota > Viridiplantae > Streptophyta > Pinopsida > Cupressales > Cupressaceae > Chamaecyparis > Chamaecyparis obtusa. The sequence continues at coordinate 67,790 of BSBK01006624.1, forward strand.
TTATAGTTGGTCTTCCTATGTCATCTCATCACCATGATGCCATTATGGTGACAGTGGATGGGTTGACTAAGGTAGCCCACTTCTCACCCATATGTACTACTTTTACAGCACCTATAGTGGCATAGGTATTTTTGATGGATATTGTTAGACTTCATGGCATTCCACGTATGATCATATCAGACAAGGACTCACTCTTTACTTCATCTTTTTGGAGAGAGCTACAGACCGCTTTGGGCACCAGGCTCAATTTCAGCATAGCATATCACCTAGAGATGGATGGTCAGATTGAGAGGGTGAATCAGGTATTAGAGGACATGCTACACATGTGTGTGATGGATCATCAGGTTAGGTGGGAGGAGTACCTACATTTAGTAGAGTTTTCCTATAATAATGGGCATCATTCATCTTTGGGTATGTATCCATATTAGGCCTTATATGGCAGACCTTGCAGGACATCTTTGAGCTAGGATAGGATTGAGGACAGAGTTTCCATTGGTCCAAAGTTGGTCAGACAGATGGAGTAGTAGGTAGATCTAATTAGGTAGTGTCTTAGAGAGGCCCAGGTTCAACAAAAGAAGTATGCAGATGTTGGGAGGATTGATAGAGAGTATATGATAGGCGACAGAGTCTTTTTGAGAGTATGGCGGCATAAGAGCCCAATCCATTTTGGAAAGGGTTCTAAGCTAGCCCCTCACTTTGTCAAACCTTTTGAGATTTTGGAGAGGATATGCCCAGTAGCATACTATTTAGCTTTTCCACCTAGCCTGTCGTGCATCCATGATGTGTTTCATGTGTTTGTTTTGAGGAAGTATATATATGATGAGTCTCATATTATTGATTGGAATGCTTTACAGGTGGAGTCAAATGGACAGCTAGCTTTGGAGCCAATACATATTCTGGCTCGCAGGACCCTGGCCCTTTGCGGTTAAGAGTTAGACTAGGTTAGGGTCCAATGGGATTGCTACGATGAGGTCACAACATCATGGGAGGACACAACACAGATGAGAGATCAGTACCCCCATCTTTTTGATGAACTCTAGGAGGAAATTCATGCCTAGGGGGGAAGGATGTGAGGTCCTACCCTGACTCATTTTAGCTCGACATTCTTTTTGACATTTATTCATTAGGATGATACTTTAAGTATAGACATTTGACCTATTTTGGATTACATATGCTATCATTAGATCTTATGAGATGTTTTTTATAGATTTTTATGATGATGATGTTAGTAGTACTCTCTATATATATGCTCATTTTGGTTACATGATTACCTATGATATATGAATTTTGCATTTTGCATTTGTTATGTTATCTTTTAGTATGATGAATATTGGTGAAATCATGGTTCTATGATTAGCTTAGGAGTACATGCTTATGTGGATTATGTAATGTTTCATGAAATGCAGTTATATATATTTGTCAAGTTTAGATGTTAATACTTCATTTTTGAAATGATTATTAATGCAAATATTTTATGATAAGGGGGAAATCTCTAAACCCAAAGATAGCAAGGCTTCAATCAACTACACCTACATGTCTACAGAAAATGTTATCAATATGCTTGAAGTTGTGGATGAAAGTGTCAATATGATGAGGAACAAAGATCCTTATGGTTATGACATGGGCTCTCCTCCTATATTTGATGAAGAACCTATGGTAGTGCTAAGAGGTCCTCACTCTCAAAGGTCATCCCAAGCTCTTAACACTGTCATGAGAAGTCAAAGTCAAGGTCCTATGATCATTAGAGGTCCTAGTTCCAACTAGTCCAGCAAACCCAAGCAAGTGACATCCAAGAATGTCACCACCAAATTAGTTGTGAATCCTAAGTTGAATTACAACCTTGTCGATCAATTGCAGCAAACTCCATATCAGATTTCAATCTTTGAGCTTTTAGAATTATCCCCAAGACACAAATAGATCCTTGAGAATGCTTTGCGCACAACGAATGTTCCTACCAACATAGATATTGACCAATTATATAACATGGCCAATCATATTGCTAGCCTACACTATCTCACCTTTTCGGAGGAAGATGAAAAAGCCTTGAGCCATCCGCATAATCTAGCCCTTGACATTGAAGTCATGATTCATAAAACCTGTGTCAAGCACATGTTGATAGATGGGGGTGTTGGGCTCAATATCTATTCTTTGAGTCTCTTATAGACTTTGGGTTACTCTGAGCAAGTGATTGATACAAGAAAGAAGATTACCATAAAAGCCTATGATGAGGCAGAAAGAAGCTCTAAGGGGTTGGTCGTCTTTCCTGTTAGGATTGGCCCTATTGAGAAAGACATTTTGTTTTAGATTTTTGATTCTAGACCCCTTGCATACAAAATTTTACTTGGTAGACCATGGATTCATGACATGCAAGAAGTGCCATCTACCTATCACCAATGTGTTAAATTCCCATACAATGGTGTAGAAGTTTTCATACCAGGTGATAGCACCTTATCTATTAATGCCATTTCAGTAGGGACTCATGTTCCCCTCAACAAAGAAGTAGAGGATTTTAATGCAACCCTATCAAAATGAAAGGGTAAATTCAAAACATTAGACCTTGGCATGGGCAGATATTGGCTTGACTCCTTTGCAAAGATGCTAATCTCCCCTAGGTCTTACGATAGGCCTTCACAAGAGACAAAACCTTCTTCTTCTACCATGACTTTGTTTGAAACATTTGTGGAGTCTTTAGTACCCATCCAAGGTGAAAAAGAAGAAGTAGCTATCAAGGAATGGATCTATAGAGAAGACAAATACATGCATAATGAAAAATTCTCTCCCTCTCCCAAGGTCTATGGAAGAGGGTACACTCTCATAAAAAATATGGGCTACCCAGGACATGGTCCCCTTAGTCACAGACTAGATGCTAGGGTTGAACCTCTTGACCATGCTCTTTTTGGATGTAAATCTAAGGAGACAATTGGCCTAGGCTTTGAAATTCACAACAACAATACTTCTCCTATCCTTGCTAAATCAGATAGTGATGATGAAATAGAATACAAGCCTGATTTGACAAAGCAACAAGATATGTGTGAAGATTGGGTACCTTCCACCAATCTCCTTTGGGGAGATTTAGCCAATCTAGTTACTCATGCAATAGTCTCAAATACAGAACAAGAAGAGTTAGACACAGAAGATCCTATCACAACACATGTTACCCTTTGTGGCATTGGAGCCTCTACCTCAAGGCATTGCAAACATGCATGGTGCAAACATCCTAGCTGAGATTCAAATACAGATTCACACAAATATGAATGGGAGTCTCTCTCAGAAGCTTCTACAATTGATAGGGATGTTGATATCATTCATTCCTATAGTTCCCAACCCGAGGTAGCTAACACATCATGCATAGGATTAGAAGATTTGAATACACAAGTCACTTTAGTGGATGATTCTTCACTTGATAGGACTAATCTTGATTCAGGTTAGTTAGAAGGATACTTGACAGACCCTGATTTTGTAATCACCGAAGATGGCCACATTCATATCCACAATATTGAACTGGTCATTGAATTACCCCTTGCCTATCCTCACCTCATTAATTGGTCTCAACATTACCAAGAGCCTATGCTATTAACCTTCCAAAATGACTATGAAGTAGCTTGTTACCTAAACACCATTGAACCTATAGTCTCTTCCAATAGAGAACTAGTTACAAGCATGACTGAACCTAACATCAAGTACCTCAGTTGAAAAATAAAAAGAAAAGAAAAAAAGAGTAAAAGTTTTGATGGTGAAAACCACTATGTGGCGGTGTCAGAACTGAAAAAAGTAAAAATAAAAAACCTATCTAAGGGTGAAAACCTCTCCAAGGTGCCCAAAGATGAGGTACTTGATCATCTTCCAAGTTACTTTCAGGACAGATCCTCAGTGCTTGTTGAGCCTACACAATCAGTTAATTTGGGTACAGAGGAGGCTCCACAAATAGTACATTTGGCTCAATCATTGTTAACACAAGAGAAAGAAGCCTACACCAAATTTTTACAAAGAAAGAAAATAAACTTTTCTTGGAATTATTTAGACATGCCAGGATTGGACACTAATCTCATTATGCATCACTTGTCCATAGCTCCAGGAATAAAAATAGTAAAACAAAAGTTGAGGAAAATGCACCCTCACATAGCTCTTTTAGTGAAAGCAGAATTAGAAAAAGTCCTTAGTGCAGGATTTATAAGAGCTATTGATTATTTCGAGTGGCTATCAAATATTGTCCCAGTTTCTAAACATGACAAGTCCATCTGTGTTTGTATAGACTTTAGAGATCTTAATAAAGCTTGCTCAAAGGATGATTTTCCACTCCATAACATAGACATGATAGTGGACATGACTGCGGGATATGAGATCTATTCCTTGATGGATGGATTTTATGGCTATAACCAAATTGAGATACCTCCTAAAGATTAGGAAAAGACAACATTCACTTATGTGTGGGGAACCTATTGTTGGAATGTCATGCCTTTTGGATTAAAGAATGCAGGAGCTACTTACCAAAGAGCTATGACAACAATCTTTCATGACATGATGCATAAGAATATGGAAGATTATGTGGATGACACCTTGGCTAAATCTAAAAAGAGAGACAAACATTTAGATGATTTACAGGTCATTCTAGATCTAATGGAATAGTTCCAGCTAAGATTAAATCCAAAAAAATGTGCATTTGGTGTTACCTCAGGAAAATTACTAGGCTTCATTATTTCAGCAAAGGGCATAGAGGTAGATCCCGAAAAGGTCCAAGCAATCATGGATATGCCACCTCCCAAAAACATCAGTCAAATGAGGAGTCTGGAAGGACACCTTCAGTCTATAAGGAGGTTCATTTCCCAGTTGGTCGATAGAGCTTAGCCCTTCAATAAGAACCTACATAAAGGAGTCCAATGTGTCTGGAATGAAGAATGTCAAAATAATTTGGACCAAATCAAAGCATATTTGGAAAATCTGCCCATCTTAATGCCTCCTATCCCAAGAAAACTGCTTATTTTGTATATTTCAGCAACTGAATCTTCCTTGGGGGCATTATTGGCTCAAATTGATGAAAATGGGAAGGAAAGAGCCATATATTACATCAGCGGTACTCTTGTGTCATATGAGGTTAACTATACAAGTATTAAAAAGGCTTGTCTTGTAGTGGTATTTTCTACCCAAAAGTTGAGACACTACATGCTTGCACATATAGTACACCTCATAGCTAAAATTGATCCTTTTAAATACTTACTCGGTAAGGCTGCTCTTATGGGAAGACTTGCTAAATGGATGATGATTCTTTTTGAATTTGACATCAAGTATGTTGAATGCAAAGCTATCAAGGGCCAAGCTATTACTGATTAATTAGCTAATTTTCCTATTCAAGACAATGTGCCTATTCAAGTTAGCTTTCCAAATGAGCATCTCATGTACATAATTGAGAGAACATGGAAAATGTTCTTTGATGGGTCTTTCATGCAAAATGGTTCAGGAGCTAGAGTGTTGTTTGTCTCCCCTCATGGGTACACAATTCCTAAGTCCTAAAAACTATTGTTCCCATGCACAAACAACATAGCTGAATATGAAGCCTTGACAAATGGACTAAAAATGGATATAGAATGGAGAATCATAGAGCTACATATCTATGGGGATTCAAAATTGATAATCAACCAAGTTAATGAAGACTATAAAACAAAAGATGACAAGCTGGTCCCTTATAAGAAAATGGTTGATTCATTGAGATGGTATTTCACATTTGTCACATTTCAGCAAATCCCTCGAATAGAAAATAAAGTAGCTAATGCTATGGCCACACTTGCTTCACTTCTCCAACTAGAGAAACATGAGTCCAGATTTGAATTCCTGGCAGAAGAGCTACATTATCCCATTTATGATTCCCAAGAAAGCCAAGTTATCTGTAGCCTTGTTGGCCATGAATCATCTCGATACAGTGCCATTTACTCATATCTCCATGATGGCATTATCCCTGATACCTTCAACCAATTTGAAAGAAGAAACCTTATCCACAATGCCTCTCACTATACCCTTATCTCTGGTGATTTGTATAGGAGGGGTTTAGATGGGACACTTCTTAGGTGCTTGGAAAAGGAGGAATCCAATCAAGTGTTAGTTGACATTCACAAGGGCATCTGTGGAGGACATTCTAATGGTCTTTCCATGGCCCGAAGGTTACTTAGGGTGGGGTACTATTGGCCCACAATGCAAATGGATGTAGTAGCTTTTATCAAATCATGGGAAAAGTGTCAAAAACATGGAAACCTGATACATGCTCCAGGCAGGGTGCTTATTCCTTCAATATCTCATTGGCCATTTTAGCACTGGGCTTTTGACCTTGTTGGGAAGATTCATCCCAACTCATCAGGTGGACATAAATTCATCATTACTACTACCGAATACTTTACCAAATGGGTAGAAGCTATTCCACTTTCTGTTGCTTCAGGAAAGATGGTTTCCTTGTTCGTTTTAAACTATATCATCTGTCGATATGGAGTGCCCTCTAAAATAATCACTGATAATGGAGGTCAGTTTAAAAATAAGGACCTTAAGAAACTCTGCAAGAAGTTCAAGATAAAACAACTTTGGTCCTCCATTTACTTTCCACAAGGAAATGGTCAAGCAGAGGCTTCAAATAAAACCATTCTCAAAATCCTCCATAGAACAGTTCATAAGAATGGTTGAGATTGGCATCTATAGATAAATCTAGCCTTATGGGCTTATAGAATGAGTATTTGTACTCCAACAGGGGCTACTCCTTTTGCCCTTACATACGGTGCTGAAGCAGTGTTACCTTTAGAGGTCAAGATCCCTTCACTTAGAGTCTCTCTCAAAGGTCCAGTTACAAATGAAGACTATCACACCATGAGATTGCAAGAGCTAGAACTTCTTGATGATAAATGTAAAGCATCATTTGATCACATGAGAGTTTACCAAAAGTGTATGTCCAAAGCATTCAATAAAAAGGTTCGCCCTAGAGAATTCCAAGTAGGAGATCTTGTCCTACGAGAAAATCTTAAGAACCAACAAAATCGAGAACAAAAGGGAAAATTTCAACCTAACTGGCTTGGACCATACATCATTATTGCTGCTTTTGGGATAGATGCTTACTATCTAATGAAAAGGGAGAGAAGCTTCCTGATCCTATCAATGTCTTGCACCTAAAGAATTTCTATCCATGATGCCCACTATGTCTGGGGGCATCCTTTGTACATATTTATAAAGCCCCGAAAAAAATATTAAAAAAATAAAAAAATAGCCAAAAATTCAAAAAAAAGAAAAAGTGTCTTGGTGAAAACTTGGAAACAGGCACCTTGGTAGCAAAAATCCAAAAAAAATAATAAAAAGTCCTGAAAAAAAGAAAAAATTTGCAATAAAATCCAAGTGGTGAAAGCTTGGAAACAGGCGCTACTTGAGGCCTTTGCACCCCTATTTCTTAGCATGCATCCTTGACATTTAGCCTTTGTCCATCATACCTTGTCCTTGTTGCCTTGGTTTAGAATTGGTATTTTTCTTTGTCTAGGGGGCATAACTGTGTTAGCTTTGGTCTCTCGGATGTTCCAGTCTTTAGGATATCTTGCACATAGTGTTTCTCAACACCCCCACTTGTGTTTTTCAACACTACCCTATTGTCAAGTGTTTCTCAACACTTATCAGATATCTTACCCACAATCTAGAATGATGCAATATTTCTCACTGGCAAATGCAATACTCAAAGTTTGACTCTATGACCTACACACACACACTTAAACATTTGACTCACTGAGACTTGTTTGACTTTATTTCTTTGTGTGCTGTCTATGATGATTTCTTTGATGAGTGTTCTCTCCCTAACAGTTTTTGATGATGCCGAGCTAGAAGACTGGGGGCATGAGAACATGTTTTATTGCTTTTTCTGCTTGTGGGTATATTTTGTTGGTCCTGACTATCATTAGCATTTATGGTTGATCCACTGGACACTGAAGACCTACAAGGTATTATCCTTGACTTTTTTACACAAGTGTATGCTTATAGCCATCTTGACTTTCTTGTGTCTCGATGCAAGAATAATCTTGCTATAGAAAACTTAGGAACCTCACTGCACTATTCATCTTGACCTACATGTCTTTGGTGCCTAGGTGGGATTCCCACATTCCTATCTGATAAAGATCATATTCATATGCCCATAGTCATACTAGTGAGTATTGTATGATCTTTTGATGCTACCAATAAAGCTCAATGATGATTATTAGAGTCTATTGGCGTTGTGACCTTGCAAGTCAGCCACTTTTCATAATAGCTTTCATTTTTAGGTTCATGTTAGATTAGTTTTGCATCTTGCATATGGTGAGAGCTCTCCTTTTATCTTTTGTGGAATTTTCGGTCAACTGTGCTCACCTTGCACTTCTCCTTGATCATGTCTTTCACTCCTTGTCTTTCACATCACATCATTTTCCTATCATCACAAGGGGTTAATCTTATCATCATATCTATACCCTAAAGAGATCATTTTCAAAATCATGAGTCTATATCCTAACATGAGAATTAAACATACATCTATGAGAGAGATTATACACGAGCATTTATAACACATACATCATACATTTGAGCAATATCAAAAGACAATAAAACTGAAACATCCATCACAAGTGAGACAAATACATAGATACATCATAAATCTAGTAAATCTCATATATATAAATGTCATGATACAAAGTACAATGTGAGATCCCAAAAATCTAGATCAAAGTCTCATGATATGTATAAACATCTAAGCCCTAAACCTAAGTCTGACTCTCCCCATCACAAGGTGGAGGTGGTGCCGCTGCCCTATCTAGTACCATGTCAAATCTCCTAGCCCTCTCTGAGTAGAGTGGCATTCTCTGTCCCTCAGGTATGGCCTAGATATATAGACCATGATAATAGGCCACTCGTGCCGCCTCTCTCTATAGCTTTGCAACATCTACCTATGATGCCCTCTCTCACTGATCTATCTTAGCTCATGCATCTGCTAACTGCTGGTCTCTCACAACCACAATGATCTTTAGCTACTGAATCTTGGCCTCTAAGGCCTACACTCTAGCTCTAAGATCCTCACCTCCCCTCCTCACAGGCTAGTCCTATCCTACATCCACCCATCAGTGAACTGGTCTCACCACATCCTCTGGGCTCACTGACCTGTGTCTCCATGACCGTCACCAGCCACTTGACCTAGAGCTCTATCCTCTCTATCCTCCTCTCCCCTCTCCTCCATCTCCATCACTCCCATCTCTGCCCTATGCCCGTGGGTCTGCATCTGGCACAGTAAACCTAGGGAATGGGTGCCTCCAGTGCTCTACCCTATATGCTGCATCGACACCTACATCTGCCATATTTGGTAGATAATCCTAGGGCTCCTTGTGTAGTGCTAAAGTGTCTTGTACTACCTGCTGGTAGTCCAGCATTGATAGCCATCCTTGTCCCTCCTCATCCCTAGCTCGGGCATATGTGGCAGTCTCTGTGGACACCCTCTGCTGCCACCCAAACTATCTCCAAACCCAATTGATCACGAACCTATCCACAATCTCAGAATGCCACCCTACTAATGGCTAGCTACACAACATATACCCCAGCTCCCACTCTTGATCACTCCACTTCTCACAAGCCCTGTATGGTCTCCACACGAATGATGTGAGCTCTTCTAGTAGCCTCCTATAATATGTCAAATCCCCACTATGAGGTTGGCTGATGAAACCTATATATCTATAGATATCAGGGCACCTTTGCTCCCTAGGCTATACATGAGGTCACACTATAACAATGTGCTCCCACGCCCATATCTAGGAAAGAACAGCTCCACATGCCCATATCCTACTTTCTCTATAAACAATATCATGTAACTCATGGTACATGTCTGCTAAAATGGTTGGACCCTAGGCCATTCGTTGAGGGTGTGCTACCAGATCCACAACCAACCTGCCCCAACCTAGAGGGAATCCCCTCTGACTCCTATCCATCACCAAGGCTTGTGCCACTATAGAGCATACTATGGAATTGGGTAATCCTTGCCATACTCCTCTATCATCAGTCTTAGCTGAGGTGTCTATAGACAAAGGTAACATCTTGGAGTAGGTCCTCCATGGCCTGTCGTCCCTCGGTCAGATCTTGATCATAATATACCTGTGACAACACACAATAATGTCAGTTTTCATCATATGGAAACATTATACTTAAAAGATTATCTCTAAACATGATTATACTTATAGGATCCCTATAGCTCGGCACTCGAAGAATCTGATAGACATCCTCTAAGGTGATAGATGCCTCTCTAGTAGGTAGATGGAAGGTGTTGTGCTCACTGTGCCATCTCTTGGCCAACGTAGTCAACAACCCATGATTTTCCCATATATGGGGCATATCATGTAAAAACCCAAATCCCATGTTAACTAGATCATCCTTGCCAGGATCAACAAGATCTCTGATGTAGCATAACCCAGTCACCCTCAGCACTCTGATAATAAGTACTGAAGAAGCCTCCTGTAAGCCAAAACCCCAAACCAGATGTTAGAACATATCATGATGGATGAAAGCAGTACAAAACATCTTAAACGCAAACATTGTCTAGACCCATGTCATATTGCTCAAAAATTTCAAAAGATGTCATATTTCTTATACTAGTGTGATACTATTTTCTAATAAAGTATCATGCAATATTTTCTTCAATAATAGTGTGATAATATCTTTGAGTGCGATACTTTGCATAGGATCGCACGATGTTTCATCTGGTATCGTGCGATATTGGATTTGACACTTGTGTGATACTATGTGGACTTGCGAACTATCACACGATGAAGTTTATCGAGGAGTGCAATACTTTATAAGTATCATACAAACTTTCACATAGTCAAAAAAATTTGAAATATTTAAAAACATTAAAAACATGTTTAATGCTCATAAATGACTCAAAAAGTTAAGTTTTTTTGAAAACTTACTAGGGCACTATAGTGCGGAGGCTGGTTGTGCAACTGACTATGCTCGATCTAATGTCTATGCACTAGAATCGCTACTTGTTGGGCCATTTTCTCTCTCTGAGCTCTTAAGATTCTCAAATCACAAAAGAAAAATGATTTTGAAAATGACCTTTTTACCCCCTTTTATAGCATTTTGACTTTTTGACCTAATTTTCAAAACATCTCATAATTTCACAAAAATTGCACCCCTGCTTAATTTCGATGTCCTGGATCCATTTTCAAACTCAAAATCAAAATCGAAGTTCATCTTGATAGTTAAAATTGCATTTTAAATTTCCCCCTTCTTCTGTGCAGTTGGCTGACCATTTGAGGCCTGATTCCTCAATCTTTGTTGGGGCATCTTCATTCCCATCTCTTTCAAATATTCTAGTCTTTCATTCATCTCCTTCCCTTCATCTCTCTGAGGTTTGACTTCATTTTTATCCTATATCTTTCTCAGTCAAACCTAGTCAAACTGGGGCATATCTTCACTACTTGGTGGTTATTCTATCATCCTTCATCTTCGATTATGATTTCTAGTGATTTGATCAACTTTATCAATTTTCTATTTCCCTCTACTTGATTTCAATTTTGATTTTGAGGGGGCAGTACCTATCAAAATTCAATCTTGATTCAGCCTTATCAATCATCTCAGCTTGAGATTCTTATCTCCTATTTGAGACTTGACAATCTCCTATTTACAGGTATGTTGGTCTTGTATTTCAGCTTATCTTTGTCCTGATGTGTTCCCATTCGTCGAACACACATTTGGGTTATTTTGTGATTCTAATTCGATCTCACATTTCAACTTCATTCTTTGACTACATGTGATCCCAAATCGATCTCACGTTAGTCAAAGAGGGGAAAATGTATGCACCCTACAATGGTCGCCTAGACTTTGGGCCCCCATTCAACAATTTATCAATTTTCTGAATCAACATTTTTCAGCTTAATATCATTTTCCTTGATCAAATCCTAATTCTATCATTTATTCGATTATTTTCCATGGATTAACCATTTTATCCTAAGTCTTTATTTAATTAAAAGGAATTTCCTTCCCTTTTATTAAATAGAAAGTCCCCACTTTTCCTCTTATCCTAAGTTGCACAAATAAAGCATTATTCCTATTTTATAAAAAGAGAAAAAGGTCTTTTTATCTTATATGGGACACAAAAGTCAACTCTTATTTTCTCATTGGAGGAGATTTGTGCACAAGGATTGATCCCTCTTTACGCCTCACCCTTGATTAAATATTTTGCGTTTTAATCTCCTTCATCTATTGTTTCTCATTTCCTAAAAAAGAAGAGCTCTCTTCTCATTTTAGGATCCATCTTTTGAATACTAATCTTATGTTTTAGGATTTCTTGGAGACTTTGGAGCTTTTGGAGATCATCTTGCATTTTAGCTTTAATTATTGCATCATAGCTTCATGTTTATGTTTTCTTAGCTTAGTTTCCTTTATGCTTTAGATTAACTCACCTAGCTTAATTAGGAAGGATTGTAACACTTTCATTTCCATAGCTTAACTTGCATATTCATCTTAATATAGTTTGCATTGCATTTCATTTTGATTCTTGAGGATATTGGCACTCTTGCTCTTGTCTTCATTGAATCTCCCATTGTGTGGTTGACTAGCAAGGTCATATGCTTCATAGCTCTAGCTGAGAGAAATCCTAATATCCTTGCAACTCCATACATAGGGAGCTCTAGGTCACTTTCTAAGGTTTCCTATGCATGGATTCCCTTGGAAGTAATGACTTAGAGAAGTACATTGTTTGAGTGTACAATAGGTACAAATGTGTTTGAATAATCAATGCCTTCTCTTTGCACATATCATTTACATACTAATCTTGCTTTATTTCTTACTACTGTTTCATCTTCATTCATCTTGTTCCTTAATATCCACTTTGTTCCAATCACATTTTTATCACTAGGTCTTGGGACCAATTCCCAAGTATCATTCTTAATAATCTGATCAAGTTCTTCTTTCATAGCATCATGCCAATCAGAATCCTTACAAGAATCTTCAACACTTAAAGGTTCAATCTGAGATAGTAAACATACTGCTTCACTGCTAGCTGAGTTCTTTGCTTGTGATCTTGTTAAGACTTTTCCGCTCTGATCTCCAATGATGTCTTTCTTGGAATTGTTTCTAGATGTAAACTTGGGAACTTTAGTTGATGTTGGCTCATCATCCTTAGGAGTTTCTTCTTCACTTGTCTCAGGGTCATTGAATAACACATCAATACTGTCAAACATTTCTTCAATAACTATCTCATTGGTGGAGGGTCTGGGTTCTTCTTCAATCATGGGTGAGTAATCATGATATCTTTCTTGAACCATGAACTTTTCATCAATCTTAACATGAGCACTTTCAATGATCTTTTTCAATCTTAAATTGAAACATCTATAAGCTTTACTTTTAGTAGGGTAACCAAGGAAAATACCTTCATCACTTCTTGCATCAAACTTGCCTACTGCTTCATCCCTCTTGATGTAGCACTTGATTCCAAATATTTTGAAGTATTTTATGTGGGAACATTACCAAACCATAGCTCATAAGGTGTTTTGTCAGTGCTAGGTCTCAATTGAATTCTATTGATGGTGTAGACTATTGTATTGACCGCATCTCTCCAATAGGTGTGTGCAACTTTTCCTTCAATCGTGATGGTCAGCGCTATATCAAGGATGATCCTATTCCTTCTCTCTACAATTCCATTCTGCTGAGGGGTTCTAGGTGCACTCAATTGTCTCTTTATGCCATGTTCTTCGCAGTACTCATAGAATCTGTCAGAGGTGAATTCTCCTCTATCCGATCTCAAACATTTTATCTTTAATCCAAATTGATTCTCAACCTTAGCTTTGAATATTTTGAAATTCTCAAATGCTTCTAACTTATCTTTCAAGAACACAACCCACATCATCCTAGTATAATCATCAACAAACAAAATGAGATACCTTTCACCATAGTATGATCTTGTTTGAGTTGGACCACATAGATCAATATGAATCAGATACAACTTGTTCCCTATTGAATTGTTCTTGCTCCTGAATGAATTTCTCACATGCTTTCCCATCACACATTCCCTGCATATAGTATCAACTAGTTGTGCTATGCTAGGTAGATCTCTTACTACCTTTACATTTCTTATCTTTACTATGTTATCAAAATTGATATGACAGTCTTTAATGCTACAACCAACTGTCATCAACTTTAGCAACAAAACAACTTGCTTATGAATTGAATTGGAAAAAATTACCTCTAGTCTTTGAGCTTGATGCAATTATAACACCATCTTTGTTTTTAATGATGCATTTGTCATCTTTGAACTCCAATTGATAGCCTTTTCCAAGTAAATATCCAACACTGAGAAGGTTATGTTTCAAACCATCAACTAGAGAACATCATTAGTACTATTCTTACCATCCAAAGTGATGGCTCCTCTACTAACTATGGGTTTAGGAGTGTTGTCTCCAAATCTAACCATGCCACCATTGCATTTGTCCAGATGAACAAATCTATTTTTATCACCTATCATGTGATGTGAACAACCACTATCTATAATCTAATCTATCCTTATGTTAGCTTGTGAAATCAATGCTAGCTCTTGTTCCTCTTTCTTATCTTCATAATCTATCCTATTATTCATTTTCTCTATAATAAAAATGAATCCAATTTCTTCTTCACTGGATTCATCATCTAAAACTCCATCTCTAGCATAGTAACATTCCTTAGAGTACTTAGGCTTGTAATCCTTTTTAAATTTTCTAGCTCTAGTGGGACACTTAGATGCAAAGTGACCGATCTTATTACATGAAAAGCACCTAAATGGCGATTGACCTTCATATTTTCCTTTTCCTTTCTTTTCTCTTTTGGCAATCATAGAAATTAAATCATCTAGTGTTTTTTCTTCATCAGTGTCATCAAAATTACTAGTAGTGTTTGCAAATTTCTTACCATGAATTGTTGCTTTGAAGGCTATCTCGCTTAGAGGTTCTGTCTTCAATCTTGAAATATCAAAAGTTGAGATTTTGCTAATCAAGGTCTCTCTCTCCTGAAATTAGATGTAAGCTGCATGGTCTCATCAAGGATGTTGATTTTGTTTTCATATTTTGGAGTGAGAGTAGTCATCAACTTGTCCATAATATCTTCCTCTAAGATCTCTCCACCATTGTTCTTAATTGTAGCAACTGCTTCATTGATCCTTTGATTATAAGCTCTGATGTTTTCTTCGGGTAGCATCTCCAATGCATTGTATCTTTTCCTCCATGTTTTTTTGTGTGCATCCTTTTCTTGTTTGTCACCTTCAAACATGTCTTCTAGGAGCTTCCATATCTTGTGGGTGGTGTCTACTTTCTTTATCTCTGAAAATTCACTATCAGATAGGGCGTTGATAAGGGATTCTTTAGCAATAGCATTCTGATGAAACAATTCCTTTTTCCTTTTAGTAGCATCATCCTTCGCAAGGTCTTCTAAGGTAGGGATCTTGGCTGCTTTGATAGTTACATCAAAAACTTCAAAACCAATGCATTGCAAATGAGCCGCCATCTTGTTCTTCCAATCAAGATAATTCTCTCCATCAAACTTAGGACTTTCTTTTTTGAAGTATGCCATCTAATCAACCTCAAGCTATTAAACTTTCTCTCTGAGGTAGTTGGCTCTAATACCAATTGTTAGGAATAGTCCCAAGAGATAATTGAGAGGGGGGGTGAATCAATTATCTACAAGTTTCAATTCTTTATCCAATTAAGTATACTTAAACATAAAGCATAAACACAATGAACAAACACGTGAACACAAAACTGATATTTTGGTTATGGGGAAACCCAAATAGGTAAAAACCTCAGTGGGAATTGACACCCACTAATATTCTGTACTAGTGTATTATGATCCTTGTTAGAATATCCTTAACCCTGTTAGGAGTTGCTTTACAATATATTTAGTACAGTAGACCTAGTCAAGGGTTAGACCCTATTAGGAGTCTTTTACAATTTTCCTTGTTAGGGGAGAGGATGCACTGTCTAAGAGCTCACTGCTCAAAGGGGCGAAGGCTACAATCTTCTAAATAACAGATACACACTATATCTGGATCTTGGTGAACTGCGCTTAGACTTGCTATCTGGATTAGTTCCAATGTATAGCACAAATACTTTACTTGGTCACATAGATCTTCTTCTAATGGCTCAGCACTTCACACACTCTGCTTTTCTCTTCACAATCAACTTTGAACCACCCTCAAGCAATCACAAATGACTGCCTTTAAATATCTTTCCTCTAAATGATATAATCAAGTTAGCCTATTAGAACCCCCTTGGAATCATATTAGAGAAACCATAACAAACTTTGATAATCATTCTGTCAGCTCTACTATGCACGCAACACATTATGGGACATGTCCAATAAGATAATTATAGATGCATGCTACACACTTCAGCTCTACCAAAACAACTGGATCTTTCTCCTCAAGATGAATTACTTCATGTGCTCTTAATCGAACATCAATAACTCTTCTCTAAGCTTAACTCTAAGGGTACATACCCAAAAGATAGGTGCAACTCCAAAACCAATAATATCTCTGCTGGCTCTTCCGAATAAACATAGGAAACTACTACTGGTGAATAGCGACTACATAACTTTACTTCTATTGATCAATAGACTATGTGTCCATGACTAAAACATCAATAACATGTCTTCAACATATATCCAAGCATTCAAGGCTCCATGATAATAGTATGGACAACCATACACAGAACACTGCCTGTTACTTTGTCAGGAACACTACTGACACAAGCTGCTATATAACTGTCTTTACTAACAGTTAACCTCTACGTCCATGATATCATGTCCATGATACATATACTGAAAGCTTACTGCATAAGACTTCCACACATGCTACTTTCCATATGTTTTCATCAATGACAAACATACAGTCAGTACTGGCCTGCTGGCAAATTTCCAACAAGAATTACTATGTGGTACACTATTTTGATGCATTATGGATTTAGACTTTATTTGATAGGGATCTAATAGCATAGGATATGATTCATTCTATTTTATGTTGATTTTAGTACTTGTGTGGATGATGTTATGATACATCTATGCATGCATTATGGTTAGTTGACATAAATCATTATTATAGTGATGCAATTGAGTATTAGATTTCATGTTAAATTGATCCTATTCATGTTGAGTTATGGTTTGGATTAGATTAGTCATTAACTAGATGTTATGTGGCTAAATATATTTCTTTTATATACTTATATGTGTATGCATGTGTTTTCATGAGTATTTGGTTGGGGAAAAATTTAATTGGTTTCTATGGTTTGAGCTATGATTTGATTTAGAGAATATGTAAATTAAAAGGTTATATGTTTGAATGATATTTTCTCTATTACATTTATATATACATGTGATTTTGTTGGACTACTAATATTTGAAATGAGATGAGTACGAAAGTGGCCATGAAATTTTTGGAGAACTAAGGCCAAACCTATGTGTGATAGTGAAGCCAAGGTTGCATCTAATTGAAGAGACAATACCTCATATGCAATGTGTTTTATTCATAGAAGTGAATGCTTGCATGTTTGTTCAAATTGTATTTTGTTAATTTGTAATCCCTAAAATGGATATGTCAAGTTTTTTTTAATGATGTGTATATTTTATGGTGTTAGTTGACACTTGTTATATGTATGGGTTGGAAACGACATGTCCTTTGGAGGTAAATTGTGTTAAACTAATTCATATGAAATTATCTTGTAGTATTCCCATGAGACCACTAGGTTAGAGAGCCTTGAGTTTGCTCAAATCAAGTGTAACCCATACGTAAAATTTAGGTGATTTTTTGAGGGGGTCAAACTAACTGCTATGGTTGGGTTTAAGTTCTTTTTGAAGGCCCACTTGATATACCTATGGGTAAGGGTCATTTTTATCTATAGGACCACCTATATGTGACTATAGATTTCTTTCAAAAGTTGGTTTTTCAAGATGGAGGAAAATCAACTTTTGAGAGATTGGCCTTGGGTGGTCTACCTCCATTTTTTATTAGTGAGATACTCTTTTCCCTTTTTCAAGTCATCTTTCTCAGTTTCCATTTTTAGAAACTATGTAAGAGATTGGGAAGAACAACCAATGGGAGCTCACATATTTTCTAAGGGAGTTGGGAGATGTGAGAAGAGACCTTTCAGAGGAATTTCCAAAACTTTGAGATTATTCACCCACTCTCCAATTTTAGAGATTATCAAGAATTTGGAGGAAAATTTGGCTAAGGAATACGACTTTGGAATTGGAGAAGATCTTCTACAACTTCCTTTTACTATAGATGGAGTTGAGGTTGGTCACATTTATTCTCATAATTATATGCTTACATTTTTATGTGAAGATAAAATTTGAGTTGTATGTGTGTTGTGTTCTTTTTATGTATTTTTTTGTACTTCCACAGACTCCTCCAATTCTAAATTAGGATCGTGACATAAACAATAGGTTTCGCTACTAGTGGTACCCAAATTAGGAAGTTCAATAACCACCAAACTCTAGTTTTTCATGGGTAGACACTCCACCTCTACCCTAGAACTCGCTCATATCAAAGCAATTAGGAGTTTGACTAAGGAAAATATCACAATACAGTTTTCTCAAAAAAAATAAAGGTGCCTCATAATTATTTCAAGGAGATTGCTTGAAGACCATGCACCACCTATCCCAAAAATTAGTTTTGATGACCAAGTGAGTACACCAATGTATAGGAAACCTCTTTGAATTAACAAGAAGATGCGTGATTTCAGGGGGATTAGCAAGGAGATAACATATATTTTCTATGATTATTTAGTTAGCTTTCACTTTATCATATGTCATTCCATGTGCATAATAATCATGACATGAATTTCTATAAGTTTTCCATTTAGTTATTTATCTTGTGATTGCATCAACACTTGTCATTATTTTTTCTAAGGCTACGGAAAGGGACATATGATGGTTGTGTTGGGAGGTCTTTAGTCTAGCAACTAGGTGAGAAATAGTGGCTTTGTTTTGTGTTGAATAAGCTAATGAATTATTTTGTAAGTTTGGTGGGCATCTTGGGGGACTTAGAGGATCACCCATTTGAGGGTTATCTTGTGGGTCTTTGTGAAGGTTATAAAGAGGTAAATTTTGTTCAATCCCATGGTTTGGAGGATCTAATATCAATTTTTATAAAAACCAAAAAAATGAAAAATAATATATAATAAAATAAAAAAATTGCAATAAAAAAATAACTAGAATGTGTTACAAAATGAACATGTGCCTCTTCAACATTGTGGCATGATTATTTGGTTGATAGTAGGAAGAACATGATTATGTGATCAAGAGATAGTAAGTAAATAATTAGGTTCTATAGCATCAATTGTCACATTAATTAGTTCATATTCACCTTCCCCTCTATCCCTTTTAAAATGTTTTCATTTGATTCATTTATTATTTCTTAACACTTGCAAAATCAAATCTAGTGGTTGGTGAGGATTATCAACCACTAACAATATTCTAGGCATTGTTGGAGGGTGGGTGGTATGTACTAGAGACATTAGGCTTGTGCTATTCATTGATACCCTTTCTACAAATAACATATTTTATTTTCCATTACTTAATATGTTTTTTTTTTGTCTTTCATGATTTGTATCTTATTGTTTTAAAATTTGTGAACTTCGGAACTCTGTAACATCCAATTAGCCATTATTTTTATTTCTCTCACTAGATTGTTGTATATTCAAGGAGTTCACAAACTCTTGAACTCTCCATCATTGTGAATCTTGTTGAAATTTCAGCAATTTTGTGACCCTATAAATGTCATGCCCAAAAATTAAGGCAAAACACACAACAATTATTTTTTTAAAAACCTTAACAACTAGGTTGCATACAAGGGTACACAAGAACTTGGACATATATTAATTAAAATAAATAAGTGAATCAAAATTGTAATCCCCATAGAACAATGTCACTACTTCACATGGTTGAAAACATCAGGAACCATGAACCATTTCAAAATTGGCAAACTTTAAAACCTAAAATATTATTAAAAAAAATTATCAAGGTTCCAACGTAATAGATTAGAGGTGATGGCCAAGAACTCATGCCATTAAGGTATATGGGAAGGGATAAATTTGAATAAGTAATTATAAGAAATTATAATCTTGAAAATGTTGAGGATTGGAGATCGGTGATACCTTGTGCTAGGGACTTAAGTAGAGGGAAATGCAAGGGTATAATTCCAAAGGGGAATACAAACTGGTTGGAAAATTCTAAAGGATTGGGGAATCTATGGAGGAAAATCTTTGTCTGAATGTTTAAAAGATAGGATTAGAAAGCTTTCAAAAGGTGGGAGATTTACACTAAAGGAAACTCCAAAAACTTGCAACTATGACAAATACAAAAGAAAAATGCTTAGGAATTCAAACACAACATCTCAAACTTAGACCTTAATGAATTTTGACAGTTTTGAACAAATGAGTTCCTGATAGAGAGCCACACCATAAATAAATCACTAATGAAGGCTAACATATAAATTTCTCATTTTAGTTATAAAAAATGAATTAAATATGGTTAAACACAAAACATAAAAGAGATTCAAAGACAATTTGACATGGTGAAATCGTGTCCAAATAGACATTCTAAGAAAAGGGTGCTAACTTCCTCTCTCACAATATACATCATTGTACGTATGGTTTCCCCTAATTTAGCCCAACCTTGGTCCCTGCTTTAATGCACAACTTAAGCATTTTGTTGTTGTATTGCTCAATGACACATTAACAACCATCTTTATTGGAAAACATAAACTATAAAAATGGTGTGTTTCCAAACTCAAGTTGTTTCCATGTCATTTCTCAAAACTCGAGTTCATGAGTTTGATACGACAATGATTAGGATGTAATTCAACATTGAAAATGGTCTTTAATATTTGTTTTTCTTACTCGTAGAATTAAAACTTGTTCTCATACCATGTTAATGACACAACACTCCAATGACACCCTATTAGAAATTAAATCCAACTTGAGGGATTGTATCATTGAAAGCAACACATGAAGCCACTCAAATAATCAAACTTTTCTTACTATAAGTAATCAAGAATGTAATTTCTTAAGGAAACTTTTGTGGAGCCACACCTAACTCAACAATTTGATGCAATCCTGCATTATAAAATGTTGTTTGTTAGTATAAATGGGCTTGATCAAAATTGAAAGAGATTATAATAAGTATAAATTTTATTAAATTTGTCAAAAGCAGATGATTCTTACCTTGCATGCAATATAGGCAGATGGACTTATGAATCTTTGTTCACTCCATCCACAAAAATGAATGACACATACAAGGAAAAGAAAGATACAGATGGCACACCACTAACTTAAATAAAAGCTAGATCCATAAAATATTTTGCATTCAAACTGTCATCAATTCTCATGAGAACACTAAAAAGTAATGCTAAGTATTCTAGACTCTAATTTCAAACTTTCTAAATTCTAAACTGTGCATGCTCATTAAGTCTATTGTAAATTAATTGTTGTGTAGTCTCTAAAATGAAAATCTTGGTATTCATTATTCATTATACCTTGGTTTCTTTCTCTTCATACTAAACTTATGGCTTTTCTGTCAACCAATTATTTCATAATTTCTCCACGGGTGAAGGGAATTTAACTTTTTACCTATATCTATACAGTAAAAGTTTTTGTTACTGTCTAAACAAAGAATATTTTAATAATCCTAATTCTTCCAGACAATTATAAATTTTAGGATACATAAATAGAATATTGTGAAAGGGTTATCAAAATACCATTAAAGGCTCTGAATACATCCAATCATTGTTTGACTAATTGGCAGTTCATTAGAAAATAAAAATAAGACGAGTATGGAAAAATAAATTTCTTAAACATTACATTCCTTTAAAAGTACACACCATCTCAAAATCTGTAGAGATTTTGGCTGAACATACATATGTCAATGCATGATCTGACAAATTTAAAATATTATTATTTTACAGGAAACAACTATTACAAGAAAGGTAAGAATAATTAATAGTTTATATTAGGTTGACCAAAGAATTAAGATGTAGATGTAGACCAATCTGCATCCCCTCTTAGACCACCTGTACTCTGAACAAAAGGTGTGATATCTATGGGCAATTGGAAAGATCGAGTACCCAGAAAATCCACTGTTATTTTTTCTAATCTTTTAACTACATCCCTCATATTTGGACGTTGTTGTGGGAGCTCTCTTGTACAAGCCAACCCTACTTGCATAAGTTGAATAAGACATGAAGATACCATTGATAAATCTGCTTCATTAACATCTCTAATCAAGTTGTTATCCACAACTTCTGAGATTTTATTTGGAAAATCCATACCCACCCATTTTGGTAGATTGATTCCTTCTAGAAACATGTCATCTGTAGGCCTCCTCCTTGTCAATAACTCTAAAAGTAGAATTCCATAACTGTATACATCTCCTTCTATTGAAACATTTCCACCTATTCCATACTCTACAATATAAATAAAATAATTATTGATTTTCAAACCATGTAAAATATTTATAAAATTTAAAAAACAAAATAGTTTATGTATATAATAATGAAAAAACTTTATACCTGGTGCAATGTATCCAATAGATCCCCTTAGTGCATTTGTAGATGTTAATGAATTCATTGAATTCCCAAATAGGAGTTTGGAAATGCCAAAGTCTGTTATATAGGGGGTCATATCATCCCCTAACAAGACATTATTTGGTTTCAGATCACAATGAATGACTTGCACGAAGCAATGATGATGTAGGTATTCCATCCCTTCTGCTATCTCCTTTGCTATTCTTAATCGGTCTATCAAATTTAATCTGCATTCATCTCCTCCTTCAGGATATAGCCATCTCCCTAAACTTCCATTTGACATGAATGGAAGGATTAAAGCTTTAAACTCAAGATGGGAACAAGCTGAAATGATTTTGATCACATTGCGATGCCTTACTCTTTTTAACACATTACATTCTTTGTTAAAAGTTTGGAGAGTATTTTCATCTTGCAAATTGAAAGCTTTAACAACAATATTTGTACCATTGTTTAGAATCCCTTTATAAATAGATCCATAACTACCAACTCCTATTAGGTTTGCTTCACCAAAGCCACTAGTTGCATCAACAAGTTCTTTGTATGAAATTCTTGGGGGCCATACATTGAGAGAAAAGGTCTTTGTATGTCTCCATCTATAGGAAAATGCAAACAATAGAAAAGACATGATGAAAATTGCAATGCCAACCACAACAGGGATTATCACCTTCTTAGTAACTGATGTTTTTTTGTGTTTGGAATGGGAGCATGGTGACAAATTTATCCATGTGCCACAGAGACCAGGATTTCCCATAATTGCTGACTTGTCAATTATAGAAAAGACTCCTCCTTTTGGAACCTCTCCTACTAATTTATTTGAAGAGAGATTGATATGTTGAAGTGCTTTCATGTCTTGGAAAGCTATTGGGATTGCACCTGACAAATTATTGTTAGAGAGATCAATGTCTTGAATGTTTTTGAGCTTTGTGAGTGATGTTGGTATTGGACCATAAAACAAATTGTGTGAAAGATTCAAATATTGCAAATTTGTGCAACTTGATAGTGCAACAGGAATTCCACTTGAGAAACTATTGAGAGAAACATCTATAGCTTGGATCATTGGCATTTCACTAATTTCTAAAAGAGAACCTTCAAAGAAATTGCTGGAAATGTTGAAATATATTTGAAGATTTTTAAGACTCGCTAATTCTGGAGGTAAATTCCCTTTCAGATTATTGTGAGACAAGTCCACTAGCTCCAAAGTTTGGCATTTCCCTAAAGTAGAAGGTATTTTTCCTGACAATTGATTATGATTAAGAAGAAGATATCTTACTTGTGGGAGATTGCTGAGACTATCAGGAATTTTTCCTGAAAGCCTATTCTCACTCAATGATAACATCCCAAGCATTTTTGCTTGGCCCAAACTTTTTGGGATACTTCCATACAAATTGTTTCTAGTCAAATTCAATCTTTCAAGATGTGGAAGTTGGCCAAGTGAAGATGGAATAGTTCCATTCAAATGATTGTCAGACAAAACTAGCAATGCCAACATTGTAAGGTTGCTAATACTACTTGGTATGTTTCCCTCAATTCTATTAGATTCCAATTGAAAATTGGAGAGTTGACTTGATAATTGGCTAATAGAAGAGGGCAAAATACCAGTGAGATAATTCAAAGACATGTCTAGATGTTCTAGAGAGGAGCAATTTGTCAAGGCCGTTAAAATAGACAAACCATTGCTTTTACTCACAAGATGGTTTTCGAATAAATTAATCCATTGAAGTTGGAATAATTTGCCAAATTCCAAGGGCACTGCACCACTTAATTGGTTAGCATTCAGTTCAAGTGTTTGCAATTGAGTGCAATTAGAGAGGGAGCTTGGGATTTCTCCAGTGAGTTGATTTCCCCACAACTGTAATATTTCCAACTGTGATAATTTGCCAATTTGTAAGGGAATATGACCTGTCAATTGATTCATTAATAATATGAAATCTAGGAGAAGAGTGCAGTTGCAAAGGACGGTGGGAATCACTCCTATCAAGTTATTGCTATTTAGGTCAAGTACTTTGAGTTGAGTAAGCATACCCAATTCAACAGGAATATAACCATGGAGTCTGTTTTCTCCCAACTCCAATGAAGCCAAAGCAGACATGTTTCCTATGGAAGGCGGGATTGTGCCTGTCAATTGGTTTTCTGCTAAATAAGCGATTTGTAATTGTGAAAGAAGGCCAAGCTGGGAAGGAATACTGCCACTCAAATGATTACGAGATAGAATGAGCTGTTGTAAAGAACGACAGTCTGTTAGAGCAGATGGAATGGAGCCTTCCAATTCATTTGTAGACAATCTAAGTATTCTAAGGCGAAACAACCTCCCCAGCTCGGGAGGAATTTGGCCCTGGAAGCTGTTATTCTTGAGAGCGAGTACTCTAAGAAAAGAGAGATTGCCAAGGAAAGGAGAGATGGTGCCAAGCAAAGACATACCCGTAAGATTCAAAGAAGCTACACGCTGATGACGAGAAGAGCAGACAATGCCAGTCCAATTGCAGAAGGAGTGTTGAGGAGACCAATCGAACAAGGAGTTTTGAGAGTCAAGAGAGAGGGAATGCTTGAAAGCCAGGAGAGCTTCTTCATCAGAATGATAAGAAGGAGAAGAATGAGAAGCGTAAGCGGATAGTGTAGAGAGAAACAAAACTAGGAGAGACAAATCTAAACCCATCTTCATTTGTACTGAGCTATGTTGTCTTAACAAGCAGGCCCCCCAAATTCTTATATATAACCTGCGAAATCGAATGAAAGAGAGGGTTTGCTGTAGATGTAGAAGAAAAGTGGAAGAGTAGTCTATTCTAATCGCACTAAGGCCCCGTTGGCTATGGTGTAGAAGAAGACTAGATGATTAGTCTTATTCTAATCGCACTAAATTTACTTTAATCTTTCGTCAACACGATGAAGAAAACTCACTTCGCCAATATCTTTTAATATTCGTGTAATTCACGTTTCTTTGGCGTGATTGACTAGACTAAAGTAACGGGCAAAAATAGACGAACACATTTGAACTATGTTCTCTTAATAACCTGCGAAATCGAATGAAAGAGAGGGTTTGCTGTAGGTGTTGTCTATTCTAATCGCACTAAGGCCCGGTTTGCTGTAGGTGTAGAAGAAAAGTGGAAGAGTAGTCTATTCTAATCGCACTAAATTTACTTTAATCTTATTCTAATCGCACTAAATTTACTTTAATCTTATTCTAATCTTATTCTAATGGCACTAAATTTACTTTAATCTTTCGTCAACACGATGAAGAGAACTCACTTCGCCAATATCTTTTAATATTCGTGTAATTCACTTTTCTTTGGCGTGATTGACTAGACTAGAGTAACGGGCAAAAATTGAAGAACACATTTGATGGAGTCTAATCTGATCGCACTCAAGTTGGTGCTTGTGTTTTCTATTTTCGGGATGATATTTATGTCTTGATTATGTTTATGAGAAATTATTTGTATGATTATTTCATCTTTACTTGAAATTTTTTATTAATATGAATTTTTATTTTTATTTATTTTTTATTAATTCTTGTTCTAGCCTAGAACTGTAGCTAGAACTATAGGTAAAGACAGAAACTCGTGATTAAATATTTTCAGAAGTCATATATTTTTTATTTTTACAAAATATTTATATTAACTGAAGTATAAATACAATTTTCTTAACCAAACATATTGAAAAAAATAATTATCTATAATTTGATTGGCTGAAAAAATTGAAACTATACGAAACTATGCATATATTTTTAAAAACCCCCTTCATAATATAAGTTTATTCTGTATTAAAAATATTTTATTTTTTATTTATTTTAATAACTAAAAAATTTGTGTGGCAACAAGAACATATTATCATTATGTAAATTTAAATATATTTAATATTTTATGATGTTCAAAATTTAAGTTTTTTTCATTTATATATGTTTAAATTATAGTATGTTAGTTTATTAAATGTAAGATTGTTGTACAAAACTATTTAAAATTATTTTGATAAATTTAAGTATTTTCTTTTTTTAAGAATAAATATTCTCTTTTGTATATTTTATTATCTCCACTAAAAATATTTTTTCTTAAATATTTGATGTTATGATTTCTTAAATAATTATGTCAAATCAAAGTAGATGACAAATATTTACCATTAATATATATATTAGTAGAGAAGAACCTATTTAAATATCAATTTCATTTGTAGATATTTAAGCACCTCTGTCAATATTTTTGCACGAACTTCATTGCTCATGTAGCCTCATTGTTCTATTGTAAACATGCTTTAAATAATTATTCAATCATACACTATATAATTATTACTATTACTGTAAATTTAATTATTTTATTATATTATATAATTAATTCTAAATATAATAATAAAGATAAATATTATAAAAAAAAATTATTATTTTTTGGTTAAAAATGTATACTCATTTTATTAATTGAAAAAATAGAGTATACATTGAAATCTGGTTCAAGGGGCATATTGGCAGGAAAGATGGAGTAAAGAGAACTTTCGTCCCTAATGCAAAACCTAAAATCTAAGATGCAATTATAATAATCTTGCAAAATAACTATATCCCAAAACAATATTCTTGAACATAATTTTTCTGCAAGTCAAATACTAGGAATTTGAAGATAAATGTGATTTTTCACCAGGAGGCCTTTGCTGGTTTGATCATTTGAGGGCTGCAAAAAAAACTTATAACACCCTTTTTTGTATTTTCGGTCTTTTAAATGAGATGCAATTTCCTAGCATGCAAATTTAACTTAATCTATTATGATTGATCTCTCAAAAATTATAAAAGAACAAGGTAACAAGAATTAAAACAAATTGTCGAGTGAAAACATAACAGACATAAATCATTACTGTAACAACTTGCGAATTAAAGCACCACGAGAATGGAGAAAATCCACAAAATGTAAATCAAAATTACTCACAAATCACGTTTTGTAAATGCAATCATCAACGGAATACTAGGAAGACATGCAAAATTTGGCAAAATTCATCAAATCATGAAGCCACCACGAATGCATGCACACATGAGACAAATTTATCTTGAAAACACAAATGTATAATCCTCCCAATGATTCATCACAACAAGAACTCGCAACAATGATTAATACCAAATTAATTGATCGTAGATATGGTTCACCATAAAATAGTTGACTGTCTAAACCTCATGAACAAGCATTCACTAATTCAAAAATTTCAAATAGATAGTAGGAGACCTAAACCATTGAAGAACCAATCATATGTAGCTTTATTGCAAAAAATGCCAACCTTAATTACATTGTTTTATGAAGTATATATAGTGCTTCAACTTCTAGAAAAAGAAAGGTGTAGCTAGAGTTTAAACTATTTTAAAAATTATAAAATAACATTAAATCTAAAGTTTCACAATGAAAAACTACTCCTAAACTGATTGCTAACTAGTTTACATGGATTTAGATCCATTTATATTAGGATTACATGCAAAAAGGGCACAAAATCGACCCAAAATGGAAGAAAAGGATTTGTAGTTTCACCATTCTTCAACCGGACTTCACCTTTAACTTTAGAATTTCTCCTTGAATTCTTCACTTCAAATCTTCTTTTTCTATGCAATTGATATATATTCCCAAGGTATGAAAAAATAAACCTAAATTCATGTGCAATCTAATAAAAAATAGCTTCAACATGCAGATGTTTTATTTCCCATAACAACCCATAAATTCCAGACTCTACCCCAACTTTGAAAAATTGAAGCTACAAAAATGGCTAACTCCTCATAATGACATGTAGGAATTTCAACAATTTAGACTCTAAAACTCTGAAAAATGGAATCTAATTTTTTTGAAGTACACAAAACTGTATTTCATGTTCAGACCCTTTCCAACTTATTCCTCCAATAGGATTCTAGGATGTACTACATGCTATCGATGAATGATTTCTTTTACTTCCTTGTAGATGGTAAATGGCGCACATCTCAACCTTTTCTCTTGTTCCTTTTAGAAGTCCTTGATGTGTGAGGTGAATTCTTGTAGATCTTTTATATTCTCCATGATGGTCCTTATCTCTTCCTTATAGTAAAACATTTGTTGGAGATCATCCTTTGTGCTTATGGCATCAATCATCCCTCATAATTGTTGTATAATATTCTTAGAGGAATACAACCAAGTCTTGTCCTCATCTTGGTATATTTCTAGATCAAGTCTTTCAAAGAATTTGTCTCCCTCAGTCACCCAAGATGTTGCATCCTCCCTTGTCTTTTTGACTCCTTCCAAAATTACAAAAAAATATTTTGTGGCCAATTGGACTTTAATGGAAGTCAATCATCAAACCTATCTAGCTCATGTTAGTTTGGTATAATTTGAGAAAAGTCTAGAACCCTTGTTTCTCAATCTTCTTAAGGTCGGTTCTCAAATATTTCCAAGTTGTAATGTTATCATACAATCCATGGAGACCTCCCCCCATATTTTTCAATTTAATTTTATTCACTACTATCACCCTATAATGCCTCAACACTACTTCCAAATTTTCTACACTGAATGATTCAAAACCAACCTTCCATTCTATACAAGATTTAATGAAAGAATGTAGACTATTAGTAGAAATGTATGAAGTTGCTCATCTCTCAATGGTGGCTTGTAATGAAGCCTCTGGATTATCTGGGTCAATAGGACCCACTATTTTAGTTATAAAATCCTTCAAAACCTAGTTCTATTCTCAAAGATCCTATATTTTGGACTCATCTTGGTCTATATACCTAAATAACTACTTCAATCCTAATGTTGAAAATGTCTTCCCACCTTCTCAAGTGGGTTCTCCTAGATCTACCTCATCCATAAAATAATCATGTTTGACGTTATATTTGTAATGCTAGATATTGGAGGAGGTACGACCACCTATGCTAAGTTCCATTTATCTACATCATTTTGGGTCATGTATGATATCTGTTGTACAACCCAACTAGACTCTCCTTAATGGAAGGCTTATCCAAGTGTGGGCATATCTATGTCCTCCTCATCTGTATATTTTCTCCTCGGTTGGATAGCTTTTTCCAACCAAGTATGTTTTGTGGAGGTAGTTAGGGTCTCGTAAGGAAAAACTAGGTCAAGGATTGCTTTCTGTACTTCCTCCTCCCCTTCTCTCCTTCTAGCCATGTCTTTCTCAAATGCCTCTCTAATTTATAAGTTTTATGGAGTTTCTTATGAATCTTTCACATGTTCCTTCTCATGTTAAATTTGTTGAAGTGGAAACTTTTCCATACTTGGGGAATCGGCAAAAATTTTTGCACCTAACCCAATTGCTTGTCTTCTCTCTAGTAAAACCTATTATGTGGCAACATAGGGTGCGACTAGAGGTGGAGGAGTAAAAATTAGTGCCTCTTCAATAGCCTATTCCAAGTCATCACCCTTGGGTTCCTTACTTATTCCTCATGGATCTATATCTCCCTCTTCTTAGCCTACACTTTGCACTTCCGCCTTGGCTTCTTTCTCTACTCTAGGCCCTTTCACATGGGATAGGTGTACGAGTGCCTTTTTTTCAACCTGTTCCATTGTCCTTGTCCTTGGTCTTGTATTTGGGTCGACAATGTTAGAGAGGTGAAGGATGGATTAAAAAATTAACTTGGTGGATTGTAAAACCCAGGGATATCTTCAAAATATGATATGTCAAATTCATCTAAACCTACATGTTCTCCCCGATTTCTTTCTCACCTTCAGTTCTAGCATTAAGGTTGATTCATTCCCTTGTAACCTATGGCTGAGAAATTGTTTCCTCACTTTACCTCTTGGTTGTTGTAGTAGCATGTCTAGTCTTTCTAACAGAGGGTTTTTCCTCTTCCACTTCTTCTTCTCTAGGAAAAGTCTCCAGGTGAGGGGATACTGAAGTTCTTTTCTTTTTGTATACCTTTTTCCCTTACAAAGGGTTTTGTATCCTTGGGAGACTATGTTTCCGAGTAGGAAACCTTCTTCATTCTCATTTTTGAGGGTTTTTGCAATGGAGGAGTTTGTTGAACTATTTTATTAGGAGGGAAAGGGGTGTTGTCATCTTTGTCCCTTCTCCTTTTAGCAGGACCATATGTTGTGGACCTGGTGTGTCTCTATACCATCTCTGGTCTTACGAGTGTCATCTCCTTTAAAGTAGGAATACTATTTTTCTTCCCCTTCCCCTTCTCTACCTTAGCCTGAGGGTCCAATTATGACTTCATAGGTACAAGATCATGGTTGAAGTGCTTATTGATCCATTTCAATGTAAGATCTATAATGTGTCAGGATCGGTGTGTTAGATCATTATTCTCATCCTGAGATACCTGAACATTCAAAACGGCATTAGTATAAACTTTATCCTCGTTATATATAGGATCTAGTATATCATCATTGTCATTTTCCTATATTTTGGGAGGAATGTGAAACTTAAGGACATCTAGTACAAGTTCCAACTCCATTCTATGGTGATCCCAGAATTTGACCTCATAGTGGTCTATATAGTTGATCCAGTGGTCTTCTAGGTGTGGTTCATGCTAGTAAAATTTCCTAGTTGTGTGGCTATAGGTTCTAATTGGATCAAACCTAGGTCTAATCAAGTGGAATTTTTCTAGAGGGCACTCATCCCATTCCAACCCTATTGATTTGTAGACTTTGATATCCTAAACTGAATATATCCTAGACTTTGATTTATAGATTATAAAGGTGATACCATTAAAAAAAATCTTACTAATGGATATGATTCACGTTATGTGTTATGTGATTTTATTAAAGAAAGAAAGAAAGAAAGAAAGATTCTTTTTTAGTCTACAATATGAGGGGTCTTAGAATTTGCATAAATATTCTCTTAGAAATTCTTGATGTAGACTTGGAATGGTTCATGTGGTTATGCCTCTTTGTAGTTGGATGCAGTTCATTTGTAGTTCTTTGATATTTTTCTATATTCTTCATTTCTTCTATGTGTTATTTCAAATGCCTACATCATGCTTGGTTGGATATATGTTTAGTGAACATTTTAGAAATGTGAGGTGTTGTGTTTCCTTATGATGACCTTCGATGCTAATCAATGTCGTTATACAATTATATGATGATGATGATGATGATGATGATGATGATGATACATTAATGATATTATATTTAATTGACAACATATTGTGGTGTTGACCATGACATGATGTTGTCCATGTTTAGGAAATAGTTGTATGCTCATTGTTGTAATAAAATAATATTTAACACAATTAATTGAATGGGATTGTTATTAACGTGATTTAACTGATGATTAGACATGAAAGGGATGCTAATGTATCATTCCAATACATGATAATGTATATGATGTAAAAATCCCCTTCTAATGGATTTAATCATTTTGACTATTGCTTTAGCTTTTCTATGTATACATGAGTAGGTACAATTGATGTGGAATATTTTAGTCGTTAGAGCTCCATGTAGCTCCATAGGGTTGAGTGTGCCCATATCCCTAATGGTGACTATGGGAGATAAGACATTAATCATTCATGTTATCCAACCTAGTCATCATTCTTTATTTGAACAATAATCCTATATTGCATATGTTTGTACCACTATTACTACTTTGGTAATGTTCATTTGCCTCCTGCATAACTATGAAGGACTAGTGACAAGTGCAAGTGCATGTGCATAGTTGGGCATTTGCAAATTGTCACTATATTGATTGATTAACATTAAATGATATTTAAATTATTATAGAGGAAATTTAAGAATTTACCAATAAATATGTCTTATGTGTATTTAGTTTAATGTGAATTATAGGATTTAATATTTGATTTCTTTTTGAATTTTATCTTATATTTGGTTTTAAATGGGTTTTAATATTATTTATTGGATTTTCAAAACGTGCCTTTTTAATTTTGAACTGGGATTCATTGTTGACACTTTTAGTCTTTTATTCCTCATTTTTCTAAGAAACCCTACATGATGGAAAATTGTTTTAGAGATACTCTTGATTTTTTTGAAAGGATTTTGTGGGTCTTGGCTTAAACAATTGTGTTGGGTGATTTCTACCACCTATTCAAATTTTACTTCATCTCATTATTTGTGGAATTATTTTCAAATTTGAAGACTTCACCAAGTTTGAGGTAGGAAATCTTGATTACTCTTTGGTTTCTCATTTTAATTTATCTTTGTGAGTTGCAACTAAATTAAAAAATTATTGTAATCACTTTTTCCATATGTTGATTTTTATATGAAGTAGCTACATGTAGTTACGTGTCTAAAATGTAGAAATTGTGAGTAAATAGGGATATGCAACCATTGATGGGTGAACTGTAGATAAACTTTGCATTTTTTAGGTGTTTTGTAGTGAAGAACCAATGGGTGTTTTTGAATTTTCATTTTTCTAAATTTGAATTTTTACGTATTTTTGAGGTCCTTCAATGGTCAATGGTCTCCATGACTGATTTTCAATCAAGTTTGACATTTTAAAAAATATGGATTTTCTTGATTTAAATATGATATTATAATGTATAATATTACTATTATATATGAGGTTTTCAATTTGGGATCATATTGGATATGTTCTATGGAATGTTGGCCATTTGGATAACTGAGTTTATTTATTGTGTATGGGCTTAGATTTATTCAAAAGAACTTGAGGTTGAAGTTTGATAGATTTTTCTTTAGTTTCATGTTTTTTAATTTATTGAGCTAAGGGTAGATAATAGGAAAAATGATGGGAGTGGTGTCCAATAGGGGTTGGATGCAAAGGGATCACTAGGGTTTATTTACTTATTGGGAATATGAGTGAAAAAGTTTACACTAATGACACATTAATAAAATGAAAGTTAAGATAAAGTGGATGGCCTTGTCATGGCCTTGAATGTTTGAAAAGACTAAGGATGATTTGGGAAATCCTATCTCGTTGTGGGGCATTGATCTAGCCTAATCAGATCTCATTGCCTACATGAGAAAAATACTAGATTTCACAAGATCTCTCCCTTTGAGTTACATGATGACACTCCCTACTCTTGTTCTTGATGTACCTAGACCTGTAGATATGAGTAGTACCCAAAATATAATGTGCCTTCCATATCATTAATGCTTCATTTTGGATTCATATGTTGGTCTTCTATGTGGCCAATAGTATTATGAGAGATTTGTTGTCTTGGATGATGAATTATTTCAAAGTTGATGTCTTCATGATATTCATTTATGTCTTGTTCTCTTATATTCCTTATATGATTTTTATTTCATTAATTGATATGAATCCTATCATTATTATATGTACTCAATATGATTTTGGATGATACATGTATGCTTGGTGTATGGTGTTCATGTAAGCCTTTAGCCTTATTGTGCACTTGCTTATTTGTTTGGGTCGTGTGACCATCTCCACAAACATAATAGGGTGGGTCTATGAGTTCTACATGGTTAGGTTGGATTGTAAACCATTATGAGGAGATTGATGCACTTGGTTCAAGATTGACTATGGAGGCTACTCACAATTTTATCTTCTTGCACCTTCTTATTTTCACATTCTTATAAATTATAATTAAATGTATTAAAGTGAAATTTATGTTTAGAATTTGAAGATGATGTAAACTGATGAAATGTGTAAAAGTGGATGAAGTTTATGTCTATATTTTTTTTAACAAGAATTAACATAGTTTTTTAGTTTTTTGTCTATTTTTTTATTGCTAAAAAATGCTGAAAATTTGGGGTCTACTTCCCACCAAGAAAGTATATGCAAATATTATTTTTTCCCTCTAATTTCAAAATATGTTATAATTAATGATATGTATATCTAGTGCATAAAAGAAAAATATTGGTTTCCTATGTATATTTTCTTCATTATAACTACTCAAAGTCGAACTTATCCTAAATCGACAGTTTTCATCTCTCACCAAATTTTTCCTATCAAATCTACACTATTCAGAAAAAAAATTACACATTCCTGAAGAGGAATTTCTCCTCTAGTGTTAAATATAAATTTTAATTTTTTTTTTTATATTTTGAACTATTTTTTTTCTTTTTTTTTAAGCAGTTTCTTCTCGAATGTTAAAATACCTACTTAAAGTATTTTGAAATTATAATATATTAGATCTAATAAAAATACTATAAGACTTATATAATGACAATCTTGACTCTGAGCTCTACAATAGGGTGTTTTTATATTTTTTTAAAAAAGTATCGTTAAAAAGAGTAGGAGTTATTGAAACATCACTTTTCAAAAAGAATTTTGTTTCTATGGTAATTGGACCCAAATTGGTATAAAATTAAGCACTTATCTAACTTAGCAAGAATGAATCTAGCTAGATCATATGTTTAATGAAAATTAATTTTTCACTAGAAATACTCAAATTCAGTTGTTCTAATAAGTTAGCCTAAAATGTGACAGAACTCTATTCTTTTACCCCTTGATATTATTCTTATTGAAAACCTTGATGTGAGAATGATGATATTGTACAATGAGACTTTATTTTATGTCTTTTTTTCTTTTGGGTTTAAACTTTCTAGTTTGGTAGAATTCTAAGGATTAGCACATGTACTTACACTTCAATGCCTTCATGATTTAGTGAATACACTTACCCTTTAGCACATGTAAGGTCACTGGAATGGTAGATTTTTCATATTAGTTCATGCATTGTCCAGGTGGATTTCACATATCAATGCATGCAACAATAGATCACACCTACGCATTTCAATACGCACTCCTATATTTTAGTAGATGTACTCCTATATTTTAGCGGATGTTTTTATATTGGTTCAAAAAAAAAAATTGGGTATGTTTGTGGTTGCAAAGGTTTTTAATATCCTTGTATGTACTTGATTTGTTTAGCTCTCATTCTAATCCCTAAAGTTAATGAACTAATTCCTATGTTCTGGTTTACAATTGTATCATGGTGTTATCATACCTAAACATTTCCCTTGGTGTTTTAAATTGAATCTAGAAGTTTTAGGGGTGGTTTGGAGGTTGATTTACTCGTCTCCTTTCTTGGTAATGTGTGCTTGACTAGTTAGGGTGAAATTGATTTTTTGAGTTCTACAACCCCAATGAGACCTGCAAGTGAATCTATATACATGTGTTCCTTGTCCAAGGATTTTAGGAACTCCTTCCTTGTTTATCTAAACCTTGAGGACATTAGACTTTCACTTGTGTAGGGTCACTTAAAAACCGTTGGCTTAACCTTGATGACAGAAGCCAATATTCTCACATTTTATTCTTGTTTAATGATATTGTTCAAAAGAAGAAAAAAAATAATTTATCTAATCTTATGTATCTTTTACCCCTATTTTTGTGGGTTCGTTGAGAGATATTATAAACTATTTTATAAATACATGAGTTCTATAACATACACACCATCTCCAAAATCTCTTTTAACAAATACATGTATGTATAATAAGATAGTATAAAATATTATATTTATCCGAACACGGCGTGAACTATCTTCATATCAAGTCATCTTTTTGTATGATTGATGAATACTTCCTATCGTGTTTCCTTTCAGATTTCCATCAAACAAAAAGAAGATCACTCAAACAAACAAAAAAGATGGGACCAGGCGTGGAAGAGCTGTAGAATACACTACATATTACAACTGTAATCTATTTGTCATACCTAATAATTGTGGAATCTGAATGGAGTATTGCCTATCAAACAAAAGAAGACTAGACAAAGCAGACCGACGAAAATGATTGACGAAAATGTTTAAGATTATGAAACTCCAACAAACAAAAAAAACAGACTTGACAATGCACAGACCATTTCAGATATTCCACTACTTTTCCGTTTTTGTGCAGACTAAGGAAAAAGTTGAGTCCTTTTTTAAAGATGTTGAAACTCCAACAACCATTTTTAAAAAAAAGGATGGGACCAAGCGTGGGAAAACAATAGAATGCACAGTAAATTGAGGAATCTGAAGTGAAACCCGCTAGAAAGTGCGTAGATCCATTCAGACGTAAGTCTTTTCTATCGGTGAAGATGGGAAGATGGACAGAGAGTCTTCAATCTCTCGAGAACATGACGTTTCTAAAGTTTTTAGGTTGTTTACTTTTTACTAATTTAGTTTATAATCTTCCTATTTTTTCAATTAAGAGGATTATTTATAATTTTCAAATATCCGTGGTTGTTTTGTAATAGTAAAATCTATATGTTTATATTAATTATTAGTGATTGCACATCTTAGTGTACAATAGGTGTGTTTAAGAGGTGTGGGAGGTCAAATAGGGAAAATTTTAGTCTTTGTTTTTTTAATACATTTGTGATCAATTGATAGTTTAAGCTCACACACTATCTCTATTTGTGTCTCCCCTATTACTTCTCTCTATCTATCCTCTATATTCCTCTCTTTATCTCTCTCTCTCTCTCTATCTCTCTTATCCCCATCTCTCTCATTTTCTCTCCTCCCTAAATCTCTTTGCCTCTATATCCTTATCTCTCTCTCCCAACTCTACCTATAGATCGACCAAGTTCTTGCCAAACAAATTCAATGAAATTGTTGAACAAAGCAAAGAGGCTACACAACATTTATTTTGTTAGCTTAGTCTTCTTTTGAAGGTTTATTAAATCTTTAATATTGCATTGCAACCTAAACTTAAGATTAATGCAAAAGAAAAAAAACTACTAATAGAAAATAACAAAAAATTCAAAACAAAACAATAAAATACATAACATAGCAATAATTATAGAATAATGACAAAAAAAATAGAAACTCAAAATTAAATTAATTAATAAAACTAACTATTCTAACTATTATAATGTAGATAAATGATTAAAATAATAGTTATATATAATATTTAAAATAGTTTAGAATATAGAAATAAGTAAGAATTTATGGTTAAAAAGTTAAAATAAATATAAATAGTATATTATAATATATAGTAAAATATTAATATTATAATATTGTACAAGGTTTAGTATTAATGGAAAAAGAATATTAATTTCATGGCAAACAGATTTGGTTGTTTTAAATTATAATTGATCTTATATTAATAGATATTAATGTTAGTTTTTTAAAGTTCAATTATTTTAATAAAAATTATTAAAATAAAAAATTTACTCTTTCATATTAAAAATTCTAATTAGTAATATGAAAATAGCACATAGTATTCAATAACAAATCAAAATAAAACATTTATGGGGTAACATAATCAAACATTATAAACTTTCAGATCAAAATGTGGAGATTTTCTAAAAAAGCGCACTAACGAACTAATAAAAAATATAGTATAATTTAATATCATATAACATAGCATGATATGATACAATATAATACAATACATGTATTTATTAAGTAAAAATCATATATGATTTAATTCGTAAAAAAAGGTTTATTACACTTTTTTTGTTATTAATAATCGAGAAATCAAAAGAGTTTATACAAAAACCATACGAGGTAGAGCCTCAACCATCAAGCAAAAAAGTCCGAGCCACTAACTTACTGAAAGTATGTAGTCATCCATATACAAAAAAAGGAGCCAAAAAAAAGAAGAGTAAACAAAAATACTCAAGACAAAGATCACTAATTGTGATAGCATCACAAAACTCTTCTATTGAAGAATCTCATCATGATCTTCCAACCACGTGGTCCAACCTTGTGGACCTTCCATCCACACCACCTTCTTCTGATCTAGGATTTGAGTAAACATCTCGAGCTTGTCAAAGTAGGGACCTCTGTTGTCTTTGAGATCCTTGATTATCTTCTTGAGCGCATCATCGAAGGCAATCTAATTCTCTGCAATCCTTGCCCACTCAAATCCATCTTTCATTTCATAAATGAACAATGTTTTATGGCCATCCCTGAGGAAATGCAACAATTTTTCCTTCTCCAAATTCATCACAAAATAGCCCTACATAGCAATTTTATAACGTATGAGTTTTCTAAAAAAACTAGTAAGAGACCTATCATTGCCTTGGAATTTTTCCTCATTTCAAAATTTTCAAATAAACCAAATGATGAAAGAAGAAAGAATTTTCCAGAATAAATTAGCATCCTTCTTAAGCCCATGATTGAAACCAGTAATAATATCAAGAGTATAGACATGTCTAGTAAGAGAGATTCCAAACATCAACCAGACTTCTTTAGCAAAAATGCAATCAAGAAATATGTGTCGTGTAGTCTCAGGCTTCCTACAAACAGAGCATAAGTCATAAGAAACCAAGTTATTCTTAATAGATAGTCTATCCAGCATGAGTTTCCACTTGAAGCATTTGATCTTGGGGGATGGGAGACTTCCATAATTTCTCAAAGGTTTTCTGCAAAGCAGAGGTACTCGAATCAACATACCAAAGGGAGTTAACGTGTTCAATCACCGAGGTGTCATAGTTGATCACAACTTGTAAATATCCTTGGCTTGGATTTTGGAGAGGAGGGATCTATCTTTCCAACGAAATGAGAGGAATCTTTGAGAGTCAACATCAGTGTTCATGGGAAGGTTGAAAGAAGCACAAGAACTTTTAATCATATTGTTAGTTCTCTTATGGGAGGCATCAAGGCCATACTCATTACTAAGAACCTCCTAGCTGATAAGACTATCATGCTCCAAAATATCCATAAGACACTTAATTCCCTTATTATACTAGTACCTAGCAAAAAAACCTTGGGTTAAGGCAAGGGGTTTAGTATTATGGTAGAGATTCCACCATATCAATCTCTCCCCATACAGGGTGTAGCTATAGTCAATGCTAGAGTTGTCAATAAGTTTGCGCACATGCTCCCAGGCTTTTCAGATGGACTTGAATACACAAGTGCCTTGGACAGACATAGAGAACCTACCAGAAACTAGATCACTAAATGGGAGCGCTTTCCAAGATTTGACAAGCTTGGTGACACCATTTTGAATGTTGTTTCTGACAAGAATATTCCAAGGTTCTTATCCTTTGAAAGCATGAAATATCCATCTGGCAGCAAGGGAAATTCCTTGCATTGCGAGATCCTTAAGCTCTAGTCCTCCAAGTTTCTTATCTATGTGGCACCAGATCCATTTGACCATGTGGGCCTTTCTTTTACCCTTGCCATCAGACTAGAGGAAGTGTCTGATGGACTTTTGAATTTCAAAGATTTGGTAGTTGCCTAACATCCAAGTAGAGGAGTAGTAGATACTATAGGAAGAAAGGATCTCCTGGTAGACTTGAACCCTACCATCCAGGGAGAGAACCCTATTGTTCCAATTATTAAGATTTTTATCAATCTTTTCTTTGACCCAAAGCCATCTGTCCTTAAGAGAGGGAGAGATAGAGAATGGGATACCAAGGTATCTAACTATCTGGTTGGGTCCTCCCCATGAGTATCCAAACTAGTGAAGCCAGTTCGAGGGTTCCTCTTTCCACCCAAGAAAAATAGATTTGGAGTTGGAGATACGACCACTAGAGGCTCTACCAAAGATATCAAGTTTTTGATTGAGGTAGACAATGTTATGCATAGAGATCTCCAAGAAGAGCGAGGTATCATCAGAAAACTAAATGTTGAGCAATTTAGAGTTATTTGGTAGCTTAATACCACAAACTCTAGTAGATAAGGTGTCATCTCTAAGGAGGTAGAATAAGGCATCTGAGGTGATAACAAATAGGGAAGGGTCGAGAGGGCAGCCCTGCCTAACGGATCTAGTAAGTGAAATAGGTTGAGAGAAAGTCCCATTAGCCTCAATTAGGGCAGAGGCATCTTTAAGAAGGATCTAAACATAATTACAAAACTTGCTAGGGAAACCAAAATCTTTAAGCATCATGAGGATGAAGTCCCACTCCACCTTGTCATAGGCTTTCTCAAAGTCCACAAGGAACATGGTAGAATCTTGATTAGAAGTCTTGGCCCATTCCATAGATTCCTAGCTAGTGACAAGGTTCTCCAAGATATACCTACCTTTAATGAACCTAGCTTGGGTAAAGCGGATGAACTTAGGAAGAATTTTTTCAAGGTGAGAAGCAAGGGCTTTGGCTAAGATTTATATGAGACGTTAAGGAGAGTAATTGGCCTCCAATTTTTTATGTGGGCTTTGTCCCCATCTTTTGGGATGAGTTTCACAATGCCCCTATTAATGGACTCCCCTAGGGTGCTAGTATCAAAAGCTTTAGAATATAAGTCATAAACTCTTTGGTGACCCACTCAATATTAGCTTTGTAGAATTCAACAAGCAGCCCATCAAGGCCTGGGGCCTTATTGTCCTTGACAGGGTTAATGACATCAGCAATTTCTTGCATAAAGATTTCAGTTTTGATGAGGAGAGAATCACTCTTAGAGATCCTATTAGGAATGATGTTTTTACATTTATTTCTAACATATTTTGATGCTTCATTATCTTCTAAGGTAAAGAGAGTCTTATAAAATATTTCGAAGGCATCTTTGATATCTTTGAAAACTTTGGAGCCTTTGTCTCCAAACTGGAGCCAGTGATTATG
The DNA here is from genome assembly GCA_027943335.1 of Chamaecyparis obtusa. Taxonomy (NCBI): domain Eukaryota; kingdom Viridiplantae; phylum Streptophyta; class Pinopsida; order Cupressales; family Cupressaceae; genus Chamaecyparis; species Chamaecyparis obtusa. Next base: position 108,651 of record BSBK01006624.1, read on the forward strand.
GGCTCTGATGAAGGCACCCCTGATTTTGATCTGTTGATGTTTCCTAATGATGTCTCTAACTTGAGAGACCTTCTGAGACAAGGTAGAGAAGGAAGGCTATAATTGCATTTCTTGTTCCAAGGAGTAGAGTCTATCAGTGAGAATGTTTTCCACATATCTGTAATCCTTGGCTTTCTTCTGGCCAAAAGTTTGGAATATCTTCTGCCAGGAGGAAATATTCATATTCCATCTTAGAGTGTTGGTTTTTTTTTACACTTTCAATTTTATTTTAATGAAAATATAAATCTATTGTATTTTAATATTTGAAAATAATATTTACCCTAAAAACCTTGAACTTGCCACGGTAAATTGGGGGTGAACATGTTTGTGGCAAATAGCACAGCATAACTAACGATGACTCTGACCAGTGCAATAGAACACTGCACATTAGACAATAGGTGGGATAGCTTGTAAGGCACTTGGTGGATGCCACATAGATGTGAAAACCAATATTATCTTGTACTGCTGCGTGAAAAGAAATCAAGTGAATAGTTATTATTTAATATGAGGAAACATCTCTTTTCATATATAGTGCAATCTTCTGTATTTGGACCTATTCATCTATCTTTTATCTATCTTCTTTTATCTGTTTTCATGATTTTAGCTCCCATATAATCTCTATATATCCATACTTTAATACATTCATCTAATTATTATATTTATTATCTATTCATACACCTATCATGTAATATAGTTGTAATCCTTGAGGTCTACTTGTTTTATGACATAGGATCATTTCTATGCCCAATGACTTGAACCTTTCTTTTTCAAAATCTAAATTCAAATTTTAGATAATTATGACTTATTATTTTGCAACATTAAGATGACTAAGCACACAAGTTTTATCCAAATATAGAATCCACAATTCCTCTCTAGTTTTAAAATATTAAAGGAGTAATACATATATAATATATCAATACAAAGTTACAGACACTTGATTGATTTCTAGATAGCCTTTTTCCCGTATTTCTATGGATGGATCTAGGAGAACACATCTCCTTAGAACACTATGGTAAATATTACATAGTATTTGTAAACACAACTAATCTTCATAGCACTCAAAATAGATGAGTAGACGTACAAGTGAATAGAGTAGAAGTTAAGAAGTTAGTATTATATAGAGTTGGATTCAAATGAAAAGGATGAATCTAGGACTAAAACTTATAAAGTAACAAACTTGAGCATAGAGAGAGCATAAGTTTAGTACTAGAAAAAGATATTTTAATGATAGAGGGATCACACTTTAAAAGTAAAAGAAAACTACAATTTTCAAATCTTCAACAAAGAAATTTAATCTTTACATAACAACCTAGACTCCCTCAAGAGCGAGTTTTTAACAAAAGCATGGATTGGTTTCTTTACTTATAAATATTTTTCACATTGCTCTAATAAATTTCAAATTGATAACTAGAAAATTTAGATGCCATGATAAAATTTCCCATCATGTGCTACTAGATTAGCCAACTACTACTACAATATGCAAGTAGTTAAAATATGTATTAGTAATGCACATTCTATACATGGTACTCGAAAGTAAAAATTAGAAGGCCTAAAAATTTTCAATTATCATGATACTTTAAATGTTGAGATTTAATTGTGTACTAACTTGCAATAAGGGCGTTTAAAGATGTAAAAATATGATGTATCCTATTAAATGTTTTAGCTTTGTAATCCATAATATTTATAAAGAGCTTTAAGGGGAGATTGTGTGAAGAGAACTATAAAAATAAATTTGGTTGTTTTGTTTTTGGGGTTGGGGGGGGTGGGGGAAGGGTTAGTAGAAATGATTTCTAATTAGGAAAATGCATCTGCTTATTATTTGCAAGTATAATAATGAATTTAAAATTTTATGACAATTCCAAAGTATTTTTTTTTATCATTGTTGAACCATAAATAAATTTCATAATGTGTCAAGTTATGTGTATAAGAAAAACCATTTTCCCAAAGAACAAGTCGTATTTTATACCATTTTTTTTTCTTCTTTATCTAGTGCTTTATTATTATAGTTGCTCTTATTTTATGTTTCCTTTTAGCTTTATATGTCTTTCTTACTTCGAATCCAAGAAAAAGTGAATGATTGTAACAAATTCATGCTAATAAATAAGAATGAATTATTTTGCTAAAGATATTTGACAAGGTAGAAGATTACATGTGCACATATAAATGTCAAAGAAATTCCAAAGAAAACTTTGAAAATTCAATTATTAGAGGAACATGTATAGAACTAAAATTAAGATTAAATTTCAACATTGAAAATTGTACTATAAACTTTTCCCTATGGATGCATAAAATCTATAAAAAATTTGATGTGCACATGTGTGAAGCAACAAAATAGAAATCAAGTTGAAATCACACTAATGGGGTTACACTTGCATGTACAAAATATATCAACTAAAAAAATTATTGCATAACATTATTAAGGTTACACCTACATAAATTAGACAACCATTGACTTTCCAAAGACATTATTTCCATTGCAAAATTTGCACCTACAGAAATGAAATTTTAATTCAAAATTTGAAGATAATTTTGTCTCTAAATATACACATATGTAAAGATAAAGAGAAAACCACACACACACACACACATATAGATCAACAAGTTTTGTCTAAAATGTTGTGACTAAGTATAGAAGGGTGCATCTATTCAAGACCATTATTTCCTTTCAATGATCTTCCAAAGAAAAGAGTGATTTTAGTTATAGATGTTTTATCATTCAAGGATAAATTTAATTTCTAATATGAGATAGAAACCTAGAGAGATTGGAATATACATACACACACATAGGAGCACAAAGATATAGGATTAGGTATAAATGAGTAGAGTAACAATCTCATACCTTCAATGTGATTGAATACCAACCCTTAGGATCAACACATTATGGTTTGAAAATTAACATTTCAAAAAATCATTTCTTATTTGTGTGTTATGCTCATACTAAATTATGGACATGACATTATCATTCTTGAAAGTGGCATAATGGGCTCTTTCCATTTTGACAATAACTTTCTTCCTTTTATCAAAATTCCTTTTAAGACATGTAGGATCATCCAAAGGAGTCTTTAGATATTTTGAGAGTCTCTCTCCATGTTGCAAATATGAATTTTGGGTTGTCATTGATATCAAACTTGTTGTCATTGATGTTAATTATGGTCCAAATGGAACATTTAGTAATGTTCACATATGTTTTCTAGAGTTGTACAATGACACTTGTGTACATATGTATTGGAATGGATAAATGAATATTGATGGAGAATATTATAGAAGGTATATATACATGTCTCAAGCATTATCCAGATGTTTGGAGAAAGTTCCCAATTTATTCACTTGAGAATGGCTAAGTTCAAAGTAATATTCTCCTAAAATTTCACTCCAAGAGATTGTTTGCTTATTTTTTCTCTAGCTTCTACTTTTTCTTCTCTTTCTCTTTTTGTTCTTGTATGTTATCTATCACATTTCTCCTACCTTGTATTGGTCTATGCATGGGTAGATGTCTAGGGGTTTTGATGTTTTAAAATTCCTTCCGATTCTTTGGTTTCATACATACATATTACATGGTCACACCTCTTCATTTATTCTTCAACTACTCTTTTGTATTTTAAATCTCCTTACACTTTGATAAACTAATCCTTCCAAATACTCATCAATTAGTGATGGGGATCTCTTTATAGTTTGCAGATACTCCATGAATCTATTATCTAGCTGAACTGTAATATTGGTGAATTATTTTTTAGGAGATTTTTGTAGGACAAGAGCCATAATGCTACTACTTGTCCCTAACAAAAATATCCTCCTTTTTTCATATTTTCCATTTTTTTTGTAATTCATTTACAACTTTGTGCATTTTCCCAAATTATGGATTTAGGTATTATGAGGTATTGTCCTCTTTGCTTATATTCATTTTCTCCTCTGATTCTAGTAGAACCTATTGTGACATGCTTAGAATCACCCTTAATAGCACACTCATCTCTAGCTACTTCTTTTTATTTCTTCTATTTTCATTCTTTTTCTTAAGCTCCACTCTTCTCCATCAGGTTTGGCCAACATGTGCTTCTTAGTTTATTATTTGATATCTCTCAAGTTCTTGTTATCTCATTTTTATATGGGGGCTCCATTCTTCACTATTTTGTGACCACTTTATTCTATTCCATAGTGGTTATTCGATTAATTTCATCAATAGTCACATCTCTTTATTGTTTTACAGACACCTTCCCCCTTACCATTTCCCTTCCTCGTGGTGCCTAGGCCCCTCTCATTGTATTAATGATACATTAACTCCTAAATTTAGATTTAAATCTCTAATATCCATATATTTTTAGATTAAATTTAGTGTATTACATCGTCTAAGGATAATGCTATAGATTAGGATAAAGTATTATAGTAACTAAATATTCACTTGGCACATTGTAAATTTAACATTACAATAAAAATTATCACTTGAGTAACTAATAAATAATTGTGTGAAAAATTAATTAAAAATATATATATCCTAAAAACTAAAATAAATATAACACAAAATGGATATAGATAAACTATTTGAAGAATAGATTCAAAATCAAAGGGAAGTCAATACTAACATATTCTATATCAATACACCAAACAAGCTCCCCTCTATATAGTAGAATTCTCATAGGGTGAGGATACATGAAAATTTACATATAGAAATTTTCCTTCATGTCTCAAATTTATTGTTATGATTATAATATCATATATTCCTAAGTGTACACAATATATCTTGAATCATATTATTGATAAGTACTTTTGATATGCATAACTATTACATTTAACTTGTAGGTACTACCTTCAACTCTCTTAACTATGATGAAAAGGCATGTCCCTAAATGGTTATATATATAAATAAGGATGAGAACTCTCTATCTCATATCTTCATAAATCAATTTATTGTATTTATATAATATTATTTGATAAGTGTAGGTCAAACCCTCTAAGTAGTATGGTATTATTTTATTTATACAACTTTTTCCAAGAAATATCATAACCAGTGGTATTGAAACTAGGATTTGAAATAATACATTTTATTGCACAATTAAATTTGAATTATTAAAAATATAGACCTATTTTATGGGGTTTAGAGGTATATACATAAAATAAAGGTGTGTGCCAAAAAAAACTAGTGATAACTTTTTTGCAAGTTATTTGAGTTTTTTCATTTTCAACTAATTCACCATACAAGTTGTAAATTTTAACAAACACATACATATGAGTGTAGATATATTTTTTAGCAAGCACATATATGAACATGGTACCTTTCAATTTTCCTATAATAGGTCACAAAATGTGTATAATCATAAGAAATTTATGGCACATAAGCATAATAGCAATTAAAGAAAATTTAATTTGGTAAGAAAATATGATAGGGTATCCATGATGGAAAAATGCATATGACAGTGTGGCAATAGGTAATTAATATCATATTAGAAAGCATGGAGGTGTATCATATATCAAAATAGGTGGAAAATACAAACTATTAATTAAATCAAAAGGTAGAAAACTTGTTCAAATTCTTTTTTGGAGTATAGGAATCAGGTATAGCATCCCCATAAATTGCATTGCACCTAGTAAAATTTTAATGTCATTGGTGAGATTGGCACTATTAGTTCTTATAATTGCACCCTTGCCAAATTACATTAAAACTTAGCATTTTGGAATAACAAGGGAACTTTTATGGGTTGTAAGTCACCCAAAACTGGAAATAACCCTAGAGAAGGCCATCTTCCTCTCTAATACTTCACCTACACAACCTTCTAAAACTACTTTCATAAAGGGAAAAGGGGTAGAAAGTGTGCATAAACTTAAAATCCCAATTGAAATTAATAAGGTGAAGCACCAAAAAGATAAACTTGTAGTATTTAAAAAAATTATGATTATTTGAACACCTAAACACAGTGATAAACTTACACTAGCTATTTATTCATGTATGTGCATAAATATTTCATAGGGAGGTCTGAAAATGTGTATGTCTATGAAGGAAATATGAATTTCACTAAAATGAACTACAAAGATACCCTTGACACTAATTGCAACCTACACAAAACACTTTAATCAGAGAGACGGTCCAAACATGAGATAAAAACTGAGAGGAAATGTGATCTGATTTATGTAACCAAATTACAATACCTGGTGTGATACCTACAGTATTGTAGAATTCAACACAAAAATTGAGAACAACAAGATTGCAAACCAAAAACTACTCCATTCCATTCGAATATTTTGAGTTTATACAAGTCTGATGGATCCCAAGGGTCATCAAAATCCCTTGGAAATGAAATGAAGAGCCATCATAATATTTATTACAAAAAAACTATTCAAACTATCAAAAATTATCAAAAAAACTATATATAAAAATTAGGTCCACTTGGAGAAGGCATAACTTTCTACTCGTAGCTCCGATTTGTGAACCGTTTGATGCAGTTTACTAAAACATAGTAAAATTTGAAAAATTAGATTTCAATTTTTTTCTAATTTAATCCTGAGAAAAATGAGATACTTTAACTAATAGTCCTATCAATCACATACCATTATACAACTTTGTAACAAATAAGATGGTAAAATACTATGAAAAATGGTCTTTAATATAATCTTTTCTTATGCAAAACAATTGAGCTACAAGAAGTATGCTAGAAGTGAGCCAAGGACTATGAATAGCCACTAAGGCTCACCAAATCTTCACAACCAAGAACTAGTTCCAAATGATCCCTTAGCTCATACTTATTCTTTTCCAAAATCCAACCACACCCCAAAAATAGTAAAAACTTCTAGGTCAAATGCAGTCAAAACTAGTCATCCCTAAGACCTTCAAACATATTTAAAGAGGCAAAAAGGTGACCCCAAAGTCATGCCTCAAATTATTTCCATAAAGACCCTCCATAAATGTGAGCCTTGGCATGTCTCTTCACCACTGGGAATAGTGCCACCCCCTCGGATGCATGTCTAATGAGGTAAAATCTAAAAAATCCTATGTTTCTTGTATACCTGAGATGGCATTCATAGGTAGCATCATCGTCATCAACACTTTAGCACTAGAGAAGTTCCAATTGAAGTGCTAGAAATCCTTTTCCTCTAATGAGATTTGAAATGTCATGGTGATGGCCTCCCATCAGCAAATCTCCCACTTGGTTCCATCGACAAATAAATCATATTCATTATCCGAAGCCTTCAATTCATTTTTCCATCAGCATAAGAGATACCAATATGTCCATCATGGGTTGACAAGTCTCAACAATCTTTCCACCATTGTGCATTGTTATACTGATAATGACCATAGGCATAACTCCCCTCGATGTCTTCATTTCTTGGCATCATCAGTGAAATATTTACCGATAGCCTCATTGACTATTGGTAAGACAAAAAAAACTCTTTGCTATCCATGTAAGTTTCACCGATCTGTTCCATCGGTGCAAGTCCAACTAATAAACTCATTGGGTGTTGAGGTAGCTCATAAAATGCCTCAATAATGGAACATGTAATGTCGATGATTTCATTAGTGCAACTCCCCATTATGTCATCTCATAATGGCTTCAAATACTCCCTAACATTGTAAGCCAACACCTAAGGTGTTGTGTTCTTAGGAGCATAACACCTAGGACATTGTTTTCCCCAAGGTTTTTACTAAAATTATAAAAAGGGCCCCATCTTGGTAATTTAGTGGGGTATTTACATTTATATTCACCCCTCCCAAGATTTAACCATTTATATGTTATGTAAGGTATATAAACACCCTATATCTTCTCATTTTGGTAATCCATTATTATCAAGAGCCAATATTATCTACTCTCAAGCATTTGTGTCCATTGTCAAGCAATCAAGGCAAGCATCCAAGCATTCAAGATCTAGTCTTCTTCTCAAGCATTCAAGGTATTTCATCCATGGATCAAGCTTGTTTCTCTCATTGAAGGCCAAGAAAAATAATTTTCTATCAAGGAAGGAGATAAACATACATATATACTCAATTGAGTCTTCTTTCTTCTTAATCAAGGGTTTGTGATGAACTACAATATCCATTACACAAGGTTTCATCTTTCATGATGTTCTTTTCAGTTTTTGTGTTAGATATAGGCTATTGTATCAACATAATTAATCACATTCAAAGAATCATTTGTATTGCCAAGGTATGATATACTTTATTTTTAATATCTAGTCTCTGATATATGACATCACACTCTCAATTACTCTTCACCAATTTGAGAGAAATAGCAATGCTTGATAGGTGATAGACCTCTTCACTAGATTTTTGTAGGGAAAGCAATAATACAGGCAACTAAACCCTTCTTTGTCAATCCTAGATTTAACATTTCATATAAGCAACACTATTAGTCAGAGCACCCACAAAGACAACATAATTGATCAAGACACTCACAGAATACTCAGGCCAATAAAACACTTGGCTCAGGTCCAGTAGAAAAAAATGCCCAAAACATGCAGAAAATTTTCCCACCAATTCCCCAACAATTTCACCAAGTGGATTTTCAGGGAATTAGTTCCTCGAAAATGGGGGAATCTTCCAAATCTTGGGAATGTACAGACATATCCCTGCAAGTAGAGCCACAACCTTAATAGATTCAAATTCCTTCATACATTCAGATTTGGGGGAAAAAAAATTCAAATCAGATTTTGGGTGGGAAAATTCCAACCAACCTCATATCAATGATCTCAAGGCCAAGACTCAAAATAAAAAAAAACCACAAGGGAAAGTGCATAATATTCATCATGGGAGGTGACTTGTTCATGATAAGCAACTACTTTTTGACATTTGTTATGGTACATCCCCTGGTTCTCCTATCCACATCAAAGAGGTGAATGACTATACTAAACCAAATGACTCAACAAGGTTGCAGGAGCCTAGAGCCTCCTTCATTCCAAAAATGCCTACCTTCACATGGAGGAACAAGAAAAAACCTACTATAGATTAGGTGCACATGGTTTCCTAGAAACTAGAGATGCCATCTATTATTCTGTCAGAATATCTGCTTCAACCACATATCTCCTTTCTTAAACAACAAGTTATTATCAATAAGATCGCGAACTCCTCTATTACTTTTGGTACTATCTCTTGTTGGGTGAAGGATAATTGGGTAGGTTTAAAGGATATTTTTGTGGTGGATCTCATTTCAAACTTATTTATAGCTTTTTTTGACTCCAAGAAAGCTAGAGACTTTGTACAAAAATTTAAAGGATGGTTTTTTAATGGCTCTAGACTTTTTACTATGCTATGGTCTCCTAATCTTAAACTAGACCCTAAATAGTGTCATTTCTTCCCTCACTAGATTTCCTTCCCTTCCCTTACACTAGAATATAGAGACTTGGATATTATATAAATCTTGGTGAATCAAGTGGGTGTGTGCTATAAATGTGTCACACTTCTATGGATCATTACATGCAAGGAAACTCAAGAATGAGCCCTCACAAATCGATCCATAGCTCCCTAGGCATGGAGTGCAAGGGTTTTAAGAATGCTCTCAGCTAGAGCTATTTAGCCTATAACCTTGCTAGTAAACCATGCAATGGGAGATTCAATGAAGACAAGGGAAAGAATGCCAATATCCTCAAGAATCAAGAATGAAAATGCAATGCAATGCTATGCTAGAAATGGAAATGCAAGCTAAGCTATGAAAGGAAATATGCAAGTGTTACAACCCAAGCTAATTAATCTATGTGAGCTAATCTAGAGCATAGAAATGAAGCTAATCTAAGAAAGCATAAATATGAAGCTAAGCTAAGAATGCAATAATGAGATGGAGAATGCAACAATGAGATGTAGATGCTAAGAATGCTCCAAATCTCCAAAAGCTCCAAAGTGACCTAGAAAACCTGCAACATAAAGTTAGCATAAAAAGTTGGGGTTTTTGAATGAAGAAGAGAGCTCTCCTTATATAGGAAATAAGGAGAAATGGACCATGGAGATTAAGAGGCAAAAGATTTAATCAATGGTGGAGCTTAAAAGAGGAGCAATCCATGTGTACAAGTATCCTCCAATGAGAAAATAGGAGTTGACTTTTGTGTCCATATGAGACAAAAAGTGTTTTTTCCCTTTTTATAAAATAAGAATAATGCTTTATTTGTGCAACTTAGGATAAGAGGAAAAGTGGGGGCTTTTTATTTATTAAAAGGGGAGGAAATATTCCTTTTAAATAAATAAAAACTTAGGATAAGATGGTTAGCCCATAGAAAATAATCAAATAAATGATAGAGCTAGGATTTGATCAGGAATAAGCAATTGTTGATTTAGCAAAAGGGGCTAATAGTATAGATGACCATTTTTAGGTGTATACAGTGGGAATCTTTATTAGATACTATCTCCTCCCTTTTGAATATCCATCTCATGAGGTTCGGGTTTGTCTTCTTATTGACTCCTCTAAATCACCCCCAAACTTAATCAACATTAAATCAAAATGGGAAAACTGGACTCAAAAAATTATGTTATAGGATGAATCAACAATTCAAAGATAGCATCACCAACTTGGGCACTTCAACATGTAATATCAAGTGTTTAACTAGCCTCACATCCAGGTGTGTAAAGATCATGTTTTATACCCTAGCAGATGCTTAGCAACATACCAAGATTCAAGAGATAAAATTGGCATTCCTACTCCCCCGCCACATAAGTGTGGGCTTTCATCGATAGTTAGCTTCCTTGACTTGACTACGTATTTGGGCATCCTCTATGGTTGTTACTTCAAAGTGCTTTATTTTATGTCCATTCTCAAATTTGTCCTTTGCAATTTTTACTCAAAATATCCTCAATGAATGATCAAGGACTCAATTACTCCTCTTCTCTTAGATGCCAATGATTCCAGAGAGAATCTAGTTGATGATCTTATCTTCTTTGATACTCCTATTAATACAAAGGCTTTTAATACAACTATCAAAGAAGTATAGCCCTCATATCTGGACATACAAAATTTGGCAAATGACATATTAACCTCATTAGCTTCTACCATGATCAATGAAATTTCTCTAGAGGAAGGGGTCATCCTTGACTCAGAATTTAGTGTTGATAATTTTCTAGCACATCTCCCTATCACTTTTCAAGAGGAGAAACCAACTCAAAGTTTAAAATTATAGGATGGAGGATTAGAAAATCATGATATTCAACTTCTTGCCTCTTCTCCTTTTATTAAAAATATAGAGGTACATCTTTCAACTAAAATACAAGTCAATGACTCTCCTTTTCAAGCTCTGCATTTTTCTCATTCTTAGGAAACAATGAGTCTGGATGTACAAATGAAGAGTTAAAATAGTGTACCAAACCTGGATAATACTTTTGATTTTTCTTGAACTTTTTCAATTGAACAGACTCCCAGATTGGCAAATGAAGATAAGAAAACCCCAAAAATAAGGGGGAGGAAGCCAAAGAGCTTAAAGATTAAAGAAGAAATAGTAATGGGAATTAAATCCACATTGGATGGAATATTTTCTATCACCAAAAGAGTGACAAGGAGGACAAAGGGTTCTCCTTGTCAGCAATGAATATTGTATCATGGAATGTTAGAGGTATGAATGCCTCTAAAAAAAATAAAAATCAAGCAATAGATTGATTCTATTAGTGTAGATATCTTCATATTGCAAGAGACCAAAATTTCAAATGAAATATTCAAAAAATGGTTAAACAATGGCCTGCATGGAGATCTTCTCATAAGCAATCTTTGGGAGCCTCAGGTGGTCTTCTTACTTTGTGGAACTCAAATTCTATCCAAGGTGAGCTCATAGATCAAGATCATAATTGGCAACTCATGCATATGGTGTGTTATGATTTCTCTTTCATACTACTAAATGTTTATGGGCCATCAACCACTATAGATAAGAAAAAATTGTGGGCACATTTGACTAATATCATTCAAAAAGAAAAATATCAACATATTATTGTTGGAGATGATTTCAATGCCATTCTATCACATGCATATAAGAAAGGTGGTATAGGTATGCACCCTAGAATTATGCAAGAATTATCCAACTTTGTCTCTTATAATGATCTTCTTGATGTCATTCCAAACAATGGTCTCTTCTCATGGACAAATAGAAGAACGAGATTCTTACAAATTGCTGAAAGATTAGACAGATTTTTTATCACATAGAATTGGAAGCTTCTTCAAGTTGCTTTTGCATCACAAGACCTGCAAATTTTTGAATCAGATCATTTTCCATTAATGTTGAATGTTGATTTGACTCATGTGCCTCAGAAAAGAACATTTGGATCATCTTTCAAATTTGAAAGCATGTGGTTCAAACATCCACATTTCTGGGCATTGTTAAAATAGTGGTGGATTGCAGCACCCTTTTGCAAAGGCACCAAGATGTACCAAGGAAGAGGTTATAATCATGGATATACACCTCTTATAACAAGAGAGAATCACTAAGAAAAACAAATAATTGCATGTAAGAAATGATATCATATGATTAAAAACACCACTCTACCAAGGGAAATTGTATCCTTATAAAGGATATGAGATTAAAGAGAGAGTCCTTTCTACCCAAGCGTGAAGGAAATGAGGTATTATGTTTCTCAAAAAAAAAAAAAAAATTGTATATGAAAGCATAACACCATGTAAAATAAATAGCCCCAAATAAGGTAAGCTACAAAGGCTATATAGTATGGAGAAACATAATAGGTAAAGAGAGTGCAAAGAGACTATATTTATACTACTACTATCAATAAGTTGTTCCATTTGTTTTTGGACAAAGTAAGAAGTAGAAGTGCTTATATTTTTATTATGTTGTCCTTTTTGTAAGAAATGAAAAATCAATTCACCTTGAAAAAGGTTTTGAACAATATTTTCTTGAGTTGAAAATCCTAAGCCTTTTATAGTGCATTATGGAGGAGGGTCTATAGGGATTCTTTCCATATTTTAAAAATATTTTCCACTATAGCCTTTCTTAGAAATCATGTTATAACTAATTTCATAATGTATGTGTAATTTGGGAGGTGAAGGACTTCCATCTTGAGGTTTATTAAAAGGTTTTGTGTAATGATTGATAGTACGAGGATTGATAGCTATAGGGAGATTCTTGATCCTATTATCATTATTCATATCTACCTTGGTAAGTTGGGAAGAAGTATTCTCATCTATATCTTCATATTTTTCCAATGCCATGTTAGGAGATAGATCATGAATGAATGCTTAACATCATCTTGTTTCAAATTATGTTGATGGCTATGATAATATGTAGGAGAAGGGAAATCTAGAATGATGTGTGTACTAGGATTGATATGTTTATCTTGTTTCTCTTGAAATTTGGTGAAGTTTCACAAGGTATCCAAGTTTAACACTTACAATTTAGATGGAATATCAATTTTTTATTTTATATATTTAATATTGAATTGCAAAATCAGTTATCCATAGAATGATCTAGTGTTTATAATTTTCAACCATTCTAAACTAAATATAGTTTGAAATAATAATTTTCAAAGAAGGAAGACATACACACAAAAAATAATTAGATCAAATATCAACTTTCATATGTATCAAATTGTATAATACTCAAGTATACATGTATATATACAAAAATGATATAGATGCCAACTCAATAAAAGTTTTACAAAAATGCAGCGTATGTTATCTTGAGATCTATGTAAAATAAAAATGTTGAATGTTTCAACATGTGTCAATCCTTAAATGACCATAAATAACACTATATGTCTCTATTAAATACTATGGCTATGGTGGAGCATCAAAATTTAGCCTCTTTAAAGTAGTACATGGCTCTAAATATGGTTGCACAAAAATAATCCAAACAATAAATTAGATTACTTATGTCAATAATAGTTTACTAATATCAAAGGGTAAAATTACAAAACTTTGTTGCACTAGAGGACAAACTTAGGGGGTCCAACCGAAACAAGTCCGACCGGAACTATGTGGCGCCCACTAGGTGCCATGTGGCATCTATGTGGCAGGAGGGGTCCGGCCGAAAGGGGTCCGACCAGAAGGGTTCCAAACGGAAGGGGGTCCGACGGGACCCCCAAAATCTATATAAGCAAAAAATCCTGCCGCGCGGGGCTCATTTGGTTTTAGCAGCATTTAGATTTGGAGAGAGCTAGCGGATGGTTCGACCAGAAGAGGTAAGCATTTTTTAATTTTTTTAATTTTAATGTTTTTTAATGTTTTCTTTAAGTTGTTTTTTTAATTTAATATTAAATTATTGTAATTTAATTTAAAATGTTTATTTAGTAGTTGTTTTTGTTTAATTAGTATAAGATAATTGTAATTTAAATATAAATATTTTAATTTAATAGTTGTTTTTGTTTATGTAGTTTTTTTTTTAATTGTAGAAATTAAATAATATGATTTTATGTAGATTTAGTTATTTAATTAATATAATATTTTTTTTCAGTTAATAAAATGTGTTAGTTATTTAATTAATTTAATTTTGTTAGATATGTTTTAAAATATTTTAATTTAATTTTGTTAGATATGTTTTTAAACATGAAACTAAAAGATGAAGCAACTTAAACACTAACAGTAGAAACTAACATAAACTTTCTCTCTCTGACCAATTAAGACCTAACATGAAATTAACAAGATGTAATAGAACCTTTTAAGATCTAATAAAACCTAATAAGACCCTTAACATCTAATAGGACTCTTAACATGGTTAATATTTCCTATTAAACACTAACACTAGAAACTAACATATACTAAAATTCTAGAAACCAATTAAGACCTAATACCTAACCAATTAAGACCTAACAAGTGACTAATATTTGACCAATTAGGACCTATTATTTGAGCAATTAAGACCTTATACCTCCTAGTAAGACCTAATAGTCCACCCTTAAGAACTAATAGGACCTATACTTGACCAATTAGGTCCAATATGACCTACTAAGACCTAATAGTCCTACCAATTAAGACCTAACATGTGACTAATATTTGACCAATTAGGACTTGTTAATTGACTAATTAAGACTTAACATGTGACTAATATGACCAATTAAGATAGACCTAACACAATTAATACGACCCCTTAAGACTTAATAGGATTAATACCACATAAACAACATAAACAAAAATTCTAGAAACCAATTAAGACCTATTAAACTCTAACACTAGAAACTAACATAAACAAAAATTCCATTCAAACCAATTAAGACCTAATACCTAACCAATTAAGACCTAACAAGTGACTAATATTTAACCAATTAAGACCTATTAATTGAACAATTAAGACTTAACATGTGACTAATATAACTAATAACACCTAAACTAATTAATACGACCTAATAAGACCTAATACCTACTTTAATAAGACCTAATAGTCCACCCTTAAGAACTAATAGGACCTATACTTGACCAATTATGTCCAATATGACCTACTAAGACCTAATAGTCCTACCAATTAAGACCTAACATGTGACTAATACTTGACCAATTAGGACCTATTAATTGACCAATTAAGACTAATTAAGACTTCACATGTGACCAATATGACCAATTAAGACAGGTAACATGATTAATACGGCCCCTTAAGACTTAATAGGATTAATACGACATAAACAAAAATTCTAGAAACCAATTAAGACCTATTGAACTCTAACACTAGAAACTAACATAAACAAAAAATTCTATCTAAACCAATTAAGACCTAATACCTAACCAATTTAAATTAGATGATCTTAAATTTGTAACATGTATGTTTAAATTTGTAGATCATGTATGCACGTTTAAATTTGTAACATGTATGTTTCTTAAATTTCTAACATCTATGCACGTAACATGTATGTTTCTTAAATTTCTAACATGTGACTAATATGACCGATTAAGACAGACCTAACATGATTAATACGACCCCTTAAGACTTAATAGGATTAATATGACATAAACAACATAAAAAAAAATTCTAGAAACCAATTAAGACCTATTAAACTCTAACACTAGAAACTAACATAAACAAAAATTCTATCTAAACCAATTAAGACCTAATACCTAACCAATTAAGACCTAACTAGTGACTAATATTTAACCAATTAAGACCTATTAATTGACCAATTAAGACTTAACATGTGACTAATATGACTAATAACACCTAAACTGATTAATACAACCTAATAAGACCTAATACCTACTTTAATAAGACCTAATAGTCCACCCTTAAGAACTAATAGGACCTATACTTGACCAATTATGTCCAATATGACCTACTAAGACCTAATAGTTCTACCAATTAAGACCTAACATGTGACTAATACTTGACCAATTAGGACCTATTAATTGACCAATTAAGACTAATTGGGATTAATATGTTTAGTAAATTTGTATGTACATGTATATATAGATTTTATTTTTAAACTAGATGATCTTAAATTTGTAATATGTATGTTTAAATTTGTAGTTCATGTATGCAAGTTTAAATTTGTAACATGTATGTTTCTTAAATTTGTATGTACATGTGTGTGTGTGTGTGTGTGTGTGTTTCAATTTTAAACTAGATGATTAAATTTGTAACATGTATGTTCCTTAAATTTGTATACATACATGTATATATATTTTTCATTTTCAAACTAGATGATCTTAAATTTGTAACATGTATGTTTCTTTTAAATTTGTATGTACATCTGTAGAGATCTATATCTATATTATTGTTTATCTATTACATGGCATCGGGTAGAGGGTCAGTAGATTCAAGAGAGGCTAGTGCTCATGGGGGGGGGGGGGTGCTAGTGGTAGTAGTAGTGCTCGTTCCTCTCATAGATCAGCTGATACAATAGAGGCTAGATAGAAGCTATTTTTGGATAGTATTGACAGATTAACACGAGCATTACATGTTTTGGATCAGACCTTGGCTTCATCCACCACCATTCCCAATAGGGATGGGGTGGTCATTATTAGAGATAATTTGGTATGTATGATTGACACAGTTCAATCATACAACCCATATGATACTATGAGCATTGATAGATTCTATACTTCTTTGTCTCGCAGTGTTACTAGCACTGTGAAGTACAGTGAGATCAATACAACTATTTCCACCCCTATGGTGAAGGGCATGTTTCCTCATTATCGAGACATGAAGAAGGTGAGAGGGTACATGCCTATGAGATGTGAGGATGATCTGGTGGGACCATTTATATATCCTTGATGGTTGACTGCTCACCACATGTGGCCCTAGAAGGATGAGCTGCCACTATATTTCTACAAACAATTGTTTGCATAATTTCATTTTCACCTTGATGTTGATTATATAGATTTTCCTGGTTATGTTAGGTAGGGGAAGGGGAGATTATCTGACAGGTTCAGAGTGCCTGATGCCCCTATGCCTGCTAATAAGCAGGCAAGGGTGGGTCCAAACCTTTTGGTTGTACCAAAAGGTTTGGAAATGGTAGGAGCAAGTGTGCCAGATGATAGGATGAGGATGGACATTTATTCTAGTATAGTGAGTATCGCCACACAGGTTCAAGAGATTTCATCTGATCATGTGGGGAGATACATGTTATGGTCTTGTTCCACCATTCCTCCACCTACATAGGATGCATCTTCTAGTGGTGATCTATATGGTATAGTTGACATACCATCTCCCTTGGAGGTTACAGCTATATCATATATGGATGATTTACAATGTACGAGCGCATTATTATCCAATGATCTTGTTTGTGCATATCAAACCATACAGATGCTCAGTGGGATTTCACTCAAGGAGGTTCCATCATTTGTCAAGACCTATATTATTACTAGATCAAGCTCCCAACAGACTGCACCACCGATAGATCCTCAGTAGACTAGACCATCGATAGGTCCTTAGAAGAGTACACCATTGACAAGTCCTCAAATGACTACACCACCACCTACAAGTCCTCCATAGACTGCACCAAATACAGTGCATCATCAGACCATGCAAGCCACTTCATCACATCTAGGTTGTCAACTTTTCAGTACATTGCTTATAGACGACCAGATTGATCCTATGGCTATATCATTAGAATCATCAGGTTTGAGTGCTTTCGAGAGAGCATTAGAGGCCACTCTAGTATATATAATTAAATTAAATTTTTATTTATTTAAAAAACTTACACATATATTTGAAATTTGATTAATATATGCTATATATATATATATATATATATATATATATATATATATATATATATATATATATATATATATATATATATATATATATATGTGTGTGTGTGTGTGTGTGTGTGTGTGTGTGTGTGTGTGTGTGTGTACTCCAGGAGGTATGGGCAGGATGCTGCACCATATGGAGATATATAGACTCCACATGATCCTATCCATCATGATACACAGGTACATTGAGATTTTTGTTCAAAAAATTAATTTTTATATGATCATAAGTATTTAAAATTTATTATACATGTATGTATGCGTGACATATTTTGTTTATTGTACACAGACATCAAGAGGAGGTGCACCGGCATCAGGAGGAGGTGCACCAGCATCAAGTCATGGATCAGGACATGACCCTAGTTGAGTGACCATTTTATTTTAGATATTTCATGTGACATTTCATATATATATGCTATAACATTTCATATATGGGTATGTGCAAGATCATGAGGGGCCAAACTATGCCCAAAATTGGCAATGAAAAATCAGCAAATCAGGGTTAGTCAACTTGACGTGAAAATTTGAACTAGCTATCAACCTAATACCAAAAAGTTGTAAGAATAGAATCTGTAGGAAATTGAATGTAGTTTCTAAACTACTAGGCCTTTTCTAAAAAAAAATTAATATAATTGGTGAAAAGTATAGATTTCAATACAGCGGTACAAAAATTTCAGGAAAAAAATAAGAAGTAGGTGTATGTCTAACCACCTTAATCATGATCAAATGATAATATTTTTTTATAAGATTTAATATATAAGTGGTAGACTCATGCTTGGATGTGACGCATATTTTTTTGTAATTTTATTCCAAAAAAATAATTAATTATGAATTTTCTGCTACAACATTTTAAAAATAAAAAAACTTCCGTGTCTAACCACCTTAACTCATTCAAAACTTTACAAAATTCAAATTTTTTTTCTTATAGTAGGCGAAGCATAGAATGTGACACATTTTTTGGATTTCAAAAATGTTATACCATTTGAAAGTTATAGTCATTTTTCAATCAATATATAAATCAGCACTTTAGAGGTAGCTCAATTAGAAAATAACTAATAATTACTTACTGAATTCAAAATTTGACAGCACTTATATCAATAGAAACCTGATAATATCCTTAAAATACCCTTTTGGTTTCATCAAATTCGGGTGAAAAAAAAGTCGTCAGCTACATTGTCGAAGTCTAAAACTCAGAGAAATAGGGGAAAAACACGTATTTGAGACATTTCAATAGTTGACCATGTAGGTTTGGTGCACAAGGCAATACCGAGCCTAATCGGGTACCTGATATTTTTGGGTACCTAAAAATGATGGCTGAATTTTAAATTTTCACTTTCCCTTCCCTCCACTTTCTCCCTCCCATTTCTCCATCCTTCATATGATATATTATATATATTAAACTATATATTAGATATATTAAATATTTATAATATCAATTATATATTAAATATTATATAATATACATTTTACATTAAATATTATTTAATATATATTAATATTAAAAACTATATATTAGATTATATATTATATATATTAAATATTATATATAATATACATTTTACATTAAATATTATTTAATTATATATTAATATCAAAAATAGATTCTGGTTGAACTGGACAATTGTACCACGCCTGTTGATAATCCGGCAGCTCAACAGAGTCATTGGGAGGTTAAACAAGAACAACCAGATGGATCTTTGAACCGGTCGAAGATTATGGAGAGCGGTGAAGGGTTTGGTAAAATGAACAGCTGTACTGGAAATTATACAAGCGTCATAGAAATGACTGCATTAATAAATTTAAAGAAGAGATCAGTGGCAACATGATATTATGAGGAAAGCCTTGCCATTTTGATGGCACCACCCCAATATTATGAAGAATGTCTTGCCGCTTCAATGTCAGTGCCACCTCTGTCTCAGACGTTCGCCATTGCTTCTCATTAGTACTCTGAGATATGGCAGGGATTGCGGGCTTTTGCATAGCATAGTCCATCATAAATTCTCTATAAATCATCATGTGTTATAGTATTCTACACATTTTTGAATGACTTACTTGAAGAATTTAATTTTCACCATAATTTTGGCTCCATGGATTGTCATTTTGCGCTCGGAGAGAAGCTGCGGATTGCAAGAATTTGATAAATTTGGTTTATCTCATTTTCTTTCTCTACCATTTCTGAGTAATACGATTTTGTTTTTGTCTGTCTTAAATGATTTCACCTGAAGTTAATGAATTTTTTTAGATGATTTTGTCTGAAGTTAATGAAATTTCTTCCATGGATGCTAATGAAATCTCTTCCATGAATGCTGATAAGACATTTAAATTTAGAGTTAATAAATTCTATAGCTTGAATGTTCTTTGTTGCAGAAGGTTATTTTCATGGTTTGTGATTCATGCAATTCCTTAATAGTTTCAATCTTAACAGAATTCATAACTAGATTTTCCATAGTCAATTTTCTTCTTGATCATTGCAATATTTTCTCCTCAATTGAACATTTTGTAATTAGTTGATATACAATCACATTTTTCTTTTGGCTAATCCTATGCACTCGCGATTGAGCCTATAGATCCACGAAAGGATTGAAATCTAGATCTGGTGGAAGAGTAGTATTAGCAAGAACTCATTCACTAACATCTCATCTTTATAAGAACTAAATTTGGATCCACTAGAAGCACTGAAGAATCTGGAATGACCCCTTTTGACACATTGCAATGCTTAAGTGTGTCTTAAGGGGTCCTAGGACCCCTTTGAACACACTTGAGTGTTCAAATGTGTCAAAAGGGGTCATGGGGACTCCCTAGGGGTCCTAGTATTCCTTATCACATGTTAGGACCCCTAGGAAGTCCCCATGACCCCTTTTGACACATTAGAATTCCCAAATGTGTCTTAAGGGGTCTTAGGACCCCTTTAGACACACTTGAGCATTCAAATGTGTCAAAAGGGGTCATGCTAACTCCCTATGGGTCCTAGTATGCCTTATCATGTGTTAGGACCCATAGGAAGTCCCCATGACACCTTTTGACACATTTGAACACTCAAGTGTGTCTTAAGAGGTCCTAAGACCCCTTTGGACACACTTGAGCATTCAAATGTTTCAAAAGGCATCATGGAGACTCCCTAGGGGTCCTAGTATGCCTTATCATGCATTTGGACTCCTCAGAAGTCCCCATGAGCCCTTTTGAAACATTTGAATGCTCAAGTGTGTCTTAAGGGGTCTTAGGACCCCTTCAAACACACTTGAGCATTCAAATGTGTCAAAAGGGGTCATAGGGACTCCCTAGGGGTCCTAGTGTACCTTATCATGTGTTAGGACCCCTAGGAAGTCCCCATGACCCCTTTTGACACATTGGAATGCTCAAGTGTGTCTTAAGGGGTCTTAGGACCCCTTCGAACACACTTGAGCATTCAAATGTGTCAAAAGGGGTCATGGGGACTCCCTAGGGGTCCTAGTATGCTTTATCACACATTAGGACCCCTAGGAAGTCCCCATGACCCATTTTGACACATTATAATGCTCAAGTGTGTCTTAAGGGGTCTTAGGACCCCTTTGGACACACTTGAGTGTTCAAATTTGTCAAAAGGGGTCATGGGGACTCCCTAGGGTTCCTACTACGCCTTATCCTATGTTAGGACCCCTAGGGAGTCCCCATGACCCCTTTTGACACATTAGAATGCTCAAGTGTGTCTTAAGGGGTCTTCGGACCCCTTCGGACACACTTAAGCATTCAAATGTGTCAAAAGGGGTCAGAGGGGCTCCCTAGGGGTCCTAGTATGCCTTATCATGCGTTAGGACCCCTAGGGAGTCCCCATGACCCCTTTTGACACATTTGAATGCTCAAGTGTGTCTTAAGGGGTCTTAGGACCCCTTGAGACACACTTGAGTGTTCAAATGTTTCAAAATGGGTCATGGGGACTCCCTAGGGGTCCTAACGCGTGATAAGGTGTACTAGGACCCCTAGGGAGTCCCCATGACCCCTTTTGACATAGTTGAATGCTCAAGTGTGTCTTAAGGGATCTTAGGACCCCTTTGGACACACTTGAGCATTCAAATGTGTCAAAAGGGGTCATGGGGACTCCCTAGGGGTCCTACTGCACCTTATCATGCGTTAGGACCCCTAGGGACTCCCCATGACCCCTTTTGAGACATTTGAATACTCAAGTGTGACTTAAGGGGTCTTAGGACCCCTTTTGACACATTTCAATGCTCAAGTGTGTCTTAAGGGGTCTTAGGATCCCTTTAGACACACTTGAGCATTCAAATGTGTCAAAAGGGGTCTTGGGGACTTCCTAGCAGTCCTAGTATGCCTTATCACGCGTTAGGACACCTAGGGAGTCTCCATGACCCCTTTTGACACATTTGAATGCTCAAGTGTGTCTTAAGGGGTCTTAGGACCCCTTAAGACACACTTGAGCATTCAAATGTGTCAAAAGGGGTCATGGAGACTCCCTAGGGGTCCTAGTAATCTTATTACACGTTAGGACCCCTAGGGAGTCCCCATGACCCCTTTTGACACATTTGAATGCTCAAGTGTGTCTAAAGGGGTCCCACTTGAGCATTCAAATGTGTCAAAAGGGGTCATGGTGACTCCCTAGGGGTCCTAACATGTGATAAGGCATACTAGGACCCCTACGGAGTCCCCATGATCCCTTTTGACACATTTGAATGCTCAAGTGTGTCTTAAGGGGTCTTCGGACACCTTCAAACACACTTGAGCATTCAAATGTGTCAAAAGAGGTCATGGGGACTCCCTAAGGGTCCTACTATGCCTTATCACATGTTAGGACCCCTAGGGAGTCCCCATTGTGTGTGTCTGAATGTGGACCTCTAAATCAGGCACAAACGCAACATAGTCATTACTCACATGATCAAATTACAAGAGAGAGTATGAATTACTCAATCTGAAATTCATTGTGAAATGACTTGTTGCCTCCTATGTAGATGAGGTGTTTAATTACTCTCAGATTGGAGAGCCAACAACCATAAGACCAGTTCTACAATGGAGGATTTTCAAAAGCTAAGATGAAAAATAAAGGAAATTAATCTAGAAATGAGTGCAATTAATCTAGAAATGTAGAAATGCAATTATACTAAAAGCTTGAAATAAAGATGAAGTGCAATTTTAATCTAAGGACATTGAAATAAATATGATATTAATCTAAGAATAATTAAGCAAATTCTAATCTAATATCAGATGCAATATTAAACTAAAATGAGATATTAAGCTAATTAATGCAATAAAGCTTTGAAAACAATGTAATAATGGACACTAAAATTGACTATAGTATAGATGCTCTCAAAAATTGCCTCCTTTCAAATGAAGAAATGAGGTCCATTAAATAGAAAATCTCGAGAAGAGAATGAAGGAGTTCTTAATTTGAAACTCCTGACCCTTCATTTCCATTTGAGACAAAAATACAAGATTTACTTAATAAAAAGAATGGAAAATGCCACACAGGTGGCCTTTGGAATATCTTGAATTATTAATTCAAAAAGCTGTGTCCATTCAAATATCAAGCAATTATTAATTCCTTTTTATGGGTAATTAGCCAAATGGGGTGGATTTAATTTAATTCTAAGCACTTAAGACTTTAGGATTAAATTAAATTATCATAGGGGTAATTTAGCTAATTAAAGTCAAGGACTTTAGGAATTAATTTTGATATTTAATTAATGCAATTTATGGTCTTTGCAATTGACATCAAGTCAAATTAAGACAGGTAGGAGAGAGAAAATTGCCTAGGGAACTAGGACTTTGGAGATGTAAAATTAAAGAAAATGCACCAAAATTAATTGGATTTAATAGGTGCCAATTTTAGGGTATTACATTTGCCCCTCTTTGAATTGATGTGCAAACAGTGCGTTGATTAAAAGAATAGTCTGAAGTGACAGATGACGAGAAATTAAGAAGTCTAGGTTAGGTCGCCAAGACACCGAACAGATCAAAGCATGATTTTTCGAAGTCTAAATTAGATTGTAAAGACAATGGTCTTGAGAGAACTGAAATCGAGGTTAGATTGCCCCAATACCAATTGAGATTCAGATGACAGATTTAGGACTAATCTTTAGAATCAGGGTTAGATTGCCCCAATATGAAGCTTAGCCCTCTAAGACCCGAGTTAGGTTGCCCAGATAACGGTCTAAGAGATTTTTTGAGAGCCATATCCACAACAAAGCTTGACTCTCAGGAATTAGGGTTAGATTGCCCCAATACCTAAAAGATTTTGAAAACCATCTCCAGAATGAAGCTTGATTCCCGAGGATCTAAGTTAGATTGCTTAGATACCTAAAAGATAGATGACCAGATAGCAAGATGTGAGGCACCAAAATGCCCCTAGCAATGAGAATTGAAGATTTAGATCAGACTAATTCAAGAATTGATTCATCAAGATTCAAATGATGCAATCATCCTACCCTATCGGGAGTGAAATTGAAAGATGACATAAGAGAGATGATTGACAACAAGAGGTTGCAGAGTAGAAGCAATTAGACTAGATTTGAGAAGCTGCAGAAGCAAATCGGAGCAAAGCAGAGGTCCTGTTGACCAAGTTTGACCATGGTTGAATAGAGTTGACTAGAGTTGACTTTGATGAGAAAGAGAAAAGATCTTAAGAATATGATGCAAATATGAGGGTCTGGTAGGAAGATGACGCCAAAAAGCTGACTAGACAAGCATCCGATCCCAAAGGGTCCCAGAATTTAAAATGCAATTTTGTGCTATCTAGAGATGTCAAATTTTGATTTCAATCCTAAAAAATTATACAATCATGATGAAACCGGGACAAAAGATGAGAACCTTTGATGAATAGAAAGCAATCAAGAGAGTAACAAGACATTGTCTCAAATCCAAGCTTAACATGCAAGTACAAGCCTAAACTAAAATGCAAGCCTAGAATGAAAATGCAAGCCCTAGGACTTGGTTGTTGGAATCATCGTATTTATCATCATCAAGTTTGTTTAAGCACGGGATGATCACAAGATGCCATACAATCCTCACTAACATTGCAATCATGAGAATATGAATATGACATTTGTCTTAGATTTGTCAGAATGAGGTGTAAGCATTAAGGCACAAGAAGCCAGAATGACCTGAACACCTATTCCTTTTGATTTAGCAAGTTAACATAAGCATCAAAGCATAATTTCTAAAATGACCTGAATGTTTCTTGCAAACAAACACACCAAACACACAAGAGTTCCTTCTTTTTCCAAAGAGTGCTCGCAGTGACCCTTATGTTCACTTAGCAGGACAAGCGTTAGCCATTTTACTTGTAGCAGAAAGAAGTCACTCAAAATAGACAAGGAGAAGAACCAACCTCACCAAGGTGTCTATATAAAAGGAGTCAAGGTACGCATGGCCATCCAGTACAAGATGAAGGCTCTTACAGATAGACACCCCTCTTAGATAGATTCTTTGGATCATTGGAACTAAACCAGCAAACAGAAAGCAAAGGAAAGATCATGCCCCCAGTCTTCATGTTTCTCAGTAAAAAAAGACATCTTAGATTTGCTTGAGGAGAAATGATAAATTAAATGAACAAAAAAGAAAAGGAAAATCTCAAAATGCTTTAGAGGAACACAAAATCAGTTTTAAGTTTCTATTTATGTTTGTGTTCAAGTGGATTGAAGTCAAATTGGAAGCAAACAACATTCAAAATCTCGACTATTTAGCAACAGCAAGCAGACGCAGTGAGAACCACTAGTGACCACTGCAAGATACAAACTCTCAAGAAGATATCAAAGTGTGAACCAAGTATCAGCAGGTGAATGGAGTGAGATCCACTGGTGACCAATACAAGGAAGATTCTTGAAAGAGAGAATAAAACATGAGCAAAACATCAGCAGGCAAACGTAGTGAGAACCACTGGTGACTGATGTAAGGAAGAGGTCCTGAAAGAGAGGAGTCAAAAAAAAGCTAAGTATTAGTAGGAAAGCATAGTGAGAACCACTTGTGACTGATACACAAGAGATCCTCAAGGAGAGAAATCTCAAAAGTAGCTAGGCATCAATAGGCAGACGCAGCGAGAATCACTGGTGACTGATGCACGAACAAAACTTCTGAAAGTGATAGGACAATGCCCCCTAGACCAAGAAGATGCCCCCAAGTGTGAACCAGTTCCAATCCATGAAGAGTTAAAGAAAATATTGAAGACAACCGAAGGCAAGTGCATGAGCTAGCAAACCAAATCAGGAAACGAACTAAAAGCAGGAAACAAACTAAAGCAGGAAAGCAGGAAAGAAAACTAAAGCAGGAAGCAAGAGCCAAATGGTGTTGAGATGAGATGTAGCTTCAAGAAACAAGAGGTACCTATTTACCAGGTTTTCACCATCTTGGCAGAGATTCTATTTTTGCTACCATGACGCTTGTTTACCAGGTTTTCATTAATGGCACATTTTCTTTTTTTTCAATTTTTTTGTATTTTTCTCTTTATTTTTTTGTATTTTTGAATATCTCATTTTTTAATTTTTTGTTATCTTTTCACTTTTTTTGTATTTTTTCAATTTTCTTTTTTTTTTAATTATTATCAAGGCGCCTATTTACCAAGTTTTCACCAAGATGATAGATACATCAAAGCGCTTGTTTACCAAGTTTTCACTAAGATGATCATTTTTTTAGGACATTTTGCAATTTTTAGGATTTTTTTTGCAATATATCAATTTTTAGGATTTTTTCAGGACCAATAAGTATGTACATGAGCATACAAAGAATGCTTCAGCTGTATAATTTCTTCAAGTGAAGAGTGTTGATAGGCTCTTTGAGCTGTTCTCCTTCAATAGTAATCTCTGAGAACATAGTATCTTGTAGTAGTAGTCAACTGCGAAGTTGTAGAATCAGAACCAGTAGTACCCAACTATCAGAAGATCCATAATCAAGGAAAGATCACTTAAGTGAGACCAAAAAAATATCCTCGTGGATGCATCTTAACTCTTTATTAGATTTCCCATGCTCTAAATGCTTAGGAAAAGTACATTTTAGATTTCTCTTAATCATGTCATTAGGGATGAGGAGATGCTGATATGCACTTTAGAACAAGGCAAGATGGAGTGAAGAGGGTAAAGTATGAGAGGCAAGGGTGATGGAATGGAGAGAAGTATAAGAATTTTGGAAGCTCGAATGGAAACTTTGATTTTACTTTTGGAATCCACATAGCTTTTGATTTTTTTCTTCTTTACTTTGAGGTGCTTTTGATGACAATGCTTGCAAGATGGATTTCAAGATCCATTTTTTAATTTGATTTTCTAGCTTTTGATTGTCTTCTTCTTTTTGAGGACCTTTGTGGTCCTTTGAACACCTGTATTTCTTTTCTTTCTTTGTAGTCACATGTCGATTAGATGGGACATGGTGACCTTGAGATATAAGTGGATTCTCATTATTTTTGTTTTTATGTTGCACATCCAAGTTACTTCCAAAAGACTCAGGAATGGTGGATGAAAGAGGCTTATATGAATGGCTTAGGTGGAGAGGTGGAAATGGAAGTGGGTGAGCCACTTATCTTAAGGAGGAGGGGAGGATGAGTAGTCAATGGGATGGGCTCAAGTGCAAAGATATCAGCATCATCCTCATCGTTCATTATTGAATCAGATAGATCAAGAAAGTCATCTTCCATAGAACGTTGTTGGCTGTGAGTTGTCTTAGAAGAGTCAGATAAGTTTGGAGGAATATTATGTGAGCCTAACTAAGATGACCTATTCAAAGAGTCAGGTCCCCTTTCAGGTGGTAAGAGTGCACGAATAGGACCATTTCAATTTTGGATCTACCAATATTCCATGAGACTTTAACAGGATGGGGTCTCACATACCCATGATTTGCTGGAGTAGTAGAAGTATAGCTTGGAGTAGATGGCCTAGGAGCCA
The DNA here is from genome assembly GCA_027943335.1 of Chamaecyparis obtusa. Lineage (NCBI taxonomy): Eukaryota > Viridiplantae > Streptophyta > Pinopsida > Cupressales > Cupressaceae > Chamaecyparis > Chamaecyparis obtusa. The sequence continues at coordinate 136,621 of BSBK01006624.1, forward strand.
TAGGAATGATCTCCAAAGAAGGGTGAAAAGGATCATCATCAGTAGCATATTTGTGTGTAGCATCAACTAGTATCTTTGTAGTAGCATTTGACATGTAATCAGCTAGAGATATAGTAGGTGGCAGATTTTCTTCATCATTATTATCTGTCACAGGAATTGTTTCTTCAACAGCAAGACCTTTCTCAATAGCAGAAGTAGTGGAGCAATCTAGAATAGGTATACCCCAAGGTATACCCAACATAAGGGAGACACCAGATAGTTGCCCCCAATTAGTATGTGTGCCATTAGAGTGAGCAGGTAGTAGTTGTTTGTTTAGTAACGTGTATAAAATCCTCCTGGTGAGGACCAGGATCATGTTCTTGAAGCACTTGAGAAGGTAGATAGGACTCTCTCTGGTAGTCTAAATCAAGATTTTGAATATTCAAGAGCCTTTCATGTGTCATAGGCTGGATCTTTGTATCTTCATTATCTGAATCCTTATATGAGTGAAAGCTACAGCGAGTTTGGTCAAGCTCATGGCTCTGATAGCCAATACCAAATCTATCTTCAGAGGGCCTCTCATAAGAGTGCAGAGATGGAGGAAGAGCTTTTAGTGACAAGATGGACTCCATCTGATATTCCCCCATGCCAATATCTTTGATCTTTAGGGTCTTTTCTATCTCTTTGAGTTTAGCATTATAAAATTTTGTAAATTCCTCGTTGGTCGGAGCAAGGCTATCACCAAATTCTAGGAGCATATTGCAAGTGAGCAGGGGAGCATTAGGCTCAAGGAATGATCATCTTCTTTAGAGAAGGTCAAGTGATGAGGTGAGGTTGAATGACCCACCATAGATTGGAACTGATCGAGATTGAGATCTTTGGGGATGTTTGCCTCAATGAGGTTTTTATCCATACATAGTTTTGGTCCAGATGTCGAAGGCTTGGGACCTTTGAGAACAATCTTCACACAGGATTGAGTAATAGCATTCACACAAGCTAGAGATGGTGTGGGGTTACAAGAGGGAGGTACAGGGCCTTGCAAGATAAATGGAGCTTTTGATTTAGGAGCATTATCACTCCTCGAAGCAATGATCATGTCACAGTATTCAACATCAATAGGTTCAATCTCATTGGTGACAATGTCGCTAGTATCGTATATATAGTTGACCACATCATTGGTACCTTTAGACTTGGATAATTCACTTTTCCCATGAGAAGGAAAGGAGTCTTTAAATTCTTGATGATTTGAATTCCTGTTATGGTTCTGCACCAAAGTCCTATAAACCACATCAAGAGGTTCTCCAAAGGAAGTGGAGTCACGCTTGGGTTGAGAGATCCAAGGTTTGTTTCTAGCAAATCTGGAAGGTGGTTGAGTTTTTATCATAGCCTTCTCAATGGTCTTGACCCCTCATATACTAGAGCTAAGATTAAAGATAGACTTTGAGGGTTTTGGCATCATATTGTCAACAACCCCGTCATTCATAACATCTATGTTTCTATTGACAATCTTATCCTTATCCCTATTCAAGGGAGAAGGTCATTGCTTGTTGTCTTTGTTCAAAGTCAATCCTCCCTTTTTTACCATAAATTCTTCTATCCTTACAGCTTGCTTAATCATATTGTCAAAAGTGAGGGCACCTTGTAATCGTACTTGGTATCCAAAATTTGAGACAAGATTGTCCAAGAAGATATCGAGCTTTTCAGACTTGGGTAATTCATGTGGATACTTTGTGTATAGTTGTCTCCATCTCTAGAGAAATGTTAGGAGAGGTTCCCCTTGTCTTTGTTTCAAATTGCAAAGGTCCCAGATGTTGACCGGATATTGAATATTGTGGGATTGATCATAACTCTTGTCATTTTGAGATTGACCATGACCTTGGTCACTTCGAGATTGTTCATGACTATCGCTGAATTTAACTCCCCCTCAGAAGTGGAATGGATCTCCCATCTTATTGGTAGTATTCTGAGAGGTCATGAAAATATAATCATAAGATTCGATAGGTTCAATTCTAGAAAGTGACCCTTCAGAGCCTTGTTGGTGTTGAAACAATGGGTTATAATATTCTTGAAATAATAATTCAAACTGTATCTGAAACAATGGATTGTAATACTCTTGGGATGAAGAGGAATGTGAGGATCTCTCACAAAGTTCAGATTTCATAACAAATTTGGGATGACCTATTTCTTGATTAGGAGATTCACTTCTATCTTAACTAGTATTCTGAATGGGATTAGTATTTCCACTTCGAGTCATGATAGTCATAGACAAGGATGTAATGAGAGAGGACTTGAGATAATGCTAGACCCTATCTCTAAGATAGCAAAAAGGAGATAAATGGCTAGAACAGCCAAGATGCAAGATGGACCTGGTACGAATCATCAAAAGAGGTGGCTAGAACAGTTGAGATAAGACTATCACAACATGAGCTACAAAAGGCATAAAGAGATAAGGTAAACCAATGAGAGACAACATGACTCAAAGCAAAGATCAATAGATTCCTAACTTGAGACAACCAGTTTCTGATAGTGAATGACAAGAGAGTAGAAAAATAGACCTCAGACAAAAAGCAGATCAGATAAAAAGTCAAATAGTCAATGGCAAAAAGGTCTCTATTTTTGCAAACTGGGCTATAGTCTCACATGAGATAGTACCAAGACACACGAGAGAACACCAGTCTTCATGCGAGAGAACAAATTCTTGTGCGAGAAAGTGCTCTGCTCTGAAGTGTGAAACCTCGCATTAGAAAAGGATAAAATCTAACAGTCCTACACAATTTTCAAGGTTTTAAAGTTGAATTTTGAGGTACAGCCTAAATTGATGTCTGACAAAAATCTAGTTTCCTGATAGGTTTGAAGAATAGTTTAATCAGCAATCTCATTTTAGGATTTCAAGCATTTGTTTAAAGACACAAAGGTTCAAATCAAGCAGTTGTGATACAAGAAGCGGTCATTAACAAACCTATCAATGACAAAGCAACTTGATAGAATCAGGGGAGTCTTTGTTTGATAATGATTAGATAATGTTTAAGACTCGATAAAAAACACATAGCTTAGTCCTACAAAGAAAATGGTGAGAAGCCAAAACCTTTGCCCCATTGCTTATGTGCATATGTGCACCTCACACAGCCGTGTCACCCCCTAGAGGGTGCCCATGTTTTTGGTGTTTCCAAGGACTCAAAAATGTACATTTAAAGGTTACCCTTGTAGCAGAGGTCAGTGTTGCAACCACCTCCAAACGTCCAAGTGTATGCCTATGATGGGAATCTATGGGAGAGATTCTTCCCCCTCCCTGCGTAAAGATTATGACTCCTTTCAGAGGTCAACTGGGTAGGACACTAGCTAAGGAAATTTTTTAATTAGGCTTTCATTGACCCTAACCTTCAGTGCCCCTAATACAGGGTTGAGGCCTCATAGCCACACCAACACCCAAATTCATACACCCCCGTAAGCAGGGCTAGGAATGGTGCCACTCAGTATAACAAATAGAGCCTTCTCAAGATGATAGTCAAAGTCTTGAGAAGGAAGCTAACATGGTTTTGGATTTTTTAGACTCAACAAAACATTCTTATTAGAGTGAGGTGGAATCATCAGTGATAGGTGTGTACTCACTTGGGTCATTCCCAGAGGTTCAACTTCAGGTAGGCCCTCTAAAGGTGACACTGGACTTGATTCAGATTCAGGGGTCGGATTTTCTGGTTCTCCCAAAGGGAGAAGAGCATACTTCTCTATCCCGTTTCCTCACCCAAACACATCAAGAAGATTCATCACCAAGTTAGTTTCACTCCACCACAACTATAAGCTTTTGGGTTTCTGTTTCTCTTAGAGAGAGAAGAGCATAATCCCCTGGCTAATAGAAGCGTAAAGATTCACTACCTTTCTCTGCTTCCCCAAGAATTTTTCATATTAGTAAGATCATTAGGATTTCGGGTTCATTCATGGTCATCACCTCCATGTAATGAAGAGCGAAAGTCCCTACTCACTATCAAAATCCTCAAGAATTTTTAACGGAGCCCTATTTAGACTATGTGAATGAAAGCAAGAAACAAACACAATGTTTTAGCAATTCTTCGACTATCATCCTACAATCAAACCATTAGCATGTTTTATGGTCTTGGTGCTTTGACATGCATTCTTTTAAGAAAATATTTCAAGCAATGAGAGCACCTACTAGCACAACTTGTTAGCTCCACAATGGTTAGCACATCAAAAATAAGATAATCTGCAAGTAAAATAGCTGATCAAATGCAAAACTTTTAAAATGAAACCAACATGGTTGGATCAGGCTCGGAAAGAGCTTTCCAATGATATATCACACTTAAATTTTTGATACCGTATGTGAAAATTTCCCAAAAATGAGTGCCAATCTCTGGAATTCTGACAAATCTGGAACTCTGGTCTCTGTCTGTCGCAAAATTTCACATGAGATAGTACAGAGGGCCGCGTGAGAAGGTACCAAACTATGTGCAAGAACGTATGATGGCTCACGTGATAAATTACAAGGGCTCACATGAGAAAGTGCTACAGGGAGCAAAATCTCACACGGGATGCTCTGGATTCTCATGCGAAGATCCGTACACAAAAAGTACAGACACACGGTAGAGCTTGAATTTCTTGTCACAAAAGATGAGAATGAGGCTAGAAATTAGATTTTCTACCCCATGGTGGGTGCCAAAATGTGTGTGTATGAATGTGGACATCTAAATCAGGCACAAACGCAACATAGTCATTACTCACATGATCGAATTACAAGAGAGAGTATGAATTACTCAATCTAAAATTCATTGTGGTGTGACTTGTTGCCTCCTATGTAGATAGGTTATTTAATTACTCTCATATTGGAGAGCCAACAACCATAAGACTAGTTCTACAATGGAGGATTTTCAAAAGCTAAGATGAAAAATCAATGAAATTAATCTAGAAATGAGTGCAATTAATCTAGAAATGTAGAAATGCAATTATACTAAAAGCTTGAAATAAAGATGAAGTGCAATTTTAATCTAAGGACATTGAAATAAATATGATATTAATCTAAGAACAATTAAGCAAATTTTAATCTAATACGAGATGCAATATTAAACTAAAATGAGATATTAAGCTAATTAATGCAATAAAGCTTTGAAAACAATGTAATAATGGACACTAAAATTGACTATAGTATAGATGCTCTCAAAAATTGCCTCCCTTCAAATGAAGAAATGAGGTCCATTAAATAGAAAAGCCTAAGAAGAGAATGAAGGGGTTCTTAATTTGAAACTCCTGACCCTTCATTTCCATTTGAGACAAAAATACAAGATTTACTTAATAAAAAGAATGGAAAATGCCACACAGGCGGCCTTTCAAATATCTTGAATTATTAATTCAAAAAGGTGTGACCATTCAAATATCAAACAATTATTAATTCCTTTTTATGGGTAATTATCCAAATGGGGTGGATTTAATTTAATTCTAAGCACTTAAGAATTTAGGATTAAATTAAATTATAATAGGGGTAATTTAGCTAAATAAAGTCAAGTACTTTAGGAATTAATTTTGATATTTAATTAATGCAATTTATGGTCTTTGCAATTGACATCAAGTCAAATTAAGACAGGTAGGAGAGAGAAAATTTCCTAGGGAACTAGGACTTTGGAGATGTAAAATTGAAGAAAATGCACCAAAATTAATTTGATTTAATAGGTGCCAATTTTAGGATATTACACCCATGACCCCTTTTGACACATTTGAATGCTCAAGTGTGTCTTAAGGGGTCTTAGGACCCCTTTTGAAACATTGGAATGCTCAAGTGTGTCTTAAGGGGTCTTAGGACCCCTTCGAACACACTTGAGTGTTCAAATGTGTCAAAAGGGGTCATGGGGACCTCCTACGGGTCCTAGTATGCCTTCCTAGTATGCCTTATCACACGTTAGGACCCCTAGGTAGTCCCCATGACCCCTTTTGACCCATTTGAATACTCAAGTGTGCCTTAAGGGGTCTTAGGACCCCTTTGGACACACTTGAGCATTGAAATGTGTCAAAGGGGGTCATGAGAACTCCCTAGGGGTCCACGTACACCTTATCACATGTTAGGACCCCTAGGGAGTCCCCGTGACCCCTTTTGACACATTTGAAAGCTCAAGTGTGTCTTAAGGGGTCTTAGGACCCCTTCGGACACACTTGAGCATTCAAATGTGTCAAAAGGGGTCATGGGGACACCCTAGAGGTTATAGTATGCCTTATCACATGTTAGCACCCATAGGGAGTCCCCTTGACCCCTTTTGACACATTTGAATGCTCAAGTGTGTCTTAAGGGGTCTTAGGACCCCTTTGAAAAAATTTGAGCATTCAAATGTGTCAAAAGGGGTCATGGGGAATCCCTAGGGTTCCTAGTATGTCTTATCATGCGTTAGGACCCCTAGGAAGTCCCCATGACCCCTTTCAACACATTCAAATGCTCAACTGTGTCTTAAGGGGTCTTAGGAAAACTTTTGACACATTGGAATGGTCAAGTTTTTCTAAAGGGGTCTTAGGATGCCTCCTGACACACTTGAGCATTCAAATGTGTCAAAAGGGGTCATGGGGACATCTCAAGGGTCCTAGTAAGCCTTATCAAGTGTTAGGACCCCTAAGGAGTCCCCATGACCACTTTTGACACATTTGAACACTCAAGTGTGTCTTAAGGGGTCTTAGGACCCCTTCAGACACAACTCAGCATTCAAATGTGTCAAAAGGGGTCAAGGGGACTCCCTATGGGTCCTAACACATGACAAGGCATACTAGGTCCCATAGGGAGTCCCCATGACCCCTATTGACACATTTGAATGCCCAAGTGTGTCTTAAGGGGTCTTAGAACCCCTCCAGACACACTTGAGTGTTCAAATGTTTCCAAAGGGGTCATCGGGACTCCCTACAGATCCTAGTATGCCTTATCACATGTTAGGACCCCTAGGGTGTCCCCATGACCCCTTTCAACACATTTGAATGCTCAAGTGTGTCTTAAGCAGTCTTAGGACCCCTTCGGACACACTTGAGCATTCAAATGTGTCAAAAGGGGTAATAGGGACTGCCTAGGGGTCCTAATATGCCTTATAATGCATTAGTACCCCTAAGGAGTCCCCATAACACCTTTTGACACATTTGAATGCTCAAGTATGTTCAAAGGGGTCCTAAGACCCCTTAATAAACATTTGAGCATTCAAATGTGTCAAAAGGGGTCATGGGGACTCCCTAGGGGTCCTAACACATGATAAGGCGTACTAGGACCCCTAGGAAGTCTCCATGACCCCTTTTGACACATTTGAATGCTCAAGTGTGTCTTAAGGGATCTTAGGACCCCTTCAGACATACTTGAGTGTTCAAATGTGTCAAAAGGGGTCATGGGGACTCCCTAAGAATCCTAGTACGCCTTATCACGTGTTAGGACCCCTAGGGAGTCCCCATGACCCCTTTTGACACATTTCAACACTCAAGTGTTTCTTGAAGGATCTTAGGACCCCTTTTGACACATTGGAATGCTCAAGTGTGTCTTAAGGGGTCTTAGGACCCCTTCAGACACACTTGAGGCCTAAAATGTGTCAAAAGTGGTCATGGGGACTTCCTAGGGGTCTCAGTATGCCTTATCATGTGTTAGGACCCCAAGGGAGTCCCCATGACCCATGTTGACACATTTCAACACTCAGGTGTGTCTTAAGTGGTCTTAGGACCCCTTCAAACACACTTGAGCATTCAAATGTGTCAAAATGGGTCATGGGGACTCCCTAGGGGTCCTAGTATTCCTTATCATGTGTTAGGACCCCTAGGGAGTCCCCATGACCCCTTTTGACACATTTGAATGCTCAAGTACATCTTAAGGGGTCTTAGGACCCCTTCAGACACACTTGAGCATTCAAATGTGTCAAAAGGGGTCATGGGGACTCCCTAAGCATCCTAGTATGCCTTATCATGTACTAGCACCCCTAGGGAGTCCCCATGACCCCTTTTGACACATTTGAACACTCAAGTGTATCTTAAGGGGTCTTAGGACCTCTTCAAACACACTTGAGCATTCAAATGTGTCAAAAGGGGTCATTGAAAATCCCTAGGGGTCCTAGTATGCCTTATCATGCGTTAGGAGCCCTAGGAAGTACCCATGACCCCTTTTGACACATTTGAATGCTCAAGTGTGTCTTGAGGGGTCTTAGGACCCCTTTTGACACATTAGAATATTCAAGTGTGTCTTAAGGTGTCTTAGCACCCTTCAGACACACTTGAGCATACAAATGTGTCAAAAGGGGTCATAGGGACTTCCTAGGGGTCCTAGTATGCCTTATCACATGTTAGGACCCCTAGCGAGTCCCCATGACCCCTTTTGACACATTTCAACACTCAAGTGTGTCTTAAGGGGTCTTAGGACCCCTCCAAACACATTTGATTGTTCAAATGTGTCAAAAGGGGTCATGGGTATTCCCTAGAGGTCCTAATGCATGATAAGGCATACTAGGACCCCTAGGGAGTCCCCATGACCCCTTTTGACACATTTGAATGCTCAAGTGTGTCTTAAGGGGTCTTAGGACCCCTCCGAACATGCTTGAGCATTCAAATGTGTCAAAAGGGGTCATGGGGACTTCCTAGGGGTCCTACTACTCCTTATCACATGTTAGGACCCCTAGGGAGTCCCCATGACCTCTTTTGACAAATTTGAACACTCAAGTGTGTCCTAAGGGGTCCTAAGACATGTTAGGACACACTTGAGCATTCAAATGTGTCAAAAGGGATCATGGGGATTCCCTAGGGGTCCTAACCCATGATAAGGCATACTAGGACCCCTAGGGATTCCCCATGACCCCTTTTACCACATTGGAATGCTCAAGTTTGTCTTCAAGGGTCTGACGACCCTTTTGGACACACTTGAGCATTCAAATGTGTCAAAAGGTGTCATGGGGACTTCTAAGGGGTCCTATTGCACCTTATCACTCATTATGACCCCTAGGGAGTCCCCATGACCCCTTTTGACACATTTGAATGCTCAAGTGTGTCTTAAGGGGTCTTAGGACTGTCAAAAGGGGTCATGGGAATTCCCTAGGGTTCCTATCATGTGATAAGGTGTACTAGGACCCCTAGGGAATCCCCATGACCCCTTTTGACACATTTGAATGCTCAAGTGTGTCTTAAGGGATCTTAGGACCCCTTCAGACACACTTGAGCATTCAAATGTGTCAAAAGGGGTCATGCGGACTACCTAGGGGTCTTAGTATGTGTTACCATGCGTTAGCACCCCTAGGGAGTTCCCATGACCCATTTTGACACATTTGAACACTCAAGTGTGTCTTAAGGGTCTTGTGACCCCTTTGGACACACTTGAGTGTTCAAATGTGTAAAAAGGGGTCATGCAGACTCCCTAAGGGTCCTACTGTGCCTTATCACATGTTAGGACCCCTAGGAAGTCCCCATGACCCCTTGTGACACATTCAAACACTCAACTATGTTTTAAGTGGTCTGAGGAGCCCTTTTGACATATTGGAATGCTCAAGTGTGTCTTAAGGGGTCGTAGGACCTCTTCGGACACACTTGAGCATTCAAATGTGTCAAAAGGGGTCATGGGGACTTCCTAGTGGTCCTAGTATGTCTTATCACATGTTAGCACTCCTACGGAGTCCCCATGACCCCTTTTGACATATTTGAATGGTCAAATGTGTCTTAAGGGGTCTTACAACCCCTTTGGACACACTTGAGCATTCAAATGTGTCAAAAGGGGTTATGGGGACTCCCTAGGGGTCCTAGTATGCCTTATCATGTGTTAGGACCCCTAGCAAGTCCCCATGACCCCTTTTGACACATTTGAATGCTCAAGTGTGTCTTAAGGGGTCTTAGGACCCATTCAGACACACTTGAGTGTTCAAATGTGTCAAAAGGGGTCATGGGGACTCCCTAGGGGTCCTAACACATGATAATGCATAGTAGGACCCCTATTGAGTCCCCATGACCCCTTTTGACAAATTTGAATGCTCAAGCATGTCCGAAGGGGTCCTAAGACCCCTTAAGACACACTTTAGCATTCAAATGTATTAAAAGGCATCATGGGGACTCACTAGGGGTCCTAGTATACCTTATCATGCATTAGGACCCCTAGGGAGTCCCCATGACCCCTGTTGACACATTTGAACGCTCAAGTGTGTTCTAAGGGGTCCTAAGACCCCTTAAGAAACACTTGAGCATTCAAATGTGTCAAAAGAGGTCATGGGGACTCCCTAGGGGTCCTAGTATGCCTTATCACATGTTAGCACCCCTAGGGAGTCCCCAAGACCCCTTTTGAAAGATTTGAACACTCAAGTGTGTATTAAGGTGTCTTAGGACCCCTCTTGACACATTGGAATGCTCAAATGTGTCTTAAGGAGTCTCAGGACCCCTTAGAACACACTTGAGTGTTCAAATGTGTCAAAAGGGGTCTTGGGGACTTCCTAGGGGTCCTAGTATGCCTTATCATGTGTTAGGACCCCTTCGAACACACTTGAGCAATCAAATGTGTCAAAAGGGGTCATGGGGACTCCCTAGGGGTCCTAGTATGCCTTATCACACGTTGGGACCCTTAGGGAGTCCCCATGACCCCTTTTGACACATTTGAATGCTCAAGTGTCTCTTAAGGGGTCCTAAGACCCCTTAAGAGACACTTGAGCATTCAAATGTGTCAAAAGGGGTCATGGGGACTCCCTAGGGGTCCCAACGTGTGATAAGGCATACTAGGACCCCTACGAAGTCCCCATGACCCCTTTTGACACATTTGAATGCTCAAGTGTGTCGTTATTGGTCTTAGGACCCCTTCAAACACACTTGATTGTTTAAATGTGTGAAAAATGGTCATGGAGACTCCCTAAGGATCCTAGTACACCTTATCATGCGTTAGGACTACTAGGGAGTCCCCATGACCCCTTTTGACACATTTGAATGCTCAAGTGTGTCTTAAGGGGTCTTAGGACCCCTTTTGACACATTGCAATGCTCAAGTGTGTCTGAAGTGGTCTTAGGACCCCTTCAGACACAATTGAGCATTCAAATGTGTCAAAAGGGGTCATGGGGACTTCCTAGGGGTCCTAGTATGCCTTATCATGCATTAGGACCCATAGGGAGTCCCCATGACCCCTTTTGACACATTTGAAAGCTCAAATGTGTCTTAAGGGGTCTTAGGACCCCTTTGGACACACTTGAGCATTGAAATGTGTCAAAAGGGGTCATGGGGACTCCCTAGGGTTCCTACTATGCCTTATCACACATTAGGACCCCTAGGGAGTCCCCATGACCCCTTTTGACACATTTGAATGCTCAAGTGTGTCCTAAGGGGTCTTAGGATCCCTTCGGACACACTTGAGTGTTCAAATGTGTTGAAAGGGGTCATGGGGACTCCCTAGGGGTCCTAGTATGCCTTATCATGCATTAGGACCCCTAGGGAGTCCCCATGACCCCTTTTGACACATTTGAATACTCAAGTGTGTCTTAAGGGGTCTTAGGCCCCCTTTGGAAACACTTGAGCATTCAAATGTGTCAAAAAGGGTCATGGGGACTCCCTAGCAGTCCTAGTACACCTTATCACATGTTAAGACCCCTTAGGGAGTCCCCATGACCCCTTTTGACACTTTTGAACTCTCAAGTGGGTCTTAAGGGGTCCTAGGACCCCTTAAGACACACTTGATCATTCCAATGTTTTAAAAGGGGTCATGGGGACTCCCTAGTGGTCCTAGTACACCTTATCACTCAAAAATGGGAGAGAAAGAAAATGAGATCAACCAAATTTATCAAATTCTTACAATCCGTAGCTTCTCTCCGAGCACAAATGACAATTTCATTGAGCCAAAATTATGGTGAAAATTAAATTCTTTCTATTTGTCATTCAAAACTGCATAGAATACTGTAATGCGTGATGATTTATAGAGATTTACTGACACACTATGTTGTGCAAAAGCTTGCAATCCCTACCATATCTTAGAGTACTGATGAGAAGCAATGGTGAAAGTCTGAGATAGAGGCGGCACCGACATTGAAGGGGCAAGACATTCTTCATAATATCAGGGTGGCGCCATCGAAATAGCAAGGCTTTTCTCATAATGTTGCACCACCATTGATGTATTCTTTAAATTTATTAATGCGGTCAATTCTACGATGCTTGCATAATTTCCAATACAGCTGCTCATTTTTCCAAACCCTTCCCTGCTCTCCATAATCTTTAACTAGTTCAAAGATTCATCTGGTTATTCTTGTTTACCTCCCAATGACTCTATTGAGCTGCTAGATTATCAACAAGCGTGGTACAATTGTCCAATTCAACCAAAATCTATTTCAACAACCTTTGCAATTTAGCGTTTCGATTGAAAAAGTAGGGAAAGATACCATTTCACAACCACAGGCGTGGAAATAGAGTGATTCTCTTACCCTTTACTTCTGTAATCCACCTCCAGTGAACTATTCTTCAAAGCCTCCATTTTTGCGTAGCTAGGGTTTACAGCGCTATAAAAGGCACAACTATGCCCCTGGAGGGACTCATGCTCATGCTCAGAATCATATTATTTTCATGCATTCCCTAACATTTAATACAAAGATTTAGCCAGCCGCCTTTAAAGACCTAGAAGAAATGAAAAATAAAAATTAGTATATTATACATTAGTACATTAGTATATAATACATTAGTATATATATAATATATACATTATATATATCATATGCCTCTTATTATATATATATATATATATATATATATATATATATATATATATAATATATATATAATATATATATATATATATATATATATATGTATGTAGATATATATATATATATATAGATATATGTAGATATATATATATATATCTATATCTATATATATATATATATATATATATATATATATATATATATATATATATATATCTAGATATATCTATATAGATATATATATCTAGATATATAGATATAGATATATATATCTAGATATATCTATATAGATATATATATCTAGATATATAGATATAGATATATATATATATATATATATATATATATATATATATATATATATATATATGTAGATATATATATAGATATATATATATATATATATATATATATATATATATGTAGATATCTAGATATATATATATATATATATGTAGATATATATATATATATATATATATATATATATATATATATATATATATATATATATATATATATCTACATATATATATATATATATATATATATATATATATCTACATATATATATATATATATAGATATATATATTATATACATTAATATATGTAAAAGTTCAATTTTTTTCATTTTATCCCGCCCTTTTTTTAATCTACCTAGGAATATTGGGTACCCGATATGAAATCGGATACCCGATTTTGGACAGGCAATATTTTGACCAAAATATTCCCTGTCCCCATAGACCAGACAATCACAAGATTTTATACTTTTTTCACCGCGTTGCAGAAAAAAAATTGTGATTTGCGGCCCATTGTTTGATTTTTGTCAGCTTGTGGTCTCACCATGGGAAGCAGTAGTCATCAAAAGGCTAAACGCAAGAGGAAGCTAACGGATGAAGAAATTCAAGCATATAGGGAAAAGGATAAGGAAAATCACCGAAGAAGGAGAGAAGGTATGTTAAACATTAATCAATCAGACCCCGTAAATGTAGTTGTAAGTGAAGAGGATGTTGAATTTGAAAATGTACAGATGGAGATTGAAAATGTAGACTTGGGGAATGAAAATGTTGCACAAGAACCACATGAACATTACACATCTCCAAATTATATGTGAAATGAAGTCCCTTGCAATAAAGATAATCAAACTTCAAATTCGGGGCTTTCAGGAAGACCTAAATGGTTAATTGAAATTGAGGAGAACATTATGAATAATTGGGAAGGAAAGAGGTCCCATACAACTATTAGGTTGTGGGCTTCAAGACTTTATGATCAATTTTTTGGAAACAAGACATTGGTTGAGCAATGTCAAATTTTTGTGGAGTTGTTAAAGATGCAAAAGATGAGATTTGTGCTTGTGAAATTGAAGATTCATGTGAACAAAAAAATGGAGAGAAATGCCATTGTGTGAAGAATCTTTTCAATGCTCTCAATAGCATTGGGAAGACTAGCAGAGAAAAAGACAAGAGACTTTCTCGGAGGATTATTACAACCTCCTTAGTAAGCCATCAGTTGAGAAAGGCTTGTTTGATGAGACAAACTTGTGTTGACTTAAATATAGAACGTAAAACTTTGGGTAGAGCACTTGCAAGAAGAGAAAGACTTGACGATCTGCTTCAAATTGATACATGGGCTTATGGTGGGAGACTTCCATGTTTTGATAAGAAGCTAACAGATGTTGTCAAGGATGAAATTCCCACAATTTTGGGATGCTAACTCAAGAGTGTCACCAAATGTGAAGGATGTCTTGAAGTTGAGAGTTGGCAATCGAGACTACACTCCTCATCCTAAACATTATGTGGAGGTAAGTCAAAAAATGTTGTATAAAAAAATTTGTGAGACACATCCAACATTGAAAATATCACAAAGGTCTTGTGAATCTGTGAAGCCATTTTATTGTGTACCCCTTAAGATTCAGAATACATGTTGTTGAAATATCATGTTGAGTTTTCAATGCATCATGAATTATTACAGTCCATTCATTCTACTTTGCATACTAATGAAATGCTAGAGGATTGTGGTGCAAGTGGTCTTCCCAAATCATCAAGAGACTTGCTAGATCAATTTTTATGTCATAGAGATGATGGTTGTTTATTTTATAAAAAAGATTGCTTAAATGCCAAGTGCTCAGAATGTGGTGGCTTGTCCAAGTTTAGAACATGTTTTCATGAGGGTTTGGAACACAATTTTTGAAAGACACTCGTCCAAAAAAAGGTATATAAATTGGTGAAATATACATTGAAGAGTGGAGATGAAGGCTCTAGATGTGAGTTAGTTGCAAAAGAATACAATGTTGTTGATTTTATCTCAGATTTCAAGACAAATATTTTTGACAAGTATGCAAGGCATAGTCACAAGTCTCAATGGTTGGATCAACAATTTAGCACATTTAATGACACTTTCCCCATTAGAACTATTATATCCATTGTAGACTTTGCGGAGAACTATAAATTGCAAACCCAAAATGAGACTCAAGCTCAATATTACAATTCCATTCAAGTTGCTATTTTTGTACACATCACATATAGACATTCCCTTGATAGCACAAAAGATGAGTGAAAGATAATCAGAGAGTACCATTTTTATATGAGCGACAACATGTCTCACTCTCATGAGTTTTTTCAACATTATTTCTAGAACTATTTTGACTTCTTGCAGGAAAATGGTATTGCTATGGATAGGCATCTCATTTGGTTGGATAATTGCACCAGTCAATTTAAGAATGCCAAAATGTTTTATTGGTTGTTTAGAATGCATGTGGAGAGAGGTGTACCTCATATTTGGATTTTTTTTGAGTCAGGGCATGGGAAAGGGGAGCATGACAGAGCAGGTGTGTGTGTGAAGAGAGCTCTAGATAGGGAGCAATTGAGGATTTTAGGTGTTGTACTTCTTGATGCTCATTCTATTGTTGATTGGTGTACTTTAGCATTGTCATAGGGGGGACTCTTGATTCTATAGTGCATAGATTCTTTTGGTTGGTTGAGGAGGGAACTATATGAGATAGATTGGATTGTCAAATAGTGAAAGACTCTTCAAAAATGCATTCATTCTAAAGCTCCAATAGTAATACATGGACCATTTGGACATGAGAGTTGGCCTATTTTTGCCCCATGTGTTTTCAGTATGATTGGGATCATTGTGAATCAAGTGAGTGGGTGGATACATGGGTTCAAATGTATCTAACTCCTTTATCTTTGACACTCTCTATAAGCAATGATGACATGGACACTTTAGTTTACTATGACCATCTTTCAGATCTTTTGATGCCAGGAAATGTTTTTGCATTGGTTGCACCGCATGGGAATGATGAGAGGTCAGATTATTGGTTAGCACATTGTGTACAAGGTAAACATAAGCTTGTACAACTGATGAAAGATGGTGATGGGTTCACATATCCTACTGGTTCAGTTGTTGTTGTGGGAACATGGCTACAAACATACATGATTAGAAAGAATGGAATTCCCGCATTTGAAGACTATGAGAAGCACAAAACTATTCTCATGTATTCACACCTTGTTATAGCAAAAAATGTCATGTTGTCAAAGCATCAAGGAAGACCAAAGACAAAATAACTCTGGACTATTAGTACTGCTAATCATGAAGCACTATTGGAGACCTTGAAGCAAAGAGATGACCCTTCAAGAACACTTGACTAGGTAATAAGTTAACTTATTGCATTGTTTTCTAAGTTCGTTAAGCTTAATTTAAATACATTAATTTCACCTTTCTTAGATTGTATTTTGAGTCAATAAACTTGGTTTCGTATCTGGATTTTAACTTGTGCAGGAGCACCTATGAAGATGCCTATGGTCACCATGGATCCAATCAGACATAGAAGGACAAAAGGATCCTTAATGGTTAATTGAGATCTTTTGAAGCCTATAATGGCAATTTGTAACAATAAATTTGATTTAAAAGTTAAATGTCCTAAAACTCTTGATAAGGACTTATGACCAAAATCATGTATGGGTGGCCAATAGTGCCAAGAAGGGATCTTACATGTCATTTACTTATGTCATTTGCATGGTTTGAATTCTTACATGTTTGATTGTTGTTTATAATGCTTTAAGGATATTATTTTTCATCATTTCAAACAATCTATAAAAGTTAAACCTCAAACATAATAAGCTTCACAGTTCAAATTTCACAAGCTTAATCATGATTAGTTTCATAGTTCAAATTTCAAACATACCACTAACAGTTAGTTGAAAGCGGCTCAGCAGCGTATCTTTCAAACCGTCTGACTTGCAATGAAACTATCTACTCCATCAGCTCTAGTTGGCTGGGTAAATACCAGTGACAACCCTATTCCACCCACGGAGTCATGGGAACACTCGTGACCATGCTCAACCCAAGAGACCCCAACATGCACTAAGCATGATTGGGCAATGATCTTCCAGGGCTTGTATCTCAGAGCTCGTGAGAGGTATTGACAAATTGTCAGGGGCTACGAGATTTTTTTTCTATGGTCTATAATAACCTCTCTAATATTTGGATGATTTGACTTCATTTGCATTTGGCAAGGTGATCTCAATCGATGCCAAAACTTGTAGTGAGGGTCAATTGAAAGTGGCTCAGCAATGTATCTTTCAAACCGCCTGACCTGGCATCGAACCATCTGCTCCATCAGCTTTAGTTGGCCAGGTAAACACTAGTGACAACCCCATTCCTCCCCCAGAGTCATTGAAATGCTCGTGACCACGCTCGACCCAAGTGACCCCAAGGTGCACTAAGCATGATTGGGCAGCGATCTTCCAGGGCTCGTATCTCAGACCTCATGAGAGGTATTGACAAACTGTCATGTGCTACTGGATCATGTTTCTAAGGTCTACAATAACCTCTCTCTATTTTGGGTGATTTGACTTCGTTTGCATTTTCCAATGTGATCTTAGTCGATGCCAAAACTTACAGTGAGGGTCAATTAAAAGCGGCTCAACAGCGTATCTTTCAAACCATTTGACCTGGCATCGAACTGTCTACTCCATTAGCTCTAGTTGGCCAGGTAAACAATAGTGACAACCTTATTCTACCCACGGAGTCATGGGAACACTCACGACCACATTCGACCCAAGTGACCCTAAGGTGCACTAAGCATGATTGGGCAATGATCTTCCAGAGCTCGTATCTTAGAGTTTGTGAGAGGTATCGACAAATAGTCACATGCTACTAGATTGTGTTTCTGAGGCCTACAATAACCTCTCTCAATTTTGTGTGATTCAACTTTGTTTGCATTTGGCAAGGTGATCTTAGTCGATGCCAAAACTTGCAGTGAGGGTCAATTAAAAGTGGCTCAGCACCGTATCTTTCAAACCATCTAACCTAGCATTGAACCATCTACTCCATTAGCTCTGATTGGTTGGGTAAACACTAATGACAACCCCATTCCACCCATGGAGTCACTGGAACACTCGCGACCACCCTCGACTCAAGTGACCCCAAGGTGCACTAAGCACGATTGGGATATGATCTTCTGGGCTCATATCTTAGACCTCATGAGAGGTATCAACAAATTGTTAGGTGCTACAAGATCATGTTTCTGAGGTCTACAATAACCTCTCTCAGTTTTGGGTGATTCGACTTCATTTGTATTTGGCAAGGTGATCTTAGTCGATGCCAAAACTTGTAGTGAGGGTTAGTTGAAAGCGGCTCAACAACATATCTTTCAAACCATCTAACCTAGAATCAAACCATCTGCTCCATTAGCTCTGATTGGCTACGTAAATTCCAGTGACAAGCCTGTTTGACCCACAAAGTCACAGGAATGCTCGCGACCACGCATGACCCAAGTGACGCCAAGGTGGACTAAGCACGATTGGGTAGTGATCTTTCAGGGCTCATATCTCAAAGCTCATGAGAGGTATTGACAAACTATTAGGTGCTAAGGGATCATTTTTTTGAGGTCTGCAATAAACTCTCTCAGTTTTGGGTGATTCAACTTCGTTTGCATTTCGCAAGGTGATCTCAATCAATGCAAAAACTTGCAGTGAGGGTCAGTTGAAAGTGGTTCAGAAATGTATCTTTCAAACCGTCTGACCTAGCATCGAACCATCTACTCCATCAGCTCCAGTTGGCCAGGTAAATGCCAGTGACAACCCTATTCTACCCATGGAGTCACGGGAATGCTCGCGACCATCTTGACCCAAGTGACCCCAAGGTGCACTAAGCACGATTGGGAAATGATCTTCTGGGGCTTGTATCTCAAAGCTCGTGAGAGGTATCAACAAACCATTAGGTGCTACAAGATCATGTTTTTGAGGTTTGCTATAAACTCTCTCATTTTTGGGAGATTTGACTTCATTTTCATTTGGCAAGGCGATCTCAGTCGATGCCAAAACTTGCAGTGAGGGTCAGTTGAAAGTAGCTCAGTAGCATATCTTTCAAACCGTCTGACCTTGCATCAAACCATCTACTCCATTAGCTCTAGTTGGCCAATTAAATGCTATTGACAACCCTATTCTACCCACAGAGTCACAGGAATGCTTGCGACCACGCTCGACCCAAGTGACCCCAAGGTGCACTAAGCACAATTGGGCAGTGATCTTCTGGGGCTCATATCTCAGAGCTCATGAGAGGTATTGAAAAACCATTAGGTGCTACAGGAATTTTTTTCTGAGGTCTACTATAACCTCTCTCAGTTTTTGGTGATTCAACTTCATTTGCATTTGGCAAGACAATCTCATTCGATGCCAAAACTTGCAGTGAGGGTCAGTTGAAAGCAGCTCAGTAGCGTATCTTTCAAACTGTCTGACCTAGCATCGAACCATCTACTCCATCAGCTCCAGTTGGTTAGTTAAATGCCAATGACAACCCCATTCCACCCATGGAGTCACGAGAACACTCGCAACCACGCTCGACCCAAGTGACCCCAAGGTGACTAAGCACGATTGGGCAGTGATCTTTTGGGGCTCATATCTCATGGCTCATGAGAGGTGTTGACAAACTATTAGGTGCTACAAGATCATGTTTATGAGGTATACTATAACCTCTCTCAGTTTTGGGTGATTCGACTTCATTTGCATTTGGCAAGGTGATCTTAGTAGATACAAAAACTTACAGTGAGGGTCAGTTGAAAGCGGCTCAGTAGCGTATCTTTCAAACCATCTGACCTAGCATCAAACCATCTACTCCATCAGCTCTGGTTGGTCAAGTAAATGATAGTGACAATCTCATTCCACCCACAGAGTCAGGGGAACACTCGCGACCACGCTCGACCCAAGTGACCCCAAGGTGCACTAAGCACGATTGGGCAACAATCTTCTAGGTCTCGTATCTTAGAGCTCGTGAGAGGTATCAACAAACCTTTAGGTGCTACAAGATATTGTTTATGAGCTCTACTATAACCTATCTTATTTTTGGGCTATTCCACTTCATTTACATTTGGCAAGGCGATCTCAGTCGATGCCAAAACTTGCAATGAGGGTCAGTTGAAAGTGGCTCAGCGGCGTATCTTTCAAACCATCTGACCTGGCATCAAACCATTTACTCCATCAGCTTTGGTTGGCTAGGTAAATGCTAGTGAAAACCCCATTCTTCCCACGGAGTCACGGAATGCTCACGACCATGCTCGACCCAAGTGACCCTAAGGTGCACTAAGCATGATTGGGCAGCGATCTTCTGGGGCTCATATCTCAGAGGTCGTAAGAGGTATCAACAAACCATTAGGGGCTATGAGATCATGTTTCTAAGGTCTACTATAACCTCTCTTAGTTTTGGGCGATTCAACTTTATTTGCATTTGGCAAGGCGATCTCAGTCGATGCCAAAACTTACAGTGAGGGTCAGTTAAAAGTGGTTCAGCAGCATATTTTTTAAACCATTTGACCTGGCATCGAACCGTCTACTCCATCAGTTGTAGTTGGCTAGGTAAATGCTAGTGACAACTCCATTCCACCCATAGAGTCACGGGAATGGTCGTGACCATGCTCGACCCAAGTGCCCCAAGGTGCACTAAGCATGATTAGGCAGTGATCTTTCATGGCTCATATCTCTAAGCTCATGAGAGGTATCAAAAAACCATCAAGTGCTATAGGATCATGTTTCTGAGGTCTACTATAACCTCTCTTAGTTTTGGGCAATTTGACTTCATTTGCATTTGGCAAGGTGATCTCATTCGATGCCAAAACTTGCAATGAGGGTCAGTTGAAAGTGGCTCAACAGCATATCTTTCAAACCATCTAACCTAGCATCAAACCATCTACTGCATCAGCTCTAGTTGGTTGGATAAGTGCTAGTGACAACCCCGTTCCACCCACGGAGTCACGGGAAAGCTCACGACCACACTCGACCCAAGTGACCCCAAGGTGCACTAAGCACGATTGGGCAGTGAATCTTCTAGGGATCGTATCTCGAAGCTCATGAGAGGTATTGAAAAACTATCAAGTGCTACAAGATCATGTTTCCGAGGTCTACTATAACCTCTCTCAATTTTGGGGGATTCAACTTCGTTTGCATTTGGCAAGGTGATCTCAGTCGATGCCAAAACTTGCGCTGAGGGTCAATTAAAAGCAGCTCAGCAGCATATCTTTCAAACCATCCAACTTGGCATCGAACCATCTACTCCATTAGCTCTAGTTGGTTGGGTAAATGCTAGTGACAACCCTGCTCTACCCACGGATTCATGAGAAAGCTCGCGACCACACTCGACCCAAGTGACCCCAAGGTGCACTAAGCATGATTGGGCAGCGATCTTCTAGGGCTCATATCTCAAAGCTTGTGAGAGGTATTGACAAACTGTTGGGTGCTACAAGATCATGTTTTCAAGGTCTACTATAACCTCTCTCAGTTTTGGGAAATTTGACTTCGTTTGCATTTGGCAAGGTGATCTCAATTGATGCCAAAACTTGTAGTGAGGGTCAGTTGAAAGCGGCTCAGCAGTGTATCTTTCAAACCATTTGACATTGCATTGAACCATCTACTCCATCGGCTCTAGTTGGCTAGGTAAATGCTAATGACAACCTTGTTTCACCCACAGAGTCATGGGAATGCTCACGACCACACTCGATCCAAGTGACTCCAAGGTGCACTAAGCACGATTGGGCAGCAATCTTCCATGGCTCAAGTGACCCCAATATGATGAGTTATATACATAGTGAGTATATACATAGTATTCAAACAAAGTAGTACTAATTATCTCAAGTGATTATATATAATGGTATGAAACATAAGAACATAGGAAATCTATAGAAGTTAAACCTCAAACATAATAAGCTCCATGAACAGGGTATTCTAGAGTAAAGAAAAACAAATGTAACTTCAACAAGATATAATTTCAATCATAATGATGATAATAGTCAAGATATAACTTCATCATTCAATTCCATAAACATGAATAATAAATATGTATATACAAAAGATGACACAAATATAACATATAAATGAACATGTTCTATATATACAAAGTATCAAATGTATCAAAAGTATCTCCATATACAAATATGGCACATGCCATTTCAAAATATCTACAAAATCAATGTTTTAAGGTGTACAATGTGGCATATATGCCATCTCAAAATGTGTGAAGTGGCATCTCTAAATGACCACAAAACTAAAACTACATCCTATGTCGTAGGGGGATCATCAAAATGTAGCCTCTTTGAAGAAGTGTTGGGTTCTGATTGATCCTACATAAAAAATGAGTTCAAACCCAAGTTAGATTGCTTACTTAATTTGATTTGTACATATATATATAGTTCATAATTCAAACACTAATTTAATTAAAATTATAACTGAATACAAATATATGTACCTAGTCTCTCGGTCGCCTACCATGATCAGGTGTCCTAGCATAAGTCCTGGGTAATGAAGGGACCATGCCAACAATACCAACTATGACCTATAAATATATATTTGCAATAATGAGATTAGTAGAGTGGTGAAACATAGAGTAATAAATCTACAAAATAGGATGATAGCATAATAAAATTACAAATTGATTGAACTAAAATTAAAACTTACATCTGATGATCCCTCCTCTAGAATGGTGGGCTGGGTCAACAAAGATACGAAAGATTCTTGTGGGCCCTCCCTCACACTCGGAGTAACCTATGAGAGTAAAAAGATTGTCAATTATATATAAATGTAATTCATCATAGCAACCTTGGTTACAAAATACAAATAACAATATGTAAAATTCTATGTACAATTGGGCTATCACTCTGAATAGAGATGCCTATAACCCTACACTGCTGAACAGCTGTCGAGACATCATCAATAGCCACACCCTATACAATAAAGTGCAAGTAAAATATTTATTACTACACACAAGTGGCATACATGTGCATGTATAATTAATCTTAAATAATTAACTACCTTTCCTTTGTCGACACCTGATGAAGGAACCCCCTCGTGCCCCCCACTGACATTGGCTGTACCCTGCAAGAACATAATCAAATGACAATATATAAGTAAATGTATGAATTTTATTGCTCTAATTGATAGATATTTAAGCATGTACACTAAATGATATAAAAAAAACTAATAGGTACATAATTTATAATATACTGTATAGTCATCAAGGCCAAATGAAATGGCCGAAAGTGTGGACTCATCCACCTGTGTCATCGACTGAACATAAATAGAAAAAAAATATATTCATAAGTGCATGCAATCATTAAAACTAATCTAAATAAATAAATTCTTTTTAAATTAAATAAGTCATGTGAAAAATTTATTTATAATGTTTACTCTTACCATATCAACAGGAGTCAATGGCTCTGCGTGCACCTCCTGAGCACTCTCATGAAATGTAGATGCTCCATGAGGTGTTGTAGCCTATGTAGCTGTGTCTCCTGTATCCTCCTCATCAATAACATGAAACTGATATGTATCAAAATCAGTAAGCAGTCTGAGGCACATATGCCTACACATAATGCACATATGGGGATCGCATACATGTGAACTCCGATGAGATGTCAATGCGCCAGCATCATCCACACCAAGAGGCAACACTGACCTGGTCTACATTATCAACTGATCACTCAGTAAATGAATGGCCCTAATAGTCTATGAGGCAGCCTTTACAATGATATTGGGATGCTGCACTGGAGGAGGGGGTGCAACATCAGTGGGGAGGAAAAAGGTAGTGGCCTTTCGACACTGGCAAAATGGCCTAGTCTGAGGAGCTCCTCTACCTACACCCATGTTGGGCCTCCTACTCCAATAATCAACATGGTGACCAAGCACAAACTCAGCATACAATTTTTTAATGAAATAAAATGGGACCTCCAAATTGCTATGGGGTGGTTTATCAAAAACCATCCACCAGCAATCCCAAAAGTTTGTGCGCATTGCTTCATTTGTGCACCATTTTATTGATAATTTGGGCTTTTTGGGGTCAACTGGTATTCCAATTTTAGGATTGACAAAAAGGGCGGCTATATCTTTCTTACTTATAGTAAGGGCCGCAATCCCATCATGGTCAAGCCCGTCATCAAATTGGGTGTGCATATCATCACACCAATGAAGAGCAACATTATGTTGCTACGTGAGTGTGTCAATATTTCCAACAATTGTATTTAGTGTGGGAAGCATGGGACCTAATGTAGGTATATTTTGATACGTGTTTTAGAAACCTCGTATTGTGTTCAAATTTTCTTGTATCATATCTTGTAAAGATTTAGGGTTTAGATATGGGGGATTATTTTCGGGGTCGTTATTTGGTGCGGGAGGGTTATTTTCTTCATTGTTGTCAGCCATGCCTGATTAAATAAAAAACAAATCTAAATTTTAATCTAATTTCATATATTATTACAAATATAAATATAAAACCCTATTTCAAAAAAAAATGCTACATTTAGCATGAAAATGAAATAAAATAATAAAAATATACAAATAATTACTTACCGAATATGTTCGGGAGTCAAATTTGTTGTTTCCAAAATCAGGTATCTGAAAATATATCAGGTATATGGTATATCAAGCTATTTTGGCAAAGAAAAATGCGAAAAGAAATGAAGAAAAGGGCTCACAGGTTTCGGATTTATGCCACAGTTATCAAGTACCTGATAATATCGGGTACCTGATTAGGCATGTGCTTTGGTGTCAAGTTTTCCCAGGTGTACTGACACCCAGGCATACTAAAAAGTCAACAAGTATTTTCATGCACTTTTGGACGAGTGAAAAGTGAATACTTTTCACATCGCCACTTTTTGGCCCCTCATGATCTTGCACATACCCATATACATGTAGATATTATATTCATTTCATATATGTACATGGTATATTACATTAAATATTTCAGACATTACATGTTACATATTTTATACATGTACATGGTATATGGTTTTGTGTTATTTCATATTTTATACACTGCGTTACATATTTCAAACATTACATGTTACATATTTTATACATGTTACATGTTTCATATTTTATACATCACATTACATATTTCAAACATTACATGTTACATATTTTATACATGTTACATGTTTCATATTTTATAAATCACATTACATATTTCAGACATTACATGTTACATATTTTATACATGTTACATGTTATATGTTTGTCTGTCATTTCATCTTTTAGACTTAGTTTTATACATGTGTTATGTATACTTTATGTTAAGGTGGTGTAATTAATCAAAGCATACATTTAGTTAACTAACTAATTAATCAAAGCATAATTAGGTAGTTCTAACATAATTAAGTTATCTAATTAAGTAATCTAACTAACATAATTAAGTAACTAACTAACATAATTAAGTAATCTAACTAGCATAATTAAATAACTAACTAACATAATTAAGTAATCTAACTAACATAATTAAGTAACTAACTAACTAATGTCTTAAGGGGAGGTCTTAAGGGGAGGTCTTAAGGGGAGGTAATGCATGAAACCATATAATTAATTTTAAGTAACTATCATAATTAACTAAAGCTTAATTACCAAAAACATTAATCAAAGCATACATTTAATTAACTAACTAATTAATCAAAGAATACAATTAATTAACTAACATACATACATAAAAACATACAATATATATATGAGTTCAAACATGAAAATTTAAACTATAGAGTTCAAATATATGAAAGTACAAGAGCTACTAAAAGAAGTTTATTCTGAAGTTTATAGAGTTCTAAAGCTCCTCATACATATAGTTTGGATCCTCTCTATCTTTTATTATCTCCAAAAGTTTTTTCATGTTCTTCAATAGACAACCTCCACTTTTGATTGCCATTTTTTCTTTTTGGCAATGTCTCAAATTGAAACTTTGTTGCTATAACCAAGTGACTGTAATGAAGAACTTTTTGGCCAGACAGGTATTCAATAAATTGAACACCATTTCTATCGACCTTTATTTGTTGATAATAGGTTCCTTCAATAACAACTGAACCAATTGGATATGTCTGTCCATCACCATCTACAGTTTGTTCTGCCAACTTGTATTTTTCTTTTGTGCATCTTAGTAGATAATAATCTACACTTTCTACATTGTCAAGATCAGCAACTACAGCAAAAATATCACCTATACAAATAGATTTTATTAAAATTAAACATCACTTATATGATAAATTAAAATTAAATAAAAGAACATGTATGTGCATGCACCTGTAACAACTAAATCAGAAACACGCTCATAATTAGCTGAATATATAAGATCATGAATGTTTATGTCAATGTCATCATCTTCATAAGGAGGCATTCTAATTAACTCCTTCATATCCCATCATGAAACATATCCATTTGCAATATTCTCACATTGACTCAATGGATTGTCCTCAATGCAGTGAGCATAAAAACATGATTTTTCTCTTACTTGAATCAAAAGAGGCTTGTGTTGTCCTATAGTGATCAATTGATGTAAACTTATAATACCAACAATTCTTTGACAATTGTAAGGATTAGATCGGTCTATATCTGTTACAAATATAAAATGAAAGTTGCACATGTTTAGATAAAAAATTATAAAAAGATAGACATGAACATGGAATCAAAATTTAATTTAAAATTTTACAACAAAATATAAATTACCTTTCACTTCCCAAAAATAACATTTGTTGTATATGGTGTCCCGAGGAGAAAAATGACTTTGACACCATTCAACAATTTTCTTTGAATTCTCTATCATGTTACCTATACATTTTTGAATTATTAGTTTAAAGAAAATGGATCTAAGCTAAAATTATATATATATATATATATATATATATATATATATATATATATATATATATATATATATATATATATATATATATATATATATATATATATATATATATATATATATATTGAACACCATTTGTACCTGCAAGTTCATGTTGGTGAAGTGCACACTTCACACATGCTCCTGCTTCATTGTGCTCTCCTTTTCCATGTCCACTTTCAAAGAAGTTCTACAAAAACTTAACATTGCGTCCAGCATGTTGCATGGCTAGCCAATTAAAGGCTTTTGCAGATTTAAATTGTCCTAAAAAATTAAGTTGTGCATACATACATACATGTCATCCTTTAATAATTTAACAAATAATTAAAGGGAAATGAAAATAAATTGAAGTATCTATACACATACCTGCACAACCATCAGACCAAATCTAGTGTTGTGAGGCATTTATCCCACGATTCACAATATCTTCAAAAAACATTGCAAAATAATGAGCCACATAGCTCCTATCATGAACCTTATCATCACTGATATAGAAATGAACCTCCTTAATGATAATACGTTCATTTGGATCAGGACTTTCTACCCCATCCAAATTATATTGTGCATTTTTATAGGTCACTTGCACAAATATTACAACCTGATCAGAATTATAATATTGAGCTTGAAGCTCTTTTTGAGGGGAAAATGTATAGTTCTTAGAGAAATCTACAATTGAAAGAATACAACCAGGTAGAAAACAATCTTTGGAATCACGAAACTATTTAGCTTGCCATCATGCACCATGACAATGCTAGATATGTGGATAAATTAGAGTATGGAATCTGGTCATAAACTCAAGGTAGGGCAATTCAATCTCCTTCAATACAATTTTTTTGGATTCATCTCCACTCTTTGTTTGATATGTCTCATATTAAAATATTTTCCACAAAACTGGTGTTGAAACATTAATATTCTCAATTTGCAATGGAAATTTATGCAAATATCCACAATCACTTCATGCATTCTTTATACATTGTACTTTGAACTCATCTGAATCTTCTAATTTATCACATAAAATAGAATTCACAAATTGTGTCGTTCTTCTAGGGATGACCATATTTGAATCAAGAACTGCCATAACTTTTTTATATGATTGCAAGTATAGATGAAACTAAACATGATTTCAACAACAACAAGTTAAATGAACCTTATTTATGCGTACAAAGCAAAGGTGCAACCTCTCAAACATTCTTTGACATATTTTCACATTCAAAAAAAATTTCTTGAATGCTTCAAATAATTCACTTTGTGTTGTATCTATAAAATGTTTTAGATGTGCAGTTTTCATACCAGTCTCTTCATCTTTCATCTGTATTGTATCCCTTCTATTAGAAGAAACATGAGAGTGAGCGGTCCAATATTCAATGACCTATTTTTTTGCATGTTCATAAATTCTATCTTTTTGAGGAAGCCTACAAATATTTACCCAATTTTTTTCAATGTTTTCATCTAACATATTTCTCTTCCTGATATATCTTTGAATAGTTCTTCTAGATACATTCAGTAAATCAGAAATTGCATGCACTTGTTTTCTCTGTGTCAACCTCCTACTAGATAAAGTAGTCATAATTGCTCTACGTGCAACACTTAAATCAGCTCCTCAACTTGAGTTATTAATGTTGTTCAATGCATCTTGCAAATTTTGAACTATCCTAAGTTTTTCTTGTTGTCAACACCCAAGAACTCCAAAATAGGAGTCATTTCTTTTTTCCTGAATAACCTAACAAATAATTGAGCTCTTGCAACCATACTTTTATTTTCAAAATATTCATCCCAAAATTTTTTGCAATGAGTTTTAATTGTACTTTCAGATAACATTTCTTCAGATGGAATTTGACTAAAAAATGAATCCTCATTCATCTCCATCAAATTTCCCATGCCAAAAGATCTATTTTCACCTCTAGAACTACCAATTTGTTCCCCTTCTTGAATTGCATCTTCCTAAATATCAATAGGTTCTTCCTGAACATCAACAGGTTGATCTTGATTATGTTTTGTCTGATATTTTTTGTCATCCTTTGTTCGATCATATTTTCTTAATCTATTCCTTTTATTCCCCATTGCAAAAACTATTCAAACTGAAAAATATAAAAGAATCACTTAACTGGAAAAACTCACACATTTCTATAAAAGCTTACACTCCTAAGCAAATAAAATATATACATATTTATCATTCACAAAATCACAACAATCTAATCTTGCAAAATTTCTCAAGGACAATGAAAAAAATATAATTACTCCAAAATCATCAACCTATCTTGAAAACACAATGAAGACAATATTTTCCAAAGAATAATTGCAAAAAAAAAAATTCAAACCCTACCTTAAACCACCACTCGACAGAAACCGTGCAAAGAACAATCCAACAACCTTGAAATATTCCAAAGCTTTCAGAATCCTCCAAT
Organism: Chamaecyparis obtusa; assembly: GCA_027943335.1. Taxonomy (NCBI): domain Eukaryota; kingdom Viridiplantae; phylum Streptophyta; class Pinopsida; order Cupressales; family Cupressaceae; genus Chamaecyparis; species Chamaecyparis obtusa. Next base: position 165,808 of record BSBK01006624.1, read on the forward strand.
TCAATCTCAGAGGCAAAATCTATAAACTTGTATATCAAATACTAGCCAAAATCCTCTTAATAAAGAAAGCCGAATAAGAGTTCCAATGCATGCAACACAATAAATAGGTAAACTAAACTGTGAAAAATAGAAAAGAATCAGTTAACTTGAAAACACTAAATCAAAACTTGACATGCAATACTCAAATATAAAATAAAAATCATTAATAAATTTCAAAAAACTATTAAAAATCACTTAATTCAAGATAAAAACCACTTAACTCTTACAAATAAAATTAAAATAATTTATAAATTTCAAAAAACTATTAAAAATTACTTAATTAAAGATAAAAACCACTTAATTTTTACAAATAAAATTAAAATAATTTATAAATTTTGAAAAACTATTAAAAATCTATAAAAAAAAATTGATTTTATTTAAAAAACTAGGCGCATTGTGAAAAATCAGATTTAAGGGGCTTGGCCATGCATGGGACCATGTTTGGTCACCTAATGGGTCCAACTGGATGGGGTTCTAGCCGGAGGGGGTCCGACCGGACCCATATGGAATCCTATTTGGTAGCCAAGTCAACAAAAAAGGGTGGCTCTCAAAAGTTCTCACTTTTGGACCTGAACTCTCTATCAAAATTTAGTTTTTTATAAAATCTAAAAATACCCTTTTGTAGAGCTCGTAGTCAAGATTATGGTCATGTAATTTTTATCATGTTTTAATTTCATATAATATATTATAAGTTGAAAATACTTCAAGTAGGTATTTTAACATTTAAGAACACGCTCGTTCGAAAAATATTCAAAATAAAAAATCATGTCAGAAAAATTCAAATTTTATATTTAACACTAGAGGAGAGAGTCCTCTTCAAGAATATATAATTTTTTTTTTAATGGTGTAGATTTGATAGGGAAAATAGGACGCAAACTAAAAACTATTGATTTCGGGTAACACCGACTTTGGATACTTATAACAGACAAAATATATACCAAAATCCAATCTTTGTTTTTTTATGCATTAGCTATACCTGTCATCTAAAACATATTATGGAATCAGAGGAAAAAAATATTATTTGCATATAGTTTTTTTACGCGAACTAGACCCTAGATTTTTAGCATACTTCAGTAATAAAAAAATGGACTTCAAAAATTAAAAAACTATGTCAATTTTTGTTCAAATTTTTTTCAAAAAATTATAAGCGTAAACTTCATCAAATTTTACACATTTAATTAGTTTACATCATCTTCAAATTCTAAACACAAATGACACTTTTATGTCGTTAAAGTTGAAAATTTTGAATGTTGTCATCATTTTCCTTTATAAAAGTGTGACACAAGTTTGTACTTTTACCCAATAATAAAATAAAAAAAATTGCAATAAAAAAATAACTAGAATGTGTTATAAAATGAACACATACCTCTTCAACATTGTGGCATGATTATTTGGTCGATAACAAGCAGAACATGATTGGGTTATTTTTAACTTGTTTAGAAACCTGTGAGTCATTATCGTGAATGGCATGGTTAAAACTAACCCAATTGGTTATTTTTAAAAGGAATAATAATTAAAAAAATATGATCATGTTCTTTTAATTTTAAAACTTGATTGTAGTTTTATATAAGTTTAATGTGATCAAGTTTTTAATTGTAAAAACCCATATGTGTCAAGGCTTGGATTTTCTAAGTTGCCCATTTGAGTTATTTGAATTTTGAAATAACTCAAACATGTTACTTGTGATTTTGGATATTTTTAGGTGACTAGACACTTATTTTTCCATCATCTTAGTGCACTTATTATTTATCCACCATCTTAGTGCACTTACCTGCTTCGCAAGCATACTTAGAAATGTCATAAGATCACTCATTCCAAAATTGCCATCATTTTGAGTATTAATGACCTTTGGATTTGATTTTGTGGAACCGAAATGGGCCAACAAAATCCACTAAATATGTGACCTAGATATAGTAAGTAAATAATTAGGATCTATAGCAACAATTGTCACATTAATTAGTGCATAGTCACCTTCACCTCCATCCCTTTTAAAATGTTGTTCTCATTTGATTCACTTATGCTTTCTTAACACTTGCAAAATCAAATCTAGTGGTTGGTGGGGATTATCAACCACTAACGACATTCCAAGCTTTGTTGGAGGGTGGGTGGTATGTGAAACAGACATTAGGTTTGTGCTATTCATTGATACCCTTTCTACAAATAAAATATTTTATTTTCCATTAATATACATTTTTTTTCCTTTCATGATTTGTATCTCATTGTTTTAAAATTTATGAACTTCGGAACTCTGTAGCATCCAATTAGCCATTTTTTTTATTTTTCTCTCACTATATTGTTGCATATTCAAGGAGTTCACAAACTCTTTAACTCTCCATCATTGTGAATCTTTTTGAACTTTCAGCAAGCTTGTGAACCTAGAAATTTGTGAAATTTTTAGAACCATGTCACAACTTCACATGGTTGAAAACATAAGGAACCATGAACCATTTCAAAATTGGAAAACTTTAAAACCTATTTAAACATTATTAAAAAAAATTGTCAAGGTTCTAACATAATAGATTAGAGGTGATGGCCAAGAACTTATGCCATTAAGGTATATGGGAAGGGATACATTTGAATAAGTAATTGTTAGGATTAACAAGGTAGAAATAACAATTATGCGCAAATATAACCAATATCAGAAAACAATAAACCACATATAAGAGAACACAATACACAAATATTTAACGTGGTTCACCCAATCCCTGGGCTACATCCACCAACAATGAGTCCAATATTATTATTATCCAGTGATTACAACCTGGTTACAATCCGTAATCCCTTACAGCTCAAATCCACTGCAAGTACTAAAATCATACCTTATGAAATCCCTAACCCTAAGCCATATTATACAATATTTTGCCACTTTAGGGTTATAATGAGTTAAAATATGTCAGCCCAAAAATACCCCAGTGAGGGCAGGAGGAAAAGTCTACAGTACTTTCCTAATCAGTCACCACAAGCTAACAGTAATTGTTAGAAATTATAAGCTTGAAAATGTTGACGACTGAAGATTAGTGATACCTTGTGCTAGGGACTTAAGTAGAGGGAAATGCAAGGGTCTAATTTCAAAGGGGAATATAAAGTGGTTGGCAGATTCTAAAGGATTGGGGAATCTATGGAGGAAAAGTTATGTCTAAATGTCTAAAAAATAGGATTAGAAAACTTTCAAAAGGTGGGAGATTTACACAAAAGGAAACTCCAAAATCTTGCAACTACGACAAATAAAAAAGAAAAATGCTTAGGAATTCAAATACAATGCCCTCAAACTTAGACCTTTATGATTTTTAATAGTTTTGAATAAATGAGGGGTTGACAGAGAACCACGCCAAAAATAAATCACTAATGAAGGCTCACATATAAATTTCTCATTTTAGTAATAAATAATAAGTTAAACATGGTTAAACACAAAACATAAAAGAGATTCAAACAAAATTTGACATGGTGAAATCGTGTCCCAATAGACATTATAAGAAAAGGGTGCTAACTTCCTCTCTCATAATATACATCATTGCATGTATGGTTTCCCCTGATTTAGCCCAACCTCGGTCCCTTCTTTAACCCATAACTTAAGCATTTTATTTTTGTATTTCTCAATAACACATTAACAACCATCTTTGTTGGAAAACATAAACTGTAAAAATGGTGTTTCCAAACTCAAGTTGTTTCCATGTCATTGCTCAAAACTCAAGTTCATGAGTCCGATAAGGCAATGATTAGGATGTAATTCAACATTGAAAACGGTCTTTAATATTATTTTTTCTTACTTGTAGAATTAAAGCTTTTTCTCATACCATGTTAATGACACCACACTCCAATGAAACCCTATTTGAAATCAAATCCAACTTGAGGGATTGTATCATTGAAAGAAATGCATGAAGCCACTCAAATAATCAAACTTTTCTTACTACAAGTAATTAGGACTGTAATTTCTTAAGGCAACTTTTGTGGAGCCACACCTAACTCAACAGTTTGATGCAATCCAACATTATAAAATGTTTGTTCCTTACTACAAATAGGCTTTATCAAAATTGTATGCGATTATAATAAATATAAATCTTATTGAATTTGTCAAAAATGGAATATTCTTACCTTGCATGCAGTATAGGCAGATGGTCTTATGAATCTTTGTTCACTTCAGCCACAAGAATGATTGAAACATGCAAGGAAAAGAAAGATACAGATGACACACCAATGACTTAAATAACAACTGGATCCATAAAATATTTCACATTCAAATTGTCATCAATTCTCATGAGAGCACTAAAAAGTAATGCTAAGCATCCTAGACTGTAATTTCTAACTTTCTAAATTCTAAATTGTTCATGTTCATCAAGTCTGTTGTAAATTAGATGTAGTCTCTAAAATGAAAAATTTGGTATTCATTTTTCCTTGGTTTCTTTCTCTGCATACTAAACTTATGGATTTTTTGTTAGCCAATTATTTCATAATTTGTCCATGGGTGAAAGGAATTTAACTTTTTAACTATATCTATATAGTAAAAGGTTTTGTTACTTTCTAAACAAAGAAGATTTTAATAATCCTAATTGTTCCAGATGACTATATATTTTTTCATACATAAATAGAATATTGTGAAAGGGTTATGAAAATACCATTAAGAGCTCTAAATACATCCCATAATTGTTTGACTAATTGGTAGTTCATTCAAAGATAAAAATAAGAAGAGTATGGAAAAATGAATTTCTTTAACATTACATTCCTTTAAAAGTACACACCATCTCAAAATCTGTAGAGATTGTGGCTGAACATTACATATGTCAATGTATGATCTGACAAATTTAAAATATTATTATTTTACAGGAAATGACTATTACAAGAAAGGTAAGAATAATTAATAGTTTATATTAGGTTGACCGAAGAATTAAGATGTATATGTAGACCAATATGCATCCCCTTGTAGACCACTTGTGCTCTAAACAAAAGGTGTGATATCTATCGGCAATTGGAAAGATCAAGTACCCAGAAAATCCACTGTTATTTTTTCTAATCTTTTAACTACATCCCTCATATTTGGACGATGTTGTGGGAGCTCTCTTGTGCGAGTCAACCCTACTTGCATAAGTTGAATAAGACATGAAGATACCATTGATAAATTTGCTTCATTAACATCTCTAATCAAGTTGTTATCCACAACTTGTAAGATTTTATTTGGAAAATCCATACCCACCCATTTTGGTAGATTGATTCCTTCTAGAAACATGTCATCTATAGGCCTCCTCCTTGTCAATAACTCTAAAAGTAGAATTCCATAACTGTATACATCTCCTTCTATTGAAACAATTCCACCCATTCCATACTCTACAATATAAATACAATAATTATTGATTTTCAAACTATGTAAAATTTTTTAAAATTTTAAAAAATAAAATTGTTTATGTATATAATAATGCAAAAAATTTATACCTGGTGCAATGTATCCAATAGATCCCCTTAGTGCATTTGTAGATGTTAATGAATACATTGAATTCCCAAATAGGAGTTTGGAAATGCCAAAGTCTGCTATATATGGGGTCATATCATCCCCTAACAACACATTACTTGGTTTCAAATCACAATGAATGACTTGCATGAAGCAATGATGATGTAGGTATTCCATTCCTTCTACTATCTCCTTTGATATTCTTAATCGGTCTATCAAATTTAATCTGCATTCATCGCCTCCTTCAGGATATAGCCATCTCCCTAAACTTCCATTTGGCATGAATGGAAGAACTAAAGCTTTAAACTCAAGATGGGAACAACCTGAAATGATTTTGATCAAATTGTGGTGCCTTACTCTTTTTAACACATTACATTCTTTGTTAAAAGTTTGGAGAGCATTTTTATCTTGCAAATTGAAAACTTTAACAGCAATATTTGTACCATTGTTTAGAATCCCTTTATAAATAGATCCATAACTACCAACTCCTATTAGGTTTGCTTCACCAAAGCCACTAGTTGCATCAACAAGTTCTTCGTATGAAATTCTTGGGGGCCATACATTGAGAGAAAAGGTCTTTGTATGTTTCCATCTATAGGAAAATGCAAACAATAGAAAAAACATGATGAAAATTGTAATGCCAACCACAACAGGGATTATTGCCTTCTTAGTAACTGATGGCTTTTTGTGTTTGGAATGGGAGCATGGTGACAAATTTATCCATGTGCCATAGAGACCAGGATTTCCCATAATTGCTGACTCATCAGTTATAGCAAACACTCCTCCTTTTGGAACCTCGCCTACTAATTTATTTGAAGAGAGATTGATATGCTGAAGTGCTTTCATGTCTTGGAAAGCTGTTGGGATTGCACCTAACAAATTGTTGTTAAAGACATCAATGACATGAATGTTTTTGAGCTTTGTGAGTGATTTTGGTATTGGACCATTAAAAAAATTGTGTGAAAGATTCAAATATTGCAAATTTGTGCAACTTGATAGTGCAACAGGAATTCCACTTGAGAAACTATTGAGAGATATGTCTATAGCTTGGATCATTGGCATTTCACTGATTTCTAAAAGAGAACCTTCAAACAAATTGTTAGAAATGTTGAAATATATTTGAAGATTTTTAAGACTTGCTAATTCTAGAGTTAAATTTCCTTTCAGCTTATTGTAAGACAAGTCCACTAGCTCCAAAGTTTTGCATCTCCCTAAAATAGCAGGTATTTTTCCTAACAATTGATTATGATTAAGAAGAACATATCTTAGTTTTGGGAGATTACCAAGACTATCAGGAATTTTTCCTAAAAGTGTGTTCTCACTCAATGATAATATTCCAAGCATTTTGCTTGGCCCAAATGTTTTAGGATACTTCCATATAAATTGTTTCTAGTCAAATTAAATCTTTCAAGATGTGGAAGTTGACCAAGTGAAAATGGAATAGTTCCATTCAAATGATTGTCAGACAAATCTAGCAATGCCAACATTGTAAGGTTGCTAATACTACTCAGTATATTTCCCTCAATTCTAATAGATCCCAATTGAAAATTGGAGAGTTGACTTGATAATTGGCTAATAGAAGAGGGAAAAATACCAGTGAGATAATTCACAGACATGTCTAGATGCTCTAGAGAGGAGCAATTTGTCAAGGCTGTTAAAATAGACAAACCATTTCTTTTACTCACAAGATGGTTTTCATATAAATTAATCCATTGAAGTTGGAATAATTTGCCGAATTCCAAGGGCACTGTACCACTTAACTGGTTAACATTTAGTTCAAGTGTTTGCAATTGAGTGCAATTAGAGAGGGAGCTTGGGATTTCTCCAGTGAGTTGATTTCCCCACAACTGTAATATTTCCAAATGTGATAATTTGCCAATTTGTAAGGGAATATGACCAGACAATTGATTCATTGATAATATCAAATCTAGGAGAAGACTGCAGTTGGAAAGGATGGTGGGAATCACTCCTATCAAGTTATTGCTATTTAGGCCAAGCATTTTGAGTTGAGTAAGCATACCCAATTCAATAGGAATATTACCATGGAGTTTGTTTTCTCCCAACTCCAATGAAACCAAAGCAAAGATGTTTCCTATGGAAGGTGGGATTGTGCCTGTCAATTGGTTTTCTGCTAAATAAATGATTTGTAATTGTGAAAGAAGGCCAAGCTGGGAAGGAATACTAACACTCAAATGATTAACAGATAGAATGAGCTGTTGTAAAGAATGACAATCTATTAGAGAAGATGGAATGGAGCCTTCCAATTCATTTTTAGACAATCTAAGTATTCTAAGGTGAAACAACCTCTCCAGCTCAGGAGGAATTTCGCCCTGGAAACTATTATTCTTGAGAGTGAGTACTCTAAGAAAAGAGAGATTTCCAAGGAAAGGAGAGATGGTGCCAAGCAAAGACATACCCATAAGATTCAAAGAAGCTACACGCTGATGACGAGAAGAGAAGACAATGCCAGTCCAATTGCAGGAGTGTTGACGAGACCAATCGAACAAGGAGTTTTGAGAGTCAAGAGAGAGGGAATGCTTGAAAGCTAGGAGAGCTTCTTCATTAGAATGATAAGAAGGAGAAGATGTAAAATTTCAGCTACAGCTGCATAAGCTTGTGAAAGAAGAAGAAATTACAAGGTAGCTATGAAAATAGAGTATGTGCATAGATAGAAGATACACTTCAGAAAAGAAAATAAAACCACACATATATTATTCATAGCTAAGAGAAAAATATATAACAATATAGAATGCCATTCATATGGCATAAGAAAACTGAGATAGTCAAAGAAGGAAGGCTGGATGGTGGATAGATTTAAAACATGTTCGGACCATTACTTAATGCTGGACTGTAGGCATGTGCAACAAGTACTGGATGGTGACTCCATTTAAAACATGTTTATGAGTGACAGTCAACTCTCCATGTGCTGGGTGACAGTCAGCAATAATGCACCGAAAGTTGTTGGAATTAAATTCTTTCAACACCCCCCCTTAATTCTAACTAACCAGAAAAGAGAAATGAGGAAAGAGGGAAAACCCAGTGGGAACAAAACCCCCCTCAAAAAGGATGCCAACATAGAAATGAGACTACTGTATTACAATGTCCTTTACTCCAAGAAGATCTCAGAGAAGGTAAAACTTCTGCTCAGTAAACATCTTTGTAAAGATGTTGGAAATCTGGAGAGATGTGGGACAATATTGCAAATCAATGACCCTATCATGGATTAGATCTCTGATGTAGTGCATATGGATCTCGATGTGCTTTGTCCTTTGACGTTGAACTGGATCTCTACAAAGCTTTAGTGTACTTTGATTATCACACCAAATAACAGTTGGACGGTGAATGCTTATACCCAACTCATTGAGGAAATTTTTCAACCAAATAGCCTGAATGGTGACATTGACTACGCCTCGATATTCGGCCTCTGCAAATGATAAAGCAATGGACAATTTCTTTTTGCTTGACCAACAAATGGGACCGAATCCCAAATTTAGAACATATCCTGAAGTGGACTTCTGATCAATGCTATCACCGGCCCAATCAGAATCAGTATAGCCAATGAGGTCTAAGGAACATCCAGCTGAATCTTGAAACAACACCAACTGCATATGAGATATCTGGACAAGAGTGAGTAAGGTAAAGAAGACTACCCACAAGCTGATGGTAGAGTGTGCAATCAACCAAAGGTGTATCCTTTCCATCCTCAACCTTTACCCCTGATAAGAAGGGTGTGGTTGCTGGCTTAAAATCACTCATATGGAAACGAGTCAAGAGATCCTTTGCATACTTGGATTGACAAACTTGAACACCAGATTCATGCTGGTTGATTTCAAGACCAAGGAAAAAGTTGAGGAAGCCCAAGTTGGCCATGGAAAATCTATTATACAAGGCTTCTTTTATTTCAGCAATAGAAGTAACTAAATCACCTGTTATTAGTAGATCATCTACATAGAGTACTATGATCAACAAGGAGGAACATGTTCTCATCATGTAAACAGTTGGATCAGATTTGCATCGTATGAAATTTTGAGACAAAAGATAAGAATCCATTTTGGCATACCAAGCTCGAGGTGCATGTTTGAGGCCACAGAGAGACTTTTTCAATTTGCATACTAATGAGGAGTTTTGAACATACCCTTGTGGTTGCTCCATGTAGATTTCCTCCTCAAGATCACCATGAAGAAATGCATTCTTTACATCCATGTGATGAATCTCCCACCTTCTTGCTGCTGCAATCGCAAGAGCTAGCCGAATGGAGTCCATTTTTGCCACTGGAGCAAAAGTTTCATCATAGTCAATGCCATGAACTTGCTAAAAACCTTTCGCAACCAACCTTTCTTTGTATCTACTCACTTGACCATCTGCTAATTTCTTGGTTTTATAGATCCACTTACACTTGACAAGCTTGCGATTAGATGGAAGCGGAACCAAGTCCCAAGTTTGATTCTCTATCAGAGAATTGTACTCTTCATCCATCGCTGCTTCCCAATGAGGATTACTTATAGCTTCTGCATATGTTTGAGGATCTAATGTATGAATCACATAGGCATGCATTGGCATAATGGAATCTGTAGCTGTAAATGCATGAGGAGCATCATAAATATCACTCAAACTCCTTATTCTTTGATTTCTTATAGGAGAGACTGAATCATCACTGGAAGCCCAATTCAGATTTGGATTTGGATCTGGGTCTTCATATGCATGCTCATGTTCATTTGATTCTGATGTAGATGATTTTGAAATTGTATCAAACTGATCATGTGCATCATCTTTTAGATCTCTAGGAGGAGGAAGCATAGATGTAGGGACATGGTTCTCTTGAGACGCTTGCATGGGACTTTCATCAAAGTAGACACTCCTCTCAATAAAGAGTGTTTCTATAGGAAGATCTAGCAATCTGTAACCCTTCACACCATCTGGATATCCAAAAAAGATGCATTCTTTTCTTTGAGGATCGAAAGCCTTCCTCTTTTCTGTAGGAATGTGAGCCCAAGCATGTGATCCAAAAATTCAAAAATGAGTGACATCTAGTTGTGTACCACTCCAAGCTTCGAAAGGAGTTTTTCCTATAATAGATTTGTGAGGAGATCTATTCTGTATGTATGAAGCACAGTTGATTGCTTCAGCCCATAATTTGGAAGGAAGAGATCTTGTGTGCAACACGCAACTGGCCATCTCCTTTAGAGATCGATTCTTCCTCTCAGCAACCCCATTCTATTGTGGAGTGTATGGTACTGTGTTCTGCAATTGTATTCCTTCTTCATCACAGAAATGTTGAACATCATTGTTGACATACTCCCCCCCATTATCTATGTGGAGGATCTTGATCATTTTACCAGATTGCTTCTCAACACGTGCCTTGAAAATCTTAAGATTCTCAAACACTTCTGACTTGAACTTGAGAAAATATACCCAAGTATATCTTGTGTAATCATCAATGAATGTGAGGACATATTTGGCCTTGCTCATGGAAGGTTCAGGAAAAGGACCCATTAGATCACTGTGAACAAGTTCCAAAGGAGATGAGGCTCTCCATGCAATCCCTCTTGGAAATTTTTCTTGTGGATGCTTTCCAAGGGCACAGCCTTCACAGACTCCATCAGAAAATTCTATGGTAGGAAATCCTTTCACCATTTCCTATTTTCTAAGTTGTTGCATATATCTATAATTCAAATGACCAAATCTTTCATGCCAAATTCTACTTTCATTATTTGCATGTGTTAGTAGCAAAGTAGAATTTGATTTTGAAACAAACTCAGAGAATGTGTACAAATGAGATTGATGATTCACCTTACCAGTAGCAATTTTGGAGTTGTCTTCCATGTCATAGATGTTCACTGAATCTGGGGTAAACTGAACTCACCTTTTGGATCTAGTATGTGTCATTTGATACATAGAAAGAAGATTGACAGAAAGCTTTGGAATATGTAAGACATTCTCAAAACTTCCAATTCCAAGCTCTACCCTCCCTATTCCAGTTGCTTCTATAGGAGAACCATATCCCATAAGAATAGGGGAGCCAAAATATGGTTTTAAAAAAGAAAGGGCATCATTTGTGGCTATCATGTGGTGTGAAGCTCCAGAGTCAATAATCCATGCATCTGAAGAAGAATTGATGGCAATCAATGCATGAGCACTATCTCTTGTTTCTGGTGCTTTCTCTTCTTGCTTCTTCTTGGCACTTTCTGGGATAAGGCCACCAAGATTATGCTATTGAAGTGTTTGCGCCATGAGATCAATCATTTTCTTCATGCATGATGATTCTAGATGGAACCCACGATTGCAATAGCTGCACTTTGATTTTCCCTTTTTGTCCTTCTTATCTTTTGAGCCTGAAGATCCATCTGGAGGTTTGGAGTTTCCTTCCTTCTTTGGATCTAAGTCCTTTCGTTTGCCTTTGAATTTCTGATTGGATTTGAAATTGCCCTTCCCATTTGAAGGCATAAAAAGAACATGAGATTTGAAATTCTTCAATGTTCCCATCTTAATAAGCTTATCTTGCTCATGTATGAGAGACTCAATGAAGGAATCCAATGTGGGCATCTTCCATGTTGATCCTATTGTGAGCCTGACTGTGTGAAAAGCAGAGAAAAATACTGCATATTCTGGACCCAACTTTGATAAAATAGAAAGGATTAATTTGATTTCTTCCTTGGATTTGTCAATTCCACATCCTTTCAGCTGAAGCAATAAGGCCTTGAATTTTGTAAAGAAATCTTGAATATTATCAAAATTTCTTGGATCTAATGAGCTGAGCTCATTTTCAAGGATATGACCTCTCATCTCATCTTGCTTTCCAAAAAGAGACTCCAATGTAACCCAAACTTGGTTTGGAGTTGTACATGCCTCAACATGAAACAACAATTCTGGAGAGATGGATAAGCATAGCAGACCAAAGGCCTCATCCATGCGGTTGAAGTATTTAGCCTTTTCAACTACTGAATTTGGCTCAACTTCTATATTCATAACTATTCGATAAAGGCCTCTACTTTGAAGTTGAAGGAGAATGTTTGGCTTCCAATCAAAGTAGTTATATGGAGTGAGAATAACAGATGCTGGAGCCTCCATTTTACAGCTCTGATCTTCTATATCTGCAACACAAAAAAACTCTCTTTTTCCTATAACCTCTGCTCTGATACCATGTAAAATTTCAGCTATAGCTGCATAAGCTTGTGAAAGAAGAAGAAATTACAAGGCAGCTACGAAAATAGAGTATGTGCATAAATAGAAGATACACTTCAGAATAGAAAATAAAACCACACATATATTATTCATATCTAAGAGTAGAATATATAACAATATAGAATGCCATTCATATGGCATAAGAAGACTGAGATAGTCAAAGAAGGAGGGTTGGACGGTGGATAGATTTAAAACATGTTCAGACCATTACTTAATGCTGGACCGTAGGCATGTGCAACAAGTACTAGATGGTGACTCCATTTAAAACATGTTTATGAGTGACATTCAACTCTCCATGTGTTGGGTGACAGTCAGCAATAATGCACCGAAAGTTGTTGGAATTAAATTCTTTCAACACCCCCCCTTAATTCTAACTAACCAGAAAAGAGAAATGAGGAAAGAGGGAAAACCCAGTGGGAACAAAACCCCCCCTCAAAAAGGATGCCAACATAGAAATGAGACTACTATATTATAGCGTCCTTTACTCCAAGAAGATCTCGGAGAAGGTAAAACTTTTGCTTAGTAAACATCTTTGTAAAGATGTCGGCAATCTAGAGAGATGTGGGACAATATTGCAAATCAATGACCCTATCATGGATTAGATCTCTGATGTAGTGCATATGGATCTCGATGTGCTTTTTCCTTTGACATTGAACTAGATCTCTACAAAGCTTTAGTGTACTTTGATTATCACACCAAATAATAGTTGGACGATGAATGCTTATACCCAACTCATTGAGGAAATTTTGCAACCAAATAGCTTGAATGGTGACATTGACTATGCCTCGATATTCAGCCTCTGCAGATGATAAAGCAATGGACAATTGTTTTTTGCTTGACCAACAAATGGGACTAGATCCCAAATTTAGAACATATCCTGAAGTGGACTTCCAATCAATGCTATCACCGGCCCAATCAGAATCAGTATAGCCAATGAGGTCTAAGGAACATCCAGCTAAATAATGAATCCCATAGCTAATGGTTCCTCAAACATATTGAAGAATACACTTGGTAGCTTTCCAGTGTAGCTCATGAGGATCCTGCATGTATCTTGAAACAACACCAACTGCATATGAGATATCTGGATGAGAGTGAGTAAGGTAAAGAAGACTACCCACAAGCTGACGGTAGAGTGTGCAATCAACCAAAGGTGTATCCTTTCCATCCTCAACCTTTACCCCTGATAAAAAGGGTGTGGTTGCTAGCTTACAATCACTCATATGGAAATGAGTCAAGAGATCCTTTGCATACTTGGATTGACAAACTTGAACACCAGATTCATGCTGGTTGATTTCAAGACCAAGGAAAAAGTTGAGGAAGCCCAAGTCGATCATGGAAAATCTATTATGCAAGGCTTCTTTTATTTCAGCAATAGAAGTAACTGAATCACCTGTTATTAGTAGATCATCTACATAGAGTACTATGATCAACAGGGAGGAACATGTTCTTATCATGTAAATAGTTGGATCAGATTTGCATCGTATGAAATTTTGAGACAAAAGATAAGAATCCATTTTGGCATACCAAGCTCGAGGTGCATGTTTGAGGCCATAGAGAGACTTTTTCAATTTGCATACTAATGAGGAGTTTTGAACATACCCTTTTGGTTGCTCCATGTAGATTTCCTCCTCAAGATCGCCATGAAGAAAGGCATTCTTTACATCCATGTGATGAATCTCCCACTTTCTTGTTGCTGCAATCGCAAGAGCTAGCCGAATGGAGTCCATTTTTGCCACTGGAGCAAAAGTTTCATCATAGTCAATGCCATGAACTTGCTGAAAACCTTTCACAACCAACCTTGCTTTGTATCTACTCACTTGACTATCTGCTGATTTCTTGGTTTTATAGATCCACTTACACTTGACAAGCTTGCGATTAGATGGAAGCGGAACCAAGTCCCAAGTTTGATTCTCTATCAGAGAATTGTACTCTTCATCCATCCCTGCTTCCCAATGAGGATTACCTGTAGCTTCTGCATATGTTTGAGGATCTAATGTATGAATCACATAGGCATGCATTGGCATAATGGAATCTATAGCTGTAAATGCATGAGGAGCATCATAAATATCACTCAAACTCCTTATTCTTTGATTTCTTATAGGAGAGACTGAATCATCACTGTAAGCCCAATTCAGATTTGGATTTGGATTTGGGTCTTCATATGCATGCTCATGTTCATCTGATTCTGATGTAGATGATTTTGAAATTGTATCAGACTGATCATGCGTATCATCTTTTAGATCTATAGGAGGAGGAAGCATAGATGTAGGGACATGGTGCTCTTGAGACACTTGCATGGGACTTTCATCAAAGTAGACACTCCTCTCAATAAAGAGTGTTTCTATAGGAAAATCTAGAAATCTGTAACCCTTCACACCATCTGGATATCCAACAAAGATGCATTCTTTGCTTTGAGGATCCAAAGCCTTCCTCTTTTCTGTAGGAATGCGAGCCCAAGCATGTGATCCAAAAATTCAAAAATGAGTGACATCTGGTTGTGTACCACTCCAAGATTCGAAAGCAATTTTTCCTGTAACAGATTTGTGCGGAGATCTATTATGTATGTATGAAGCATAGTTGATTGCTTCAGCCCATAATTTGGAAGGAAGAGCTCTTGCGTGCAACATGCAACTAGCCATCTCCTTTAGAGATCGATTCTTCCTCTCAACAACCCCATTCTATTTTGGAGTGTATGGTACTGTGTTCTACAACTGTATTCCTGCTTCATCATAGAAATGTTGAACATCATTGTTGACATACTCCCCACCATTATCTATGCGGAGGATCTTGATCATTTTACCAGATTGCTTCTCAACATGTGCCTTTAAAATCTTAAGATTCTCAAACACTTCTGACTTGAACTTGAGAAAATATACCCAAGTATATCTTGTGTAATCATCAATGAATGTGAGGACATATCTGGCCTTGCTCATGGAAGGTTCAGGAAAAGGACCCATTAGATCACTGTGAACAAGTTCCAAAGGAGATGAGGCTCTCCATGCAATCCCTCTTGGAAATTTTTCTTGTGGATGCTTTCCAAGGGCACAGCCTTCACAGACTCCATCAGAAAATTCTATGGTAGGCAATCCTTTCACCATTTCCTATTTGCTAAGTTGTTGCATATATCTATAATTCAAATGACCAAATCTTTCATGCCAAATTCTACTTTCATTATTTGCATGTGTTAGTAGCAAAGTAGAATTTGATTTTGAAACAAACTCAGAGAATGTGTACAAATGAGATTGATGATTCACCTTACCAGTAGCAATTTTGGATTTGTCTTCCATGTCGTAGATGTTCACTGAATCTGGGGTAAACTCAACTTGCCTTTCGGATCCAGTATGTGTCATTTGATACACAGAAAGAAGATGTACAGAAAGATTTGGAATATGTAAGACATTCTCAAAACTTCCAATTCCAAGCTCTACCCTCCTTATTCCAGTTGCTTCTACAGGAGAACCATCTCCCATAAGAATAGGGGAGCCAAAATATGGTTTTAAAGAAGAAAGGGCATCATTTGTGGCTGCCATGTGGTGTGAATCTCCAGAGTCAATAATCCATGCATCTGAAGAAGAATTGATGGCAATCAATGCATGAGCACTGTCTCTTGTTTCTGGTGCTTTCTCTTCTTTCTTCTTCTTGGAACTTTCTGGGATAAGGCCACCAAGATTATGCTATTGAAGTTTTTGCACCATGAGATCAATCATTTTCTTCATGCATGATGATTCTGGATGGAACCCATGATTGCAATAGCTGCACTGTGATTTTCCCTTTTTGTCCTTCTTATCTTTTGAGCCTGAAGATCCATCTGGAGGTTTGGAGTTTCCTTCCTTCTTTGGATCTAAGTCCTTTCGTTTGCCTTTGAATTTTTTATTGGATTTGAAATTGCCCTTCCCATTTGAAGGCATAACAAGAGCATGAGATTTGAAATTCTTCAATGTTCCCATCTTAATAAGCTTATCTTGCTCATGTATGAGAGACTCAATGAAGGAATCCAATGTGGGCATCTTCCATGTTGATCCTGTTGTGAGCTTGACTGTGTGAAAAGAAGAGACAAATACTGCATATTCTGGACCCAACTTTGATAAAATAGAAAGGATTAATTTGATTTCTTGCTTGGATTTGTCAATTCCACATCCTTTTAGCTAAAGCAATAAGGCCTTGAATTTTGTAAAGAAATCTTGAATATTATCAAAATTTCTTGGATCTAATGAGCTGAGCTCATATTCAAGGATATGACATCTCATCTCATCTTGCTTTCCAAAAAGAGACTCCAATGTAACCCAAACTTGGTTTGGAGTTGTACATGCCTCAACATGAAACAATAATTCTAGAGAGATGGATAAGCATAGCAGACCAAAGGCCTCAGCCATGAGGTTGAAGTATTTAGCCTTTTCAACTGCTGAATTTGGCTCAACTTATGTATTCATAACTATTCGATAAAGGCCTCTACTTCGAAGTTGAAGTAGAATGTTTGGCTTCCAATCAAAGTAGTTATATGGAGTGAGAATAACAGATGCTGGAGCCTCCATTTTACAGCTCTGATCTTCTATATCTGCAACACAAAAAAAAATCTCTTTTTCCTATAACCTCTGCTTTGATACCATGTAAAATTTCAGCTATAGCTGCATAAGCTTGTGAAAGAAGAAGAAATTACAAGGCAGCTATGAAAACAGAGTATGTGCATAAATAGAAGATACACTTCAGAAAAGAAAATAAAACCACACATATATTATTCATATCTAAGAGCAGAATATATAACAATATAGAATGCCATTCATATGGCATAAGAAGACTGAGATAGTCAAAGAAGGAGGGCTGGATGGTGGACAGATTTAAAACATGTTCAGACCATTACTTAATGCTGGACTGTAGGCATGTGCAACAAGTACTGGATGGTGACTCCATTTAAAACATGTTTATGAGTGACAGTCAACTCTCCATGTGTTGGGTGACAGTCAGCAATAATGCACCGAAATTTGTTGGAATTAAATTCTTTCAACAGAAGAATGAGAAGCGTAAGCAGATAGTGTAGAGAGAAACAAAACTAGGAGAGACAAATCTAAACCCATCTTCATTTGTAGTGAACCATGTTGTCTTAATAAGCAGGCCCTCCAAATTATTATGTATAAGCTTCGAAACCATGTGCAATGATAGAAGTCTTTTACCTCCATGCCACTTGTCACCACAAAGTCTACCCTAGTAGTTATTTTTATGCTCAGAATAATTGCCAAAGGACTGTATCTTTCATCAACATTGTTTGATATCATCCAAAAAATACACTTTCTTTTGTGTAGTGAGTGTTGTTGGTATAGTTCTCGGTTGTTGTCATGCTCCAAATAGTTATTTTTGGGACCATTTCTCTCTTGGAATGTTTGAGCTTACATTATGAAGTATAGTGATTAAATACAATTCATTTTATATGCATTGTGCAATCTTTATCTTAAATGTGCAAGAGATATGATATATGAAAAGGTAACAAGCATTCTCTATGGAAAATGATTGAGTTTCAATATCTATGAAGAATATATATTGTCAAGTCAAGTCTTATAAATAAGTTCTAGTATTCATTGTGAAAACTAAATTCTTGAGAAAAAGAGTTAGTAATTATCTATTAAGCTTAGTGGTGTCTAATTTCAATATATAAATGAGTGGTAGAATCGAAGAATATATATTGTAAAGTCTTACAAATAAGTGCTAACATTCATTATGAAAAATGATGACATTATGTCAAATTTGTAAAAAATAGTTAGTAATGATCTATTAAGCTTAGTGGAGTTGAATTTCAATAGATAAATGAGTGGTAGAATTGAAGAAGAATATATATTGTCAATTCAACTCTCTTACAAATAAGTGCTAGCATTCATTTTTGTGTTTAATTTTAATAAGTAAATGAGCGGTAGAATTGAAGAACATATATTGTCTTGAGTCAAGTCTATTACAAAAAGTGCTAACATTTATTATGAAAAATGACAACTTTATGTCAAATTTGAAAAAAATAGTTAGTAATTATCTATCAAGCTTAGTGATGTTGAGTTTCAATTTGTAAATGATAGGCAGAATTGAGGAATATATATTTCCAAGTCAAGTTTATCAGGAAAATAAGTGTTGTATTAGAAAAACCTAAAATATCAAAATGAGTGACATTTACTAAATTCCTATAACGATGAAAGTTAAATACCCATGTCATTTGTTATTAATCTTAAATTTGTAAGAGAGAGAATCTATGCAAAAATGGAATTCATTTTGAAAAATGAGGGTGCTTGATTTTATAGCCATAAATAACTCAAGTTATATCTCATAAAAATATGTAAAAAAATTATTTGTGAAAAGACTAGGTAGTAATCATTTACTATGTTTAGTGCTCTTGAATATTCATGTAACAATAAGTGCTAGAATTGAAGAATATACGTTGTCAAGTCATGTCCACAACAAATAAGTGTTATATTATAATAAAAAAATTGAAGTATCAAAATGAGTGACATTTTTTTTTAAATTCCCATAATATTGAAAGTTGAATATTGACTGCATTTGTCATTTATCTTATCTTTACATGAGAGAGAATATATGGAATGTGACTTTCATTTAGAAAAATGAGGATGCAATTTTATAACCATAATTAATAAATCTAATCAAATCTCATAATTTATGTGTAAAATTTCAAGAAGAATTAGTAATTACCTACTAAACTTAGTGACATTGAATAACAATATATAAATGAATGGTGAAAATGAAAAATATGAAATATGACTTTCATTTTGGAAAAATGAGGATGCAATTTTTTAAGTCAAATCTTATAACATGTGTTAAATTTCAAAAAGCATAATAAGTAATTATCTACTAGCATTAGTAATAGTAAATACACACATATGAATATTCACCCCTTTTCTAATCTAATAGTGTAATTAATTTAAAATTACACTATTCTCCCTTAGCTTATATTTAAATAATTTTATTATTTAAATACTTTTTAATCTCATAATTAATTAATTCTTCATTAATTAAATATAATCCTAATCTAAATCTCCAGTCTAGACCCCATCACCATCACCCTTAAACCTACCCCTTTGATTAATCTAGATTAATTATCCTAATCATGCAATTCCTACAATAATTATCTTTTTCCCTCAATTTTAAATTTCCCACACGTGTGAGCACACCTTCCCAATGTAGCTAACTACCTCCATAAATAGCCACTTACCTTCTTACATGACTGTCCCCCATATCATTTTTTGATTATTCTCGTACATGTGTGAGACATCTTGAGCCACCCTCTTCCACTTTGTCTCCCACTCTCTTAATGAGCTATCTCATTCAAAGGTTGTCCACACATGTGTAAGCAACTCATCCTATTTGCATGACCATCCACCTTGCTTGCATGGCTTCTACTTGGCCTCCACTTGGCATGCACCTCATCAATCCAATGTAGTCTTGGCCCTTCATTATATTTGGAATCCCCACCATCCATTTCCCTCCAAATCCTATAAATAGGAGCCTCTCCTTATGCATTTCATAATCACTCATTTGCATTATTATCATGCTATTTTAATTCTAGAGCTTTTAGAGATCATTTGAGCACTTGGCATTTTCCTAGAGTTTTGTAGCATCATATTTCATCATAGTACAAAAGCATGGCTCTCTTAATTAATTAGTTTTGCACCTCATTCACTAGTTTGCATATAGATTCTTCATCTATATTCACTCATAATAATCTCCATATCATCCATATAGTTTAGAAATCATTAGGATAACTTTCCAATTATATTTTGGAGAGCAAATTGATATAAAATCATTCAAAGAGCACATCAATGGAGTAGGGTGCCTCCATTTTAGCTCAATCGGAGGTATGAGTGAGTTTAGTTAGTTGTATGCATGTTTTGATGTGTTTTGCATTTAAACTAATAGGAAAATTTACCCATATACAATAGTTTTTCTTGTGTCATCCAAGTTTTGGTTTTTTATTTGGATACCCAACACTGTTCCGATCATCCTAGAATATTTACATTCATTATTTGGTCTTATTTGACATATTACTTTATCAGTCCTCTGAAACTAGACCTTACATACATATGTCCCTGATAGGATAATGACCTCTTGAAATTCCAATTGGGTGTTAGGTGGTGCTAGGAAAGTTAGAAGGCTCGTGAATGCTTGAGCTCAATACACAAGTTGTAGGACCCTTTGAAATAATAGACCTTCCATCTCATTGGCTCAATGATGATCATGTTTCTTTGCATCAGATAATTTGTGTATGTTAATGCTAAATGGTTGTATTATGTCTACAATGTTGGTGCATTCATGCTATCAATGTAGTTAATAGTGTATTATTATTTAAGAAAAAAAAATATTGTGTTCATATTGTGCCTTCTTTCTCAAGGGTTCTCTAGTGAGGCATGAAATCCATGCCTCATTATAACATGTGACCGCATGGATCATATGTGAAAACAAAAAAGGACACGTCTACACATACATGTAGAAATAAAAACAAGACCATGATCCTAGTGTGGTCACACATAGCGCACCATGATATAAGAGATCATGGAAAGAATGAGAAGAGAAAATTAGGGAGCTCGATGAAAGATAAACAAAGATAAAAAAAGAATAAATGTTATAATGAGTGTCTCAAATATCTTTTTCCAAAGGGTGACAAATAAACATGACTAATTAGGTCTAATTTGAGGAAGGATGTATCCTATAAAGACTAATGATTGGATGAAAGACTAACTAGTTCTAACCAAAAAAAGGTATCCAGGATGTCAAGGTGACAAAGACACTCAAGGATAATAGTTGAAGAACCAACTAAACAAGGAAAAGTTCTTGACAACACACAAATGCCACCTATATACAATTGACATGCAACTGCTAAGAAAGCCAAAGAATTTACAAGATACGACTGACCTATACATCAGGAAATAGGATGAGAATACAAGCTATGTATAGTTGAAAACCACATTGATATCATGTTGAACACACAATCTTAGGATGCACATGATTAGCAATAGGAAGGAAATGAAGATGGAATGGGGTGGAATGAAAATCCATGCTTTAATTATGTGTTCCTTATATAAATTGAATCTACTAACATTTAATGTAAATGGCAATTATTTAACCTTTTCTTCATCAATCTTTACATTTATAACTATACGGTGGAAATGGATGGGAATGAATGACAACATATGGATAGATCAACAGATGTTAAATGGATGATTTTATTTGGGATAGTGATGGAAGACTTGAAGGATATCATAGACATTGTGCTAAGGCCCTTGAATGACCAGTGTAATAGAAATAATTCTAAGGCCCATGATATTGCTTAAAAAACCATTTCCTCTCCTAAGACACCTCACAATGCTTTGATTCTCTTTGACTAACCTATGCATAGTCCAAAAGAGGAAGTAATTATTAAGAAAATTAAATTGTCTAAACATGATAATTGTTATTTTCAAATTAGGAGTCCTATTTTGATTTATTTAGATGATGAAGATACTCTTGTAGATGCTAAACAATGTTGATAATGAAAATGATGATGATCCTAATGATTTTTATTATATGTAAAAGGTTATTAAAATTAATCATGAATTATCCTTAATATTTTCCAAAGCATTGACTCTTGCTCCTTGTGACAAGTGACTCATCATTAGAGCATGGTCCTTATTTGGAATTTGTAACAGCACCATATATCATGCTTTGCATTTATCCTCTTGCACATATTGTCCACCTTCCCTAGATAATGTTTATCAAGATGGGTTGGCAGATGATACGCTTCAATAGATCTTCTTGTGTGGTTGATTCTTTTGTGTGTTTTCTTATTTGTAATGTATTTCCACCATGACATATTATTTATTATTTGTTATTTTTATATAGATTTATTTAAATAACCCTTGTTGATCCATCGGTACAAGGTGATAGAGGGATCAATTTGTATTTACATTCTCCAAATTGTATGTAAATTCTTCTATATGCTATATGTATATTATGTTATACATGTGCTATTATTTTAAATATTCATCTATGTTATCTAATTGGGGACAATGCAAAGTAGTGAAATCCATCTCTCTTTTTTGTCTTCACAATGTTAACCAAAAAATACTTTTGCTCATCTTATGTGCTCTTCTTCCATTGAACTTGTAGTTATACTACCTTTGGGGAATGAGGTCATATTGTGATTATTCTTGATATATGTGAGTTATCAAATGTCCATATTGACCCTAGAGTTAGTATATCTCTTTGTTCTATGTTTGTAAGTGCTTTATCTCCCTTGATTTATCATTTTTAGGGGGAATATCATAGTGGAAATCTGCTTGTCTTTTAGATGCATGTATGTTACCTTAAAGTCATTACTCTTGGTAAGGAGTACACAATAGATTTAAGATTAGGGAATACATTTTTCTCTTTGTTACACATTATGCACACACTGCAAATCAAATCTTTGTAGTCATTTTTAATAGGATACTAAAAAAAAAGTTATTTTTTCTTTGTAGTCCCCTTTTTGAAGATTCCCTTGGATACAATTATTTCCTTAGTTATTCTTTGCACCATTCTCTTGGTGGATTTCCTTGGATACAGTTCTTTCCTTGGTTATCCTTTTGTACCATTTCCTAGCATACAATTCTTTTCTTGGTTATCCTTGGGTGAATTGACTAGCATAACATGAGTTTCTAGACCATTCAATCCTCCTTTGCACTAATATATGCATCTATCTCTCTACATGACCCATAGTATTCTTAACCTTACTAGGCTAGTATGGCCATGCATTTTATTTTCTCTCTTTTCATGCCAATGTTTGTTTTGTCTTGATCTTAGATTGAGGAGTACCTAATTCACTTGAGGGCTTGGTATTTCCTTGCCTCTTTTGCCTTGATAAGAGTTATTTCCTATGCTTTGCTCTACATTACCAAGAGTATGAAGAAATTTCATACTCCTAGTAAAGTGGGGGATAAATGTAGTGTCCTAAATTGTATCCCTATACAATTCATTCCTTAGCCTACCCAATTTTAGTGTCTAAGGCTTAAGTGCCCATTATTTCTGATCTAGCTTCAATTTTACACATGTTTGTCTTACCCATACTAAACAAGACCTATGCTCCAAATGTGGGTCTGCATTGGTCGATCAAGGGCGAGTGGATGGGTCAAGGCCAACTTGGGTTACCCTTGATCGTGAGAATTGGCCCTAAATATGAATTGTGTATCATTATTTGGTTTTAGTGGGATTCCTAGATCTATGTCAAACTCCTTTGAGTTTTTCACCCTAAAATGGCTAGGAGAGGTATAGAAACAAGTCTACCTTCCTCATTTTGGTAATCAATCCATCTTACCTCATCTCGAATCATTAATTAGGTATCAAGAGCATTAAATCAAGAAAGTATCAAGTTCAATTAAAATATTCAAGCATTCATGGCATGGAAGACAAGGCGTAATTTGTAGATCTAAGCATTTGCGAAGGCATTCATGACTTGTCTATCTTAGATTCAACATCAAAGATAACTTCAAGCATATTCATGAGCATTTCATCATCAAGAAGGCTCCTAAATGTACAAGCACTTTATCAAGCCTCTGTGAGATATCAACATGCTTCCTTTTCAAGAATTTTCATTATAGTAGCTAATATAGTAGACAACTCTTTCTTTTCCATTGTAGTTATACTAACCCAGTAAGGCTATGTTTTCCTATTTTTAAAAAATGACCAAAAATTTTCAAATCAACATTTTTGTCATCTTCTCTCAGAGTCAACTAACAGATGTTTACCTCATAATTTTGTCAGTATCTAGTTATCTAGGTCTCATAGTACATAAAAACATCATTTGAATGGAATACGTGTCGAATTTTGCATGTATTTGTGATATATGCCACATGTATCTATTCAAATATCTAAAAGAGATGGAGATCCATCAATCCTAATGACATTAATCTTTGTTGCACCTTATGAGAAGGAAACTCTTGGTTAAGATAATTAAATCGGGGGTCATCCTATACATTATAAGTCAAATTCACCTTCTATGTAACAGGTCGAAGTCAACAAATGTTAGATGAAAGGAAATTTTTATTTAGAAAATTTTTACAAAATAGGTAATTCCTTAATAAAAACAAAGTCAAAAGAAACATTAAAAAAACCATTTATTAACACTCTTGTCCAATTCATTATTATTGTCAATTGAAAATAAAAGCTCCACCTCACACAAAGAAGCAGATGTCTCCACTTATTTTCCTATGATTCATTTATCAGCTAACTCAAAGGATGATCAAGCTTGTGAGTAATAACAACATCCACAATTTGATGGTCACTTAATAAAGTTTTAGAGGTTTGTAATAGCTGACATTGGACACCCTAAATATTTTCATAAGTGGCTTAAAACTCCAATAAAACCAAGGAAAAGATTACTATCAGTAAAGTGGGATAGTTATTAAAGTCGTTAAAACCTCGGATGCATCAAATATGAAGTTGTTTTATCTGAGAGTTGTGATCTTTTCTGAAGTCACTTATATCTTCGATTAAAACCGATACCAAGTTGTGCTTTAAAGAGAAATTGCTGATGGAAAAAATCTTTCCCTTATTGGCAACATGGATCACTTGTTTAAAAAGCCGATGACGTTAAATGTATTAAAGAGGCCATAATATAAAGTGGTTCTTTCGGTGTTTCATCCAACAAACATCACTCACCAAAAACTCATATTTTGGATGGGTAAGAAGAAATAGTTACAAAACACTTGAGGCTTTACAAAAATCCGAGCATGTGAAGAAGAGGGACGTTTGGCAGGGAGTAATCATAAGTTTTGCAAGAACCGATAAGATGAAAGGGATTTAGAAACTTTTAATAAAAAATTAATTAGCAGGAGTAAAGCCAAAATCTACAACCCTATCATCAAACCCCAAGTTGCAGATATATTATTTATGCTCTTGAAAACATAATAGATTGATGCACTTAGAATATCTCAGAAAATATAATAAACTCTACCAAAGATTTTGTTAGGAATGTGTTTTAAATTTTAATGTATGGCTCGAATAGGAAAAAAATCATCAATGAGGACATTCAAAATGTATACACAATGTAGAAGCATATAAAGATCAAAGTAACGTGAGGACATTCAAAATGTATACACAATGTAGAAGCATAGAAGCTTCATCATCCATTCGTGGATAAGATAAAGGAAAAGTTGGCTGTCTTGCCAATCAAACAATATCAAAGTAACGTGAAGGGTTCTAGAAATTTGGTTCACCACCTTTTTCAACACAACCCCTGACCACACCATAATGGCAGTCTCTTGCGGGCATTTATAAAGCATATTAAAGGGTTTTGTTAGATATTTTCGTTGAGATTTCTATGCATTGAAACATAGACTTGGTACTATTAAACTAGTTGACAAAGTGTCTCAAAGACATCTTCTCATGGAATGATACGATTGCATAACATACTAGCCAAGTCACATGGACTGTTCAACAAAATGATTCAAGGAAATGACATCTCTTGCAACGCCACAGTCGCAGGACTGCACAAAATAGATTTGGTTGAAAAGGGTTTAGAAATATAAAAGAGAATAGAAGTAGTGGCCAACATTACTGAAACCGATGCTAAAATAGAAAGATTGAGAAAAGAATGTCCACATTTACTAAAGCATACATGGTAGAGAATTTTTTGTTAAATATTATGGTCACAAATGCCTTAGTAAGCACATGTGCAAATAGTGGACACACAAACAATGCATCTGAATGGTTTGTCAAAACATCTTTAAGAAATATACTTTCATCTCAGGCTATGCATAAAGCAGAATTATTAAAATTGCTTTAGAATATTTGTGTGTGAGAGAGTATAGAGCATAAGAGAATTTGTTGAGATGCACAATTATAAACAAAGCTAAAAGTGACACATGAAAAAGTGAAAGTCATAAAGGTTTTATCAAAGTTTTGAAGTACAAAGTTTATGATGGTTGAGTCATACAAAGCATGCTTTGAGTAGTGGGATCCATATATAGTAGCTTTTCAAAACTAGTCAACAAAATCATAGTCAAATTATGTCATTAAAAGACAACATCATGAATTACAACTACCAGGGATATTATTATGCTCCCATGATAGAAACTACTCTACCAAAAATTTATGATACAAAACTTGGCCACATTGATCTTAAAGATTCCTGGAAATCAGTGCCAAATGAAAATCCATCAACTCTAACCCAAACAACTTTGAAAACTAATTTAGCTCATACAACTGGGTTTCCAATAGCAATTCAATGTCCCAATTCAGTGTTAGAGTGTGTAAAGGGGTATAATCCAGAAGCTAGAGAAATCAGAATAGTTAATGATCAATTAATGGCTAAACTTGATGGAATTTATATGGGAATTGTCCACAGGATACCATTCAGATAACAATGTACCAACATCAACAAGTAGAAAGCTCTAAGTTATTTTAGTGAAAATACAAATAAGTGTCTGAATAACATGACAAAAACTTGGCTATTTAAACATAAGGTTGGAAAGTCTCAACTTCCTAAGACACTTCACCATTCTCACTTTATCAATGATGTTTCTAACTTGATAGTATTACTTCATCAATTGATGGGAAGTGAAGATTCTTCCAAGTTTTCAAGATATGGATGTACCTTTTCATTATATTTATATCAGTAGTAAAATAATCCATTTTTTGGAGAAGCCTTATCAGTGATTATTTGCATGAGTAGTTGGTTCATTTTGGCACAAGCCCAGGTTTCCACATGTCCTCCTACCTTGTGTATGTTATTTCTAATTTGAGACCTTAGTCAGGACTCACAACTAGAGGGGTGTTCGATCAAACCACATGTTGGTTAATAGATTGGCTTCTTAAAAAATAGACTCTTACTCTTGAAACCACCTTGTTATACAACAGTAGAATAAACTAGACACAGTTCATTCTTTGAATTGAAAGGTATGGTTCCATTTTACAAATATACAATGAATAACACTAATCTACCACATAAAGGGGATGTGCTCTTAACCAGAGAGTGGGAGAGGCATCTAACAACTACCCATCACCATGGTATAATTGCACGAAAATAAATTATCTTAACACAACATTTCACGGGTGTGTGTGTGTGTGTGTGTGTGTGTATTCTATTTAAGCTTTTCTCACTCAAAGATGAGAGATATGCAAATATTTGAATTCAAAAATCATCATGTTTATGATAACAACAATCAAAAGGTGTGTGTGTGTATTCTACTTAAGCTTTTCTCACTCAAAGATGAGAAATATGCAAAGATTTGAGGTCACAAACCATCGTGTTTATGATAATAGCAATCAAGAGGCCTATAAACTAAAATGGTATCTCAAAGAATACTAAATTTCTTTAAACTGAAATAAAGTTCAATCATCAAAAGAAACATTTTCAGATTCACATATCCCAATCACCATTAATAGAATCAAACATAACCTAAATGAACAATGGCAATAGTTCAATCTTCAAGTCACACTCAATTGTCAAAGCAAAAGGAGGAATTTTGAAACAAAACTATTGATCCCTTCCATGGAGTCTCAAATTAGAATATATAGCCTAGTCTTTTGGCATCCCTTTGGGATGGTTACAAACAAAATTGTCCTTTCAAAAAACTATCAAAAACATAATATAAAGAAAAGTCTTTTAGGAAAAACAAGATAATCATGAAATAAACACTAAAAATAACTTTGGGAAGATAGGTGTCAAGAAGCCTCTATTTCTCCTTGGTTCATTGTAGTTGTCTTTTGAGCTGCCAGACCTTCCTTGTACTTCTACAAAGATATGACCACCTAATAAATATTATCAAATTCAAGTACCTTCATGTTGGTGTTTATGATAGCCCAATAGGTGGTTTGTTCTCTTATTTCTTTTGCCTTTGCATTGAAAGAGTGGTAATGATTCTTGCACCACATAAGTGTTGCATCTATCCTATTTAGATTTTGATGTTCTTCTTTGTAATACACCTACAAACTCATGATGTTATCAATGTTATTTTGATAATTCATTTTTAGTTATTCCACAATAATCACCCCTGAGTCTTCTTTTCTACATAGCTAACAACCAATGTTGTTAAAATAGGTTTTTATCTGCTCAATGTTCTCCTTGGCATCAGCTAAAAGCTTCTTCAAATTCTTCACACTCTTGGTAATGCATTCACACTTGTAGCTCATACTAAACATCTATTTCTAGAGAGGTTCTTGTGGTGACTTTACTAAACCTTGGCTCATAGCATTTTCCACCTTCATGTCCATTACTTCTTTTATTTGTGTTGCCCAATTTTTTACCACTATTTAAAACTTGGATCTCCCATGTTATTTTTTGAGTACTTTGTTGAAAACATTACAACTAGCTCCACTCTATATGTATGACTCCAACCAGGTTTATGTTCAGAAGCTCATTTCTCAAGCCCACATGGCTTTTGAAACTTGGAAATGTCAAAAAGAAAACTAAGCTTTCCACAAATTACAATTTCTTTTGTTCGACCAAAAAACATATGGGAAGTTAGCATTTTTGAGATTTCTCTCATGGAAGAAAACAAAGAAAGTTTGATGCTTGATGTGGCTTGATTCTTGGTTATGGGAATTTAGAACCTTTTCAGATGAAGTTCCTAGCATCCAGCTAGAGCCTGACATAACATATGGAAAAGTATGTACACCAAGATCCAATGCATTATAAACGGGCCCCTTAAAAGAATATCAGCGACAGTTGAAATAGTTCCAAAGGCCACCAAAAGTTCTAAAATAATTTTAAAGACCAAATATAAAGTGGGGTCAAAAGGTATCGATATCAAATTTATTTCAAGCCAAATACTTCTTTCTAGAATTGAAGTCATAACCAGACACATGGGTGGGAACTATCTTTTTGAAGCATAACATCAGTGTTGTATGTGGGTTCCCATATACATGTCGAAGCTTGAAAGCCCAACTTGAACAAATGGGCATCAACATTCAAATTGGTTCCTAAATGATCACCAAAGCCTGATATATCCATGGAAAATTGCGGCAACATTCAAAACACTCAACATACAAAGAGTGGAAGAGTGGAGAGTGAGTGGTGTTTGGTTCGGTTCTGAAACTAGTTTCAAAAACTGAATGGGGTTCCATAACTCCCTCTTTTTCCTGATTCTATTGATGACCATACAAAAGGTCAATAAAGATGGAGATATGAAAGATCCCATGATACATTTTATATTACTTGAGTTGCCGTCAATGCCAAAGGGAGAGATTGTTGGACTACAACTGATTTGGAATTTGATTGAAGGATCTGTGATTGCAAGATCACTAAGAAGTTGCTGATTAGATATGTAATATGATTAAATCAGTATTATGTTGTCATTGATGTCAACTAGTTTGACAGCACTTATCTTGTAAGTTACTACACCAAGACATCTGAAGAAAACTGGAAAAGAGATGAAGAACAGAGAAATCTACATGAGGAAAGATGTACAAGACAGATGAGGATAAGGAACACATTGAGTAACTTTTTGATGAGTCTATGACTTGATGATATTGACTTTATTATGTTGCATTCATCTATAATGAAGTATAGAGCTGAAAGACACAAAGCAGTGTTGTCGGTAAATGAAGCATTTCTAGTATACACGGACGGAGTGTAGTGTATACCGACCGCAATATAAACCGAGTAGTGTTCACCAACGCATTCTTTGTTAACTGAGCGGAACAGAATGTATTAAATGATTAATTTAGCCGATAAGATTGATGAGCTAGCAAGAGTATAACATTGAGGTAACAAATAATGTTTGTTACAAAGATCAACGGTTGATAAAATTCAAGGAAGATCTAACGGAGTAGATTGAAACGTGTTATTGACACAAGTACCGAGAAAGTTTTAAGTGACAAAATCTATGAATGTGATTAAGTGGAAAAATTTGATGGTGGAGAAGAAAATGATTTACTCGTCTATATAAGAGAACATAATTTATTTATGAAAAGTGCCAAAAGAAGAAGAAGCTGCAGGATTATTGCGTGAATAAGGTTTTCATGCATTCTGATCATACTGGTTAGTGAGAACTGAGCTGTAGAGCAATTACCGAGCTACAAAGAGCTATTACTGACGGACAGTAAGTTGATACAGTATTGAATCTGAAGTGAATTATTGATCAAAAGGATTTGTATGGACTGAATATTGATCTGTAATATGCAATTGAAGTTGTATTAAGGCAAGTCATTTTACTGTTACATATTTAACCATTGTATATAGTCTAAATCTCTTAACCGAGTGGACTCTGAAAGTCTTATGATGTATCATTCATAGAATGAACATTGTTATCCTATCAACCCCATAGTGAATGCTGGTTGGATGATAACTTCTAGTCTAAAATCCTCTAACAAGGTCACACCTGACAATGTGTTTGTAACCTTTAGCAAGGTTGGGTCTTAACCGACCTCACTTCAAAAGAGTGAACAATTTTGGGTTTCCGATCCCAAGTGATTTTTTCCTTTATAGGGTTTCCATGTTAAATCTCTTGTGTTATGTGTTGATTGTGATATTTGTTTGTTATCATATTTTGCATGTTTCATGTTAGATTTGATCGGTAAACTGTTATCAGTATTAGACTGGTAATCAGTAAAAGCACAAACAGTAAGAGTTATTATTGATTACCGACAAGCAGAAATCAAAGAAGATGTTTTGAATTATACATTTTGAATTGGGACACTGGATAATTGATTCACCCCCCTCTCAGTTATTCTAACAATTGGTATCAGAGCTACGTTGATTGGAACAAAGTTTTAAGGACTTAAGCATAAAGGTCTCAAGATGTATAAGAGGGAAGTACCGAAACTGAATAAAGAGAAATTCGTAGTATGGAAAAGTAGAATGAAGCTACACATATCTAGAATTGGGAACTTAGCACTAGATCTGATGCAAAATGGCTACATGCAACCACCCATTAGTCCCCTAACTGTTGATCAACTGAAGGATAAGCATGAACACAATGTTACTATGATGGAACTTGTTGTTGCCTGTACTGACGCTGAATTTGAAGATATCAAGACATGCACAACTGCCAAAGGAATGTGGGATAAATTAGCACAAATCTACAGTGGAGATCTGAATGTCAAAAGAGCCCGAGCTAAAAGTCTGAGAGGCAGATTTGATGAAATGAGAATGAAAGAAGGTGAGAACATTGTCCAATATTCAAATAGACTCAAAGAAGTGGTACATGCTATTAGATCATCTGATGGAGTGATTGATGATGAAATAGTGATAAGCAAGATTCTCAAAACTTTGCTACCATTTTATGCAATCAGGATTTCTGCAATTCATGAAACAAGAACTACATCCAACCTTACTCTCAAAACTCTGATTGGTAAACTTACAAATTTTGAATTAAACAATTTTGATAACAGCGTTGTTCCTTCTATTGAATCCACTTTCATGTCTTCTCTGAAGATTGGAAAGTCTAGCAGGAATGGTAAGAATTGTGATAGTGATGACAATACTGATGATGAACTTAATGAGCTCGAAGCACTTATGGCCCAAAGATTTCACAAAGGAAAAGGAAGGTATAGAGGCAAGCTACCTTTAGCATGCTTTAATTGTAAAGAAGTCGGTCACATCACTGCTAGATGTCCTCAGAAGAAAGATGATGATAGATCCAAAGACTGATCTGAAGGAAGCTATGGGAGAAGAGTCAATAGAGGTTACCGACATGACAATAGAGACAATCGAGATGAAAAAGGCAAAAAGGTATGTTACAAAGCTGAAGATATTGAAACTGAATCTAATTCTGATGATGATATAGAAGTTGTATTTGATGCAATGAAAGATGACTCAGAAGAGGAAGAGAAACATGAAGAGACAACACTGATCTCTAAAGTAAGAAGAAATGATACATGGATC
Source organism: Chamaecyparis obtusa (assembly GCA_027943335.1). Taxonomy (NCBI): domain Eukaryota; kingdom Viridiplantae; phylum Streptophyta; class Pinopsida; order Cupressales; family Cupressaceae; genus Chamaecyparis; species Chamaecyparis obtusa. The sequence goes on from BSBK01006624.1 coordinate 198,294, forward strand.
ATAGATAGTGGCTACACACATCATATGACCGGTGATGTAGAGAAGTTTGATCATCTTGTTGAATATAATGGAGGATCTGTGAGAATGGGAAATGATGCACCTTGTATGGTAAGAGGTAAATGCTCAATGATGATCAATGACAGACTACAATGTGAAAATGCATACTGGGTAGATGGACTAAACTATAATCTGATAAGTGTGGCACAGCTGAACAACTTAGGCCACCGACTGGCTTTTGAGAGCAAAAAGGTGAAGATTTATGATGATGAAGGAAGACTTGTAAGAACTGGTACACAATCCAGAGGTAATCTATTTTATCTTGATATGGATCAGTCTTCTTGTTTGCTAATAAAGGATGAAGATGCTTGGTTGTGGCACCAAAGGTTATGCCATGTGAAATTTGACAACATGATCAAGATTAGTAGAAAGAAAAGAGTTAGAGGACTGCCTAACTTGACAAAACTTGATCATGCCATGTGCCATGAATGTCAAAGAGGTAAGATGACTAAGTCTAATTTTAAAAGCAAGGACTATTCAACAAAGAAGATACTTGAGTTGGGTCATACCAATCTATGTGGTCCTATGAGAACTCAGAGCTATTTTGGTGATAGATATTTTATTCTTTTTGTTGATGATTACACTAGACTGATGACTGTTATGTTCTTGAAAGAGAAATTTGAAGCCTTCAAAATGTTTAAGTGGTATAAAGCTAAGGTAGAGAAAGAAACTGGAAAGGAAATAAAATGCTTAAGATCTAATAGAGGAGGTGAATTTATCTCTGATGAATTTACTAACTTTTGCAATGAGCATGGAATCAAAAGGAAGGTATCGGCACTGAGAACACCTCAGAAAAATGGCATTGCTGAAAGAAGGAATAGGTCTATAATTGACTGTGCTAGAACATTGATGATACAGAAGAATGTTGCTCAGACATATTGGAGGGAAGCTGTCAGCACAGCTTTATATGTTCTTAACTGAGTACAATTGAAGAAGGACTCCAACTGAACACCTTATGAACTATGGTTTGGACACAAACCTACTGTAAGTCATTTCAACATTTTTGGAAGTAAATGCTTTATCTTGAAAGATGAAAGAAATGGGAAGTTTGATTCTAAAGGAGATGAAGGGATATTTTTGGGATATTCCACTACAAGTAAAGCATACAAATGTTTGAATAAGGTTAAAAATAAGATTGTTGAAAGTACTAATGTTTGTGTTGATGAGTTTGATGACAAGTACATAAAGGAAAGTACAAAGGAACCAGAAGACTATGGTATATTCACTTACATTGAACATCCAGAGTATCTATAGACACCGCAAGCTGTAACAACCGGTCAGTAGGGAAACAATGCAGTACAACAAGCACCACAAACCGATGAACATGAAGAAGCTACTGAGCAAGGAAATGACCCTAAGAAAGATGAACAAGAAAGGAGAAATCAAGTCTTGGCTAGTTTTGTCAAAAGACACCATCCTGAAACACAAATCATTGGAGATAGACATGTTGGAATGCAAACTAGAAACAAAACAAGACAAGGTACATGTCTAATTTGTGAATTTGAACCTAAAACTATGAAAGTTGCATTAGAGATTGAAGAATGGGTTAATGCAATGAAAGAAGAAAGAGAAAAAATAGGAAAAAACAAAACCTGGTCCATAGTACCCCGACCAAAAGATAAGAATGTTATCGATACTAAGTGGATTTACAGGAATAAATTGAATGAAAATGGTGAAGTCACAAGAAATAAAGCTAGATTAGTATGCAAGGGATATGCACAGGAAGAAGGCATTGATTATGGTGAGACATTTGCACCTATTGCTAGATTAGAAGGACTTAGAATGCTACTTGCATATGCTACACATAAGAAATTCAAAGTCTATCAAATGGATGTGAAGTCATCATTTTTGAATGGTATACTTGAAGAAGAAGTCTACATTGAACAACCTGAAGGATTTGTTGATCCCGACAATAAAGACATGGTATGTAGATTACATAAAGCTTTATATGGACTAAAGCAAGCATCGAGAACATAATATGAAAGATTCCATACTTACTTGTTAAGTATTGGATTTGTTAAAACAAGTGAAAACAGCAATTTGTATGTGAAAGGTGATACTGATGATACTATTATCATTGCTGAAATATTTGTTGATGATATTATCTTTGGTGGCTCAGATCTTGTCTGCAAGGCATTTGCTGATGAAATGCAAAAGGAATTCGAAATGTCTACGTTTGGAGAGATTAAGTTCTTTCTTAGACTGCAAGTGATTCAGCAGAGTGATGGCATATTCATCACACAATCTAAATACATAAAGAAAGTACTAAAGACATTTGGCATGGAAGATGCTAAACCTGTGGGAACACTGATGGCTACTGGATGCAAATTGACAAAGGAGGATGAAACTACTGAGGCAAATTAGACACTTTACTGATCTATGATTGATAAGTTAATGTATGTAGTTCACAGTAGGCCAGATATAGCATATGTTGTGGGAATTGTTGCAAGATTTTCTGCTAAACCTAGAGAATCACACATGATCGCTACAAAAAGGATCTTAAGATACTTGAAGAAAATAGAGAATTATGGATTATGGTATTCTAAGGAAGGGAAGTTTGAACTAAAAGTTTACATCGATGCTAATTGGGCTGGAAATGTGGATGATAGAAAAAGCACCACCGGAGGAGCATTTTTCTTTGGTGAAAGACTTGCAACCTGGACAAGTAAAAAGAAGGCTTGTATTTTTTAGTCTACATCTGAAGTAGAATATGTTGCTACTGCTACTAATTGTTCAAACATTGCATATATCAAACAAGTGTTGGAATGAATGAATGAGGTAATCACTGACCCAGTGATTATATACTGTGACAACACTAGTGCTATTAATATTTCAAAGAATCCTGTGATGCACTCTAAGACAAAGCATATATCTATTAAGTATCATTACTTAAGAGAACAAGTGCAAGAGAAGAAAGTAAATTTAGAATTTGTTACATCTAAAGAACAACTTGCTAATATTTTTACAAAGCCCCTACCGAAGGACACATTTGAATACTTGAGGACTAGACTTGGGGTCCGTCCCCTGTCTATCGGTCACTAAGGTGATCTGGATGTTGCATCAACCTATTTTTTTTTAGAAGATCATTCATGTTAATGCAACATAGTTCACACTTTGAATCATGTTCAAGGTTGTGACTAAGATTAAGAACTTCAACCGATGAGATATCAGTATACAAAGATACAGAGGAAGTACTAAACACCATAGAGAGTTACTTGGCTACTACAGAGTTAATTGTTTATTTGTTTCTTTGGCATTGATGTCAAAGGGAGAGATAAACCATATGAAATAAAAAGGGGAGAGATAAACAAAATATGAAAAGGAACAAGCACCGACAACAAATATCTAAGGGAGATGAAATCTGAATGAGAGAGATTATTGAAGATTAGTTACAAAGAATAGAAGCAGGAACAGGAGAACTGAAAAGATCACAACTAAAAAAAGGTAAAGTTGTATTACTTAATGTTGGTTTAGTAACGTAGTGATTAAACATATTAAGTCTATTCGACCTACAACATTTGTTCACAAAGTTGTAGAATGTATATTTGGTATGTGTATGGTACATTTCATATTACTTGAGTTTCCATCAATGCCAAAGGGAGAGATTGTTGGACTACAACTGATTTGGAATCTGATTGAAGGGTCTGTGATTGCAAGATCACTAAAATTTTTTTGATTAGATATGTAATATGATTAAATCTATATTATGTTTTCATTGATGTCAACTAGTTTGATAGCACTTATCTTATAAGTTACTACACCGAGACATCTGAAGAAAACTGGAAAAGAGATGAAGAATACAGAAATCTACATGAGGAAAGATGTACATGATAGATGAGGATAAGGAACACATTGAGTAACTTTTTGATGAGTCTATGACTTGATGATATTGACTTTATTATGTTGCATTCATCTATAATGAAGTATAGAGCTGAAAGACACAAAGCAGTGTTGTCAGTAAATGAAGCATTTCTAGTATACACCGACGGAGTGTAGTGTATACCGACCACAGTATAAATTGAGCAGTGTTCACTGACACATTCTTTGTTAATTGAGTGGAACAGAATGAATTAAATGATTAATTTAGCTGATAAGATTGATGAGCTGGCAAGAGTATAACATTGAGGTAATAGATAATGTTTGTTACAAAGATCGACAGCTGATAAAATTCAAGGAAGATCTAACGGAGAAGATTAAAATGTTTTATTGACACAAGTACTAAGAAAGTTTTAAGTGGCAAAATCTATGAATGTGATTAAGTGGAAAAATCTGATGGTGGAGAAGAAAACAATTTACTCATCTATATAAGAGAACATAATTTATTTATGAAAAGTGCCAGAAGAAGAAGTTGCAGGATTATCACATGAATAAGGTTTTCATGCATTCTGATCATACTGGTTAGTGAGAACCGAGCTGCAGAGAAATTACCGAGCTACAAAGAGCTATTACCGATGGACAGTAAGTTGATACAATATTGAATCTGAAGTGAATTATTAATCAGAAGGATTTGTATGGACTGAATATTGATCTGTAATCTGAAATTGAAGTTGTATTAAGGCAAGTCATTTTACTGTTACATATTTAACCATTGTATACAGTCTAAATCTCTTAACTGAGTGGACTCTAAAAGTCTTATGATGTATCATTCATAGAATGAACATTGTTATCTTGTCAACCCCATAGTGAATTCTAGTTGGATGATAAATTCTAGTCTAAAATCCTCTAACAAGGTCACACCTGACAGTGTATTTGTAACCTTTAACAGGGTTGGGTCTTAACCGACCTCACTTTAGAAGAGTGAAAAATTTTGGGTTGCCGGTCCCAGGTGGTTTTTCCCTTTACAAGGTTTCCATGTTAAATCTCTTATGTTATGTGTTGATTGTGATATTTGTTTGTTATCATACTTTGCATGTTTCATGTTAGATTTGATCGGTAAATTGTTATCAGTATTAGACTAGTAATCGATAAAAGCACAAACAGTAAGAGTTATTATTGCTTACCGATGAGCAGAAATCAAAGAAGATGTTTTGAATTATAAATTTTGAATTGGGACACTGGATAATTGATTCACCCCCCTCTCAGTTATTCTAACAAAAGCATGATACAAATTTTGAATAAACAGATCTTTTGAGGCAAGATAGGATTCTAGAAACCTTGTCGAGTCCTACCTTCTACCATAAGAATTGTCACAAAGATTTGTTTTTTTTGGCTTTAAATCCCTCATTTCTATAGGAAGTATATAATCTTAATATTGGACCATTATCAGAGAACCTCAGCACAGCTACCACTAAGTGAAGCAAATTTACCAACAACTGTTTGTATGTTGGGGAAGAGCTAATTTGCCCAAAGAGTAGAAGCAATATTTTATTTAACATAATGCCTCAAAATATAATTGATCCCTCACCAATTTAAAATTTATCTTTGTGTTTTTGGATACTCTCATTGTTTAATAATGTCATAAGTTACAAGGTTCCCTCTCCTCGTTGTGCACATAAGAACCAAAATCAAAATATGGGAATTAGTAAGCCTAGCTGACATCAAGGTGGAACATTACGGTGTTTTTTTTCTTGTTGTTTGACTGTATATTGCTAGGATATTGTTGGATTCCCAATGTTAATTTGGACACATGTCAATCTCTCTCTCATGAAAATCATGTCTCATTATGAAATCCCCCATAATATCTTGATTCCTTGAGGATATTTACGAGAATACGAATAGAATTTATTTTCAATTTTCATAAACATTTTTAAAAGAATCAGATACAAAACTAAAATGGGTTCTAGAGGGAAGTGTCATTAAATATGAAATTGAAAGACATTTTACAGGTCCATATTTTGATCCCCCTTACCCTATGAAGCATGAGTGAGACTCGATCAGAGTCCTAGTCATTTTATTTCAAATTTTAGTTATGTTGTTGAAAGGGGAGCATACTTTTATGTTCAGACATGATCTTTAGATACAAGGATGTAATGTTCAGTGTGTCATTATTTTCAATTAGAGAAAGGAAGGGGTGTAACATGAATCTATAAATTTATTTATGTTCTTTATGGTTTGTACTTCTCTTTGAACTAGTGCAATTACTTTTTATGAGTTTTCTATTCTTTGGATTGTGCGTATGTGTGTTGTGAAATCTATGAATTTCAAGTATTACATACGGGTGAAGGAAAATTGTTAACCTTTATGTTGATTTATCATTTTTGAGCATGGGGTTGAATGATCTATGAATTATTAGTCTCCATTCTCTTATCACTAAATCTCCATTCGTATTCATGCCATGGTGATGGGTGAATGTTAGTTGTCTTTCCTATTTTCTGGTTAAAAGCATACCCCAAAAAAGGAAAAATTAAATCTTAAGAGGGAGTTGTACCTCTAAAATTAAAAGGAAAATCATTGTTTCCATATATATTTCTCCAACTATTAGTGGCAACCAGTCTTTAAATTTGGGCTGAAGTGAGTCATTTTTGTCATTATTTTCAAAGGACCAATCTGTTAATTTAAAAAAATTTGGTGACTCCACTGGTGAAAGAATTGAAGTTTTGGTGCTTTTATTTTCCCTAGAATCTAAATGTACCTTCCTTAGAATGAAGGTTGGTAACTCTATTTTTAAAATCTTGAATCATGGATTGGCTTTAGCAAAGACCATCATGCTCTGCTTCTATGATTAATGACAATGACAGTGATGAAGATGGAGACTACCCCCCTTGTTATGCAGTTATGGGTAGTTCAATAGATGTAATTTCCTAAAGAGTTTCTACACCAGCATATAGTTTCAACCCCATGAGGTACACCCATATTTATTTTGAACTTTATAAGATACAGGATAAAATATTTATAATAAAGCTCTCTTTCTTTCTCCTTGCCAAACACGATCTAATGTCTTCAAAGAAAATAAATCTACACTCATAAACAACTTGATATCATAAAATAAGATTGTTAATGAGACAATGCAGGAAGATATAAAAGATAGTGTTGAAATACATCATTCATCTATGGTGGATAGTAGTAATTAATCAAAGGTCCTTATCAATAAAGTGAAAAGTCATTTTCCAATTCCCATGAAGGGATTTTTAGATTGCAAAGAAGTGGAGGTAACCAAAATGATAGGTTCTATGAACACACATGCTGATAAAAAGAAGACTACAAGTGAGTTCTCGAAAGTATTTTCATTTTCTTCTAGAGAATAAAATTTTCCCTCTAAAAGAATTCATGAGTCTTCAATTAATGGCACTTTTGAAAAGAAATTTGAACATCATTTTTATGATAAATCTGAAATTAATGAACATATCAATGGGAGTTGTAATGAAGAATTCTTGGAAGGAGAGGTAAAGGAATGTCCTCCCTTTGAATCTTTCTTTTTGAAGCATATTTTTCAGAAATTGTATCATGTAAGACATAAAGTTATCAAATAAAAGATGAGGAAAAGGATAGCCATTTATATTTTGATAGTGTTTGTGTTCCAAGTGGTTGCATGAAGCTTTTGAATGATGAGGAGATTCATTTGAGTTCTACAAATATTTTAGAGCTTGCAATTCCACGTAAGGTTTTTCAACCATCAATGAAAGGCCAAATGTAATATTCACATCAACGCACACATTTCCACATCAAAAACTATATGAAGGCTGGTCAATTCTTAGTTCCATGTGCTTCAATCATCAACATGATCAGATCAAGGGTGCTAAAGAAATTGACAAAATGCTATAACTTATCACACAAGAAGATGCATAAATTTACTATGAGAAGTGGCTTTTTGATTGGGAGTGTATTTATAGATTGTTGTTGCATGTTATCAGTCTAAAAGCTAGCATTGAAGAGGTCTCCAGATGGCTATTATCCTTAAGAACATTTTGTGATCACAATCCATTATTCCGAGAAGGCTTATATTTCTCCCAGTTGATCAATGGTTTTGTGTGAAAATCCTGAAGCATCCATTGAGGTAAGGGCTTCACACCCTTGTACATATTTGTAAATATAATTTTAGTGTTTTGTAGGCTGAAGGAAGTTTTGGCTTATCCATTTTTTGTTTGTACCCTACTCCTCTCCACCCCTCTACAAGAAGCTCCTTGTATTCATGCCTTCTTGACTCTATTGCGCAATAGATTTAAGTACTGGTCCTAGACAAAAATTATAGAGTTCTCTATTTTCTACAAGAGAAATTAGTCCCCAATTAGTGCCAGTTATTGCCCAATTTTTTACTCCTATTTAAAACTTGGATCTCCCATGTTATTTCTTGAGTCCTTTTTTGAAAACATTATAGCTAATTCCACTCTATGTGTCTGACTTCAACCAGCTTTATGTTCAAAATATCATTTCTCAATCCAACATGTCTTTTGAAACTTTAAAATATCAAAAAGGAAAGTTAGCTTTCCACAAATTATAATTTCTCTTGTCTAATGCACAAATATATGGAGAGTTAGAATTTTCAAGATTTCTCTCATGGAAGAAATAAAATGAATTTTGATGTTTGACATGGATCAACGCTGGGTTATATTAATTGAGAACCTTTTTGGATGAATTTCCTAGCATCTGATTAGAGCTTGACATAACATATGAAACTACATGTATTATTGTCAAAACCCGACAAAGTTCCTAAAACCTCTTTAGAACCCGATAGAACTTCTGGAACCTTTCTCTAGAACTGATTTGATCATGTTGAAAAACCATGATCAAAATTGAAGACATCAACATTTTTCTCAATTTTTAAACTCGTATGGGGCTCTCAAAAATTTCACTAGATCCCAAGGTACTATTCAAATCATTTAACAAGATGTATAGGCCAAGGATGTAAAGTCAACCATAGTCCAAAAAGAACATGAAAATTGAAGTTGGTGGCAGTAGTTTGAGTTCCTATTCCAAGAGCAAGACTCAATGTGATTTTTGGAATCACTATTCGATTTTGAAGTAGTTCCTTACATCAAAAAAAAACTTGATAGTCACTCTGAAGTTATTGAGGAACTACACCAAGATCTAATGTATTATAAAAATGGGCCCCTTAAAAGAATATCAACGGCAGCTGAAATAGTTCCAAAGGCTACCAAAAGTGTTGAAATAGTTTTAAAGACCAAATATAAAGTGGGGCCAAAAGGTATTGGTATCAAATTTATTTCAAACCAGATACTTCTTTCTATAGTTGAAGCCAGAACTCGATGCACTAGTAAGAACTATCTTTTTGAAGTACAACATCAGTGTTGTATGTGGGTTCCCAAACACATATCAGAACCTGAAAGTCCAACTTGAACATATAGGCATCAAAATTCAAATTGGTTCATAGGCATCAAAATTAAAATTGGTTCTTGAATGATCATCGAAGATAGATATATCCATGAAAAATTATGGAAGTATTCAAAACACTTGACATACAAATAGTGGAAGATGAATAAAAGAAGATTGAGTGGTGTTTTATTCGGTTCCAAAATTGGTTTCGTAACCAAAATGGATTTCCAAAACTCCCTCATTTTCCCAATACTATTGATGATCATATAAAATTTCAATGAAGATGGAGATATGAAGTATCTCCATGAATCATGATACAAATTTTAAATAAATAAATCTTTTGAGGCAAGACAGGATTCCAAAAACCTTGTTGACTCCTACATCCTTCCGCCATGAGAATTATCATGGAGCCTTTTTTTGGCTTTAAGTCCCCCATTTATATAGGGAGCATATAATTGGAATGTGTGACCATTATTATATAACATGAACATAGCTACTACTAAGTGAAGTGGATTTACCAGCAATCATTTGTATATTGGGAAGGAGCTAATTTGCCTAAAGAGTGAAAGAAATATTTTATTTAGCATGATGTCTCAAAATACAATCCCTCAATAGTTTAACATTTATCTTTATGTTGTTAGATACTTTCATTGTTTAATAATCTCATAAGTTGTAGGGCTCCCTCTCCTTGTTGTGCACATCAAAGCCAAAATCAAAAGACAAGAAGTAACATAGTAAGCCTAGTTGACATCAAGGTAGAGTATTATAGTTTTTTTTTTGTCTTGTTGTTTGAGTATGTATAGCCAAGTTATTGTTGGTTACCTAATGTTAATTTGGACATGTTTCAATCTCTCTCTTTCCAAAATCATATCTTGTTATGAAATCCAGCATAACATCTTGATTCCTCAAGGAGGTTTTAAGAGAAGATGAATAGAATTTATTTTCAGTTCCATTTTTTTTTCTGTTCAGACATGATCTTTAGATATAGGCATGTAATGGTCAGTGTGTCATTATTTTTTATCAGATAAAGGAAGGTTTGTAACATGAATCTATGAATTTATTTATGGTCTTTTAGGTTGCTACTTCTTACGCAATACCAAAGTGAAGTGCCCCAAGATGGGATTTCCAACTTTGTATCTAAACACACACAAAAGAAATAACACAAAATAGAGAGAGAGAGAGAGAGAGAGAGAATACAGGATCCTTCATTTATTCAAATACATACATCATACATCTTGGGTTGTAAGGCCTTCTCGATTTAGGCCATATACAAAATGAATTCAAATCTAAAATCTCAATGCTTCATGATTAGCCAAACTATCACCCTTGTGACTCCCCTTTTTTTCCCTCTACAAAATTACATCAACATGAGTACATATACCCAACTACACAATTGGGGTCAGCCAAGAATTACATTTCTACAAAAAAATATGATTCGGTCCTAAAATAGATCAAACGATCTCCAAGAAGATGCAAACCAAGATTTAGGTCCACACGTAATCCACCAATCATGCACCATGATCATACACATTAAAAATCAATGAGAAGTGATCACATGCACAATCTACAAGGTCAGCCTAGGCATAGAGGAACACACTACCTGAAGCAACCAAAAAGATCCAAACATGAAGGTCCTTAATCCAAACATGATTTGATTAAAGGGAAAGTTTCCCATATAGGTCTACATTAAGAATTCATGACAGTAGCTGAAGAAACATGAACAAGTGACTGCAAAGAGGATCATCATGAATAGAGCATGAGCCACAAAGAAAGGGAAACTTGAATAGCTCAAACATTACTAATCCAAATGAGGTTCAATATGAAAGTTAACATTACGAAGAGTCCTTAACAAGATTCCAAGATCGCAACCAACATAATATAAATTAGAAATCAATTGCTTGACATCAATGAAAAGACTATAAATGATCTAACCTTTCTACTATCATCATGTATTCCTTTGATCTAGGTCATTCTTCATCATCAGCTCCATCAAATAATTAATCTTCAACATTATTATCAGTTATGGTAACAATATCCCTCTTTTGCATTGATTGAAACACTAAAAAATTCAATGTTCCATTGATGTTGGTACACTTCATTGTCATTCATATACTGTAATCCCTCTAAGTAGTAACTTCTCTTTTTTGATCTTTTATCTATAGTCTTTCTCTTTCTATTAGTAACACTTTCCATTATGATTCTTTTAGCATTCATCTCCATTCATTTCATCTCCCCTCTATACTCATCTTCCTCTTTTGTTCTTTCGATTTGTCTCCTTCTATGATATACTATTCTCCCTCACTGTATACATTTGTTCTTCAGTAATCTTCTCCCTGCATCAATTGATCTATTCATATCCATGATATTCTCCCATATGATCATCTCCCTCTTTGAAAATAATGCCAAATAAACATAAACTTCTCATATATACCTCAAATATAGATTTACATTACAGTCATAAACATTATTCACACCTTCAAGATTCACCTAAAGAGTGAAATACTAGCATCAACTCATAAGATAGATATTCTATTGAGTCCTTGAATTGATGCAGAATGCATCTTTCCTTAATGTACATTGGATAGGGGAAGAAACCCCAATTTACCTTAGAGATACTCAAAAGAATCCTTCGGTAATTGTTTTGTAAAAATATCAGCTATCTACTCCTTAGATCTACTCCTTAGATTTCACATAATCCAATGTCACATGCTTATCTTTTACTTTCTCTCTCAAGTAGTGATACTTAATATATATATATATATATATATATATATATATATATATATATATATATATATATATATATATATATATATATATATATATATATATATATATATATATATATATATATATATATATATATATATATATATATATATATATATATATATATATATATGCTTTGTTTTAGAATGCATCACCAGATTCTTTGATATGTTAATAGCACTGGTGTTATCACAATAAATTGTAATAGGGTCAGTACTCTCTTCATGCATACCTTCCAGTAGTTGTTTGATCTATACAATATTAGAACAATTCATAGTTGTTATTGCATACTCAGCTTCAGCAGTAGATTGTGAAATAAAACTTTGTTTCTTCCTTAACCATGTCACTAGCCTTTCTCCTAAAAAGAAAGCCCCACCACTAGTTCTTTTCATGTCATCAATATTTCCTGCCCAATCAACATTAGTATAAACCTTAAGATCAAAATTTCCTTTTCTTGTGTATAACAGGCCAAAATCTTCAATCCCTTTCAAATATCTGAATATCCTCTTAACTACAGACAAATGTGTTTCCTTAGGGTTTGTAGAAAACCTTGCAACAATACCAATTGAATGTGCTATATTAGGTCTACTATGTACAACACACTATAACTTACCAATCATGGATCGGTAAAGTGTTTCATTTACTTCCTTAGTATCATCTTCTTTTGACAATTTACAACTAGTAGCCATTGGTGTTCCAACTGGTTTAGAGTCTTCCATATTGAATATTTTTAGGATCTCCTTGATATACTTAGATTGAGTGATGTAGATTCCATCTTTAACTTGTTAAATTTGAAGTCCAATAAAGAATTTTATCTCTCCTATCATAGAAATCTCAAATTCCTTTCTCATTTCCTCAACAAATGATTTAGACAATATCTCATTACCACCAAATATAATATCATCAATAAATATCTCAGCAATTAAAATTTCATCAGGTTTATCATATTTCAAGTACAAATTATTGTTATCACTAGTCCTTTCAAATCTAATCTTAACTAAATAAGAGTGCAGTCTTTCATACCATGTTCAGGGAGCCTACTTCAATCCATACAAAGATTTATGCATCTTGTAGACCATATTCTTATTGTTCTTGTCAACAAATCCATCAGGTTGTTTAATGTAGACTTCTTCTTCAAGAATACCATTCAAAAATGCAGATTTAAAATCCATTTGATAAACTTTAAATCCTTTGTAAGCTGCATATGAAAGCAATATTCTTACACCTTATAATCTAGCAAGAGGGGAAAAATTTTCACCATATTCAATACCTTCTTCTTGTGCATACCCTTTGCAGACTAATCTTTCTTTGTTTTTTATAACATCTCCTTTCTCATTAAGTTTATTTCTAAAAATCCACTTTGTTCCAATCACATTCTTATCCTTAGGTCTTAGTACCAGTGACCATGTTTTATTCTTTTCAATTTGATCTATTTATTCTTTCATATCATTCATCCAATCTTCAATCTCTAATGAATCCTTTACAATCTAGGTTCAAATTAAAAAATCAAACATGTGTTGTCTTTTAACTTACTTCTTGTCTTCACTCCTGCATTCTTATCTCCAATAATTCTTCTCAGTGAGTGGTGTCTTCTTACATACTTTTCTAACATGGGTTTGGTAGCTTGTTCATCATTGTTCTCATCTCTCTGTGGAGGCTCATTTTGTTCATCAGTTCCTTCTTTCAGTTTCTCGGTTGTATCAACTAAATTACCATCTTGTACATAAATAAATCTATTATAATCATCAGATTCCTTTTTTCTATCCTCTTCATTCTTTTTTTCAAATTCATCAACTCTTACATTTTCACTTTCAACTATTTTGTTAGAATCCTTGATTAAACATTTATATGCTTTTCTCTTTGATGAGTAACAAAGAAATATTCCTTCATCACCTTTAGAATCAAAATTTCCATTTCTAGAATCTTTTAATACATAACACCTACTTCCAAAAATTTTGAAATAACTTACATTCAGTGTGCGTCCAAACCATAATTCATAGGGTGTCTTTTTGGAACCTTTCTTCTGTTAGATAACTAAGAGGGGGGTGAATTTGTTAATTCTAGTTATCTTACAGTTTTGAATCTTCGAGATGTATATATTCAAACTTTCATATCAAATTATCAACTAGGTAAGCTATCAAAAATATATTTCTCTTCATCTACCGATTGACAGTCAATTCAATGTTGTATTTACAGATCTAACTAATTATGCAATGTGTAAATTAAAATAACAATTCAATCACATCAAATACACATAACACAAAGATTTTTAATGTGGAAACCCTATTAAGGGAAAAACCATCTAGGATCAATAACCCAAAATAATTCACTCTTCTGAAGTGAGCTCAGTTAGGAGCCAACCCTATCAAAGGTTACAAAACACACTATAAGGTGTGACCTAGTTAGAGGGTTTATCACTAATAGTTATCCCTTGACTAGCATTCACTATGGGGTCAATAAGAAAACAATCAACATTCATTGAATGTCATATTGAAATACATAAATATTGTTAAGTCCACTCGATTAAGAGATTTTATTGTAACAATGGTTAAACTAATACAGTAATGATCTGATTCAAATACAGCTATGATTTGAAAATTTTTAGATCTATGCTAAGATCAAAATACCTCCTCTGATTAATAATTAATTGAGCCCTTCATATCCTCCAAATTATTCTACTTGGTGAATAATTATCTGGTGCTTGGTAATGTCTACAGTTCAGCTCAGTTCTATATGTAACTTGTTTGATCAGTAGTGCATGAAAATAGTCCTTTCACATGAATTCTCTTGCAGTAGAAAAATAATCCCGGACTCAATAATGAATCTCATGTCTCTTTAAATAGATGTAATAAACTATTTTCTTCTCATCCATTATATTTTTCCACTTAATCTCCATCATTCATTTTTTATGCTTCAAGCTTCCTCGGCAGTTGTGTCTATAACACATTTCATTCTTCTACCTCCAATCAATCTTGAATTTTGTCATTCGTTAGATCCTTATAACAAAATTTATCTTCTACCTTGGAACCATAAGAAATTGTCTAGATCATCAATTCATTCGGCTGTTATAAACTTTATTTTTTTCTTTCACTCGGTCAATACCAAAATGCATCATTGAATACCTTCTTAATTAATATTGTACTCGGTATACACTACACTAGCTCAGTATATATAGAAATCTTCAATTACTGACCACATAAGCTTGTTCAGTTTTGATCTTCAATACATTAAAAAATCATGTAATACAATCAAGTCAACAACATGATGCCATAGCCTCATCAATAAGTTACCCAATGTATACCATAGTCATATCTTCCATATCCATCTCATCTTCATGTAGATATCTCATTCCTTTACCATTTTCCTTCTTCATATATTTGTAACCATCATGATAAGTACAGTCAAAACTAGTTGACATCAATGACAATACATTAACTGATTTAATTGTCTTACATATCACTTTAGTAGCTCACTGACCTTCAATCATTGCCTTTTACTTGTCCATTCATTCCATCAAGATATTCAATCAGTTGTAGGTTATCAATCTCTCTCTTTGGCATTAATGGCAACAAAATATGAAATATGTCATAGAATACCAAACATTTTCTCTACAAATCTATAAGTAAATGATGTAGCTTGGTAAGCTCTCTCTATCTTGTTCATTTAATATGTTTAATCACTACACATCATTTCATGCAGACTCTCCCTATGGGATTTGATCTTTCTTCTTCTTGTGATTCTTCTTTCCTAGACTCTCTCTCCTTTATAATATTTCATTTAATCTCTCTCCCTTTGAAAGCAATATCAAAAAGAATATGCAGCTCTTCACTAGCCAAAAATATTATCTCTGGTATTTGGTTTAGATGAAGTACCTTCATGTACCGAGATTCAGTGTTCTTGTTCTAGCTTTCACAAACTTAGGAAACCTAAAGTGTGAACAATATGCATCAACATCATTTGATATTCTGATAAAGTATAGGTTGATGCAACATCTTGATCACCTTAGTAACTGATAGATAGGGGATGGACCCCTAGTCTAGTCCTCAAGTACACATATGTGTCCTTAGGTAAGGGTTTGGTAAATATATCTGCAAGTTGTTCTTTTGATTTCACAAACTCTAGTTTCATTTTCTTTTCTTGTACTTGTTCCCTCAAGTAGTGATACTTTATAGATATATGCTTTGTCTTTGCATGCATCACTGGATTCTTAGAAATATTTATAGCACTTATGTTGTCACAATATATTATCACTAGATCAGTGATCTCTACATTCATCCCTTTCAAAAGTTGTTTTATCCATGCAATATTTGAACAATTAGCAGTAGCAACAACATATTCTACTTCGGTAATGGACTGATAAATACATGCATGTTTCTTTCTTATCCAAGTAATCTTTCTCCCAAAAATAATGCCCCACTAGTAGTGCTCTTTCAGTCATCAATGTTTCCATCCCAATCTGCATCGGTGTAAACTTGTAGTTTAAAATTTTTGTCTTTCTTCTACCATAAACCATAGTTCTCTGTATTTTTCAAGTATCTCAGAATCCTCTTAACAAAAGTCATATGTGATTCTTTAGGATTAGCATAAAATCTTGCTACAATCCCAACTACATGTGCAATATCCATTCTACTATGCACATCATACATCAGTTTTCCAATCATTCATATGTATAGTGTTTTATTTACCTCGATTGACTGATCATCCTTTGTTAATTTTCATCATGTGATCATCAGTGTACCAACCGGTTTTGAATCTTCCATTCCAAAGGTCTTCAACACTTCTTTGATGTACTTTGATTGTGTAATGAATATACCTTCACTTTGTTGTATAATTTGTAAACCAAGAAAGAATTTAATCTCTCCAAACATTAACATTTCAAATTCTTTTCTCATTTCATCAGCAAATGATTTTCATAGATTATCATGTCCTCCAAATACGATATCATCAATAAAAATGTCAGCAATAAGAATTTTGTCATCAGTTTCACCTTTCAAATATAAATTGTTGTTGTCACTTATTCTAACAAATCCAATACTAATAAGATATGAATTCAGTCTCTCATACCATGCTCTCGGTGCTTGTTTTAGTACATACAATGCTTTGTGCAACTTAAATACCATGTTTTTCTGATTCGAATCAACAAAACCTTCAGTTTGTTCAATATATACCTCTTCCTCAATAATCGAATTCAAAAATGCAAATTTGACATCAATTTGATATATCTTAAGTCATTTGTAGGCAGCATATGCAAGCAATATTCTAACTCCAAGGCTTGCCACTGGTGCAAAAGTCTCACCATAATCAATACCTTCTTCTTGTGCATACCCTTTACATACAAGTCCTTCTTTATTTCTAGTGACTTCACCATTTTTGTTCAACTTGTTTCTAGATATCCATTTGGTTCCAATTACATTCTCATCATTCGGTCTCGGTACTAATGTCCATGTTTTTTTCTTCAGTATTTTCTCAATTTCCTCATTCATTTCTTTAATCCATTCATCATTTTGAAGTACATCCCTAACATTGTTAGGTTCAAATTCACAAACTAAACATGCGGTGGTTCTCAACTTACTTCTTGTCATCATGTCATCTTGCTTGTCACCAATAATCCGATTATGTGGATGGTGTCTCCTCAAAAAAATTTCTAACACTTGCTCTCTTCTTTATTCATCATTTGGTGTAGGATCAAGATCTTCCTCGATAGCTATTTCCCAATTCTCGATCTCTATAGGCTGTTGCTCAGTAATTTTAGCCTATTGCTTAGGTAGAATGTCAGGTTGCTCAATATATGTGAATCTATTGTAGTCTTTTGGTTCCTTTTTGTTTTCTTCATCATTTTTCTCAGCAAACTCATCAACCCTCACATTTTCATTTTCAATCATTTTGTTAGAAACCTTATTCAAATATTTATAAGCTTTTCTTTTAGTAGAATATCCTAAGAATATTCCTTCATCACATTTTGAATCAAACTTCTCATTTCTATCATCTTTCAAAATGTAACATCTACTTCAAAATATTTTGAAATAACTTACTTTCAATGTGTACCCATACTATAACTTAGAGGGTGGCTTGTTTGAATCTTTCTTCAGTTGTACTCAATTCAGTGTGTATACAGTAGTAAAAATAGTTTCTCTCCAGTACATCTGTGCAACATCTTTTTCAATCATCAATGTTCTAGCACAATCAACAATTGATCTATTCCTCCTTTCAACAATTTCATTCTGTTGTAGTGTTCTCAATGCAGAAACTTGTCTTTTAATTCCATGTTCATTACAAAATTTAGTGAACTCATCAGAAATAAACTCACCTCCTCTATCTGATCTTAATCATTTTAACTCTTTTCCACTTTCTTTTTTCACTTTATCTTTATACCATTTAAACATCTTGAAAGCTTTAGATTTTTCTTTTAGAAACATAATAGTCATCATCCTAGAGTAGTCATCAACAAATAAACTAAAGTATATGTCACCATAATAACTCTGAGTTCTCATATGACCACACAAGTCGGTGTGAACCAAATCCAAAATAGCTTTAGATGAAAATTCCTTGCTCTTGAAACTAGATTTTGACATTTTTCCCATTTGAAATTGTTTACACATGACATGGTCAGGTTTAGATAAGCTCGATAAGCCTCTAACTTTTCTTTTCTTACTAATTTTAACCATGTTGTCAAAATTCACATGATATAACCTTTTGTGTCATAACCACACATCTTTAGATCTATCCGATAAACAAGAAGTTTCAATGTTATCAAGATAGAACAGATTACATTTTGAGTGTTCACCAGTACTGACCAACTTTCCAATCTCATCGTATATTTTCACATTTCTACTTTCAAATGAAACTTGGTGACTTGAATTATTTAGGTGTACTACACTCAACAGATTGTAATTAAGTCCTTTCACCCAATATGCATTCTTACATCTAATCTTATTGTTCAACAAGATAGATTCTTTTCCTTTTTCTAAACAAGGTGTATCATTTCCCATTTTAACAAATCCACCATTATAATGTTCAAGGTATTCAAATTTTTCTTCATCACCAGTCATATGATGTGTACAACCACTATTAATAATCCATGTATCACTTTTGAAAACTTTAGAAATAAGTGTTGTTTCAACATACCTTTCTTCTTCTTATGAATCTTCTTTCAAAGTTATGAATACCACCTCAATGTCTTCATCAGTGTCGGTGTTGGTGTCATCATCATCATCTTCAACAAGGTAACATTCTTTCTTTCATTTGTCTTTATAGTCTCAGTTTCCTTTTCTGTCATACTATTGGTTGCCTATGCGATCTCGGTTATCTCTCCTATCATACTTTGTTTCACCGGATGGTTCATTGTCTTTGTCATCATCTTTCTGGTTAGGACATCAGCCTGAAATGTGACCAATCTCTTTATAGTTAAAACATACCAAAGGTAGTTTCCCTTTGTATCTTCCTTTACCTTTCTATAGTCTCCTATCCATTAGTGCTTCAAGTTCATCAAGTTCATCCTCATCACTTTCACTATCACTTTCTTTTCTTATCATGTGTTTACTGCTTGATTTACCAATTTTTAAGGATGACATAAATGTAGGCTCAACATTTGGAACAATACTATTATCAAAGTTATTCAACTCAAAAGTTGTCAATTTACCGATCAGGCTATCAAGTGTAAGATTGTTACCCGGGGCTGATCTCATTTCATGGATTGCAGAGATTCTGATAGCATAAATAGGTAGGAAGGTTCTAAGAATTTTACTCACAACAGTGCCTTCATCAATAACACCTCCTACTCCTTGGATAGCATTGACAATCTCCTTAATTTGGTTGTTGTATTGTGAAATGTTTTCTCCTTCTTTCATCTCCATGTCATGAAACTTTCCTTTAATACTTTCAGCTCTTTCCCTAAGCACATTCTCATCTCCTTAGTGAACTAGTGCAAGTTTGTCCCACATTGTTTAAGTAGTAGTACATGTCTTAACATTTTCAAATTCAGCATTAGATAAGGTAGCAACAATATCTATCATTGTCATATTATGTTCATGTCTATCTCTCAGTCGATCAATAGTCAAAGGTCCAGTCATCGATTGAATGTAATATTTGATCAAGTAGTATACTACAAATTCTCCAATTCCAGATATATGCAACTTCATTCTTCTTTTCCATGTCGAGAAGTTGTCTTTGTTCAGCTTTGGGACCTCTCTTTTATACATCTTGTGATCTTTAGCTTAAGTTCTTCAAACTTTCCTTCCAAGCAACCAATGCTCTGATACCAATTGTTAGATAACTGAGAGGGGGGGTGAATTAGTTAATTCCAGTTATCCTATAATCCCAAATCTCCTAGATGTATATATTCAAACTTTCCTATCAAATTATCTACTAGGTAAGCTATCAACAATATCTTTCTCTTCATCTATCGATTGACAGACAATTCAATACTGCATTTACCAATCTAACTAGTTATGCAATGTGTAAAGTAAAATAAAAATTAAATCACATCAAATATATATAACAAAAATATTTTTAAAATGGAAACCCTGTTAAAGGAGAAACCACTTGGGACCGGTAACCCAAAATAATTCACTCTTTTGAAGTGAGCTCGGTTAGCAGCCAACCTTGTCAAAGGTTACAAAACACACTATAAGGTGTGACTTGGTTATAGGGTTTATCACTTACAGTTCTCCCTTGACCAGCATTCATTATGGGTTCAACAAGAAAATAATCAACATTCATTGAATTTCATATTGAAATACATAAAGACTGTTAAGTCCACTCGGTTAAGGGATTTTGTTGTAACAATGGTTAAACTAGTACGGTAATGATCTTATTCAAATACAACTATGAATTATAGATTTCTAGATCTATACTAAGCTCAAAATACCTCATCTAATCAATAATAAATTGAATCCTTCATATCCTCCAACTAATTCCACTTGATGAATAATTATTTGGCACTCGGTAATGTCGACAGTTCAGCTTGGTTCTATCTGTAACCTATTTGATCAGAAGTGCATGAAAATAGTCATTTCATGTGAATTCTTCTACAGTAGAAAAATAATCCCAGACTCAATAATGAATCTCATGTCTCTTTAAATAGATGTCATAAAACATTTTCTTCTCATCCATTATATTTTTCCACTTAATCTCCATCGTTCATTTTTGTCACTTCAAGTTTCCTTGGCAGTTGTGTCTATAACATATTTCATTCTTCTTCATCTGATCAATCTTGAATTTTTTCAGTTGTTAGATCCTTATAAAAAACTTTATCTTCTACCTCAGAATCATAACCAATTATCCATATCATCAATTCAGTCAACTATTATAAACTTTATTTGTTTCTTTCACTTGGTCAATACCAAAATGCATCGGTGAACACCTACTCGGTTAATATTGTACTTAGTATACACTACACTAGCTTAGTGTATACAAAAATCTTTAATTATTGACTGCATAAACTTGTTCAGTTATGATCTTCAATACATAACAAAATCATGTAATACAATCAAGTCAACAACATGATGTCATAGACTCATCAATAAGTTACCCAATGTATCCATAGCCATATCTTCCATATCCATCTCATCTTCATGTAGATATCTCATTCCTTTACCATTTTCCTTCTTCAAATGTTTGTAACCATCATGATGAGTATAGTCAAAATTAGTTGACATCAATGACAAGACATTGACTGATTTAATTGTCTTACATATCACTTTAGTAGCTTGGTGACCTTCAATCATTGTCTTTTACTTCTCCATTCATTCCATCAAGATATTCAATCAGTTGTAGGTTATCATCTTCAACTATATTTGGTTGAGAATGTAAACTGTAGTACTTATATCTTCTCTCCAAAATATTTGTGCAATCTTTTTATCAATCAATAAAGTTCTCGTACAGTCAACAATAGATCTATTTCTTCTCTCAACTATCACATTTTGTTGTAGATTCCTTAGTGCACACACTTATCTTTTAATTTTATGCTCATTACAAAAGATAGTAAATTCATCAGAGATGAATTCACCTCCTCTATCAGATCTCAAACACTTCATCTATTTACTTATTTCCTTCTCAACTCTACCTTTATACCACTTAAAAATTTGAAATGCATTTTATTTTTCTTTTAGAAACATTACATACATCATTCTTGAATAATTGTCAAGAAATAAAATTAAGTACTGATATCCATAATAACTTTGAACTTTGATAGGACAACAAATTTAAATGTGAACCAATTCCAAAATACCATTTTTAGAATAATATTTGCTTAGAAAACTTGACTTGGTCATCTTACCAACTTGACATTCTTTACACATAACTTTATTAGGTTTTCTTAATCTTGATAGTCCTCTGACTCTACTCTTCTTACTCATTTCGATCAAGTTATCAAAATTTACATGACACGGTATCTTATTCCATAACCATACATCTTCACATTTAGAAAATAAACAACTCTTTGCATTAGTATCAAGAGAAAATAAATTACCTCTTGATTTTCCTCCTATTCCAATTATATCTCCATCAACACCATAGATCTTAACTTTTATGTTCTAAAATTCCAGTCGGTGGCCAGTATTGTTTAGTTGTGCAACACTCAAAAGATTATAGTTCAGTCCTCTAACCCAATATGCATAATTACATTTCATCTTCTCATTTAATACAATAGATCCTTTACCTTTTATAGGACATGGAGCATCATTTCCAAATCTAACAAATCCTCCACACTCTTCTAGGTTCTCAAACTTGTCAATATCACCAATCATATGATGTGAACAACCACTGTCTATAATCCAAGGGTCTGGTTTACTTACATGAGAAACAAGTTTTTTTTTATCTTCATACTTTTCTTCATCTGGTTCATCCTTTAATGCAACAAAAAAAACTTCATAACCTTCCTCGATATCATTAGATTCATCATCAGTTATACCTTCCTCAGCTAGGTAGCAAGACTTCTTTCTTTTGTCCTTAAAATCTTTGAATCTTCGATGTTGGTTGTCTCTTTTATCATTCTTATCATTCATGTAATTGTCAGGACATCTAGATGCAATATGTCCAATCTTATTAAAATTGAAACATTTCAATGCTAACTTTCCTTTATACTTTCCTTTTCCTCTAGGTAGTCGGTTAGCCAATAGTGCTTCAAATTCCTCTTGTTCTTTTTGTTCATTCAGAATACTTTCATACTCATTTCCATGTGAATTACTATGACTTTCTCTTTCTTTTCTTGATGTTCCATTTCTCACAAATGACTTGAAGGTTGTCTCAATAGTTGGTAGACTATTATCATAATTACTTAACTAAAATACAGTCAACTTACCGATTAGGGCTTTAAGAGTAACAATATTGCTTGGTATATATCTCAATTCCTGAATTGTATATACTCTAATAGCATGCTTAGAAGACAAAATTATCAAGATTTTACTTACGACTTCTTCATTAGTTAGTAATCCACCAACACCTCTGATTACACTAACAAATTCTTTGATTCGGATGCTATATTGTGTGATGTTCTCTTCATATTTCATCATATTTTCCTCTCAAGCTATCAACCTTAGCTTTTTTTATATGTTGATCTCCTCCATAAATAAGTGTAATCATGTCCCACATCTCTTTTAAATTAGTACAATCTTTTATATTATTGAATTCAACATCAGAGAGTGAAGAACCAATCTCTATCATAAATGAGTTATGTTCCTACTTTTCTTTCATTTGATCAACTATCAAAGGTCCAGTAGGTAGTGGAGAGTATTCATTTTCCAATAGATACTGTTGGAAACAATTGTCTAAAGGAAATTGCTACTCAATTATGTATTGTCTTTGATGTCACACTATGTCATAGTTCGCAGCAATCAATTCCTATCGAGCTCAGTCAGTCTGCCAGATAGGAATATTAGTGCTTACCGAGTCCACTCGGTTATCAAAGAAAATCAGTGTCTATCGAGTTCACTCGGTTACCCAAAAGAAAAGATAGTGTTTACCGAGTTCAGTCGGTCATCGAAGAAAAGATAGTGTTTACCGAGTTCAGTCGGTCATCGAAGAAAAGATAGTGTTTACCGAGTTCAGTCAGTCATCAAAGAAAAGATAGTGTTTACCGAGTTCAGTCGGTTATCAAAGGTAAAGGATTGTCGGTGTTTACCGAGTTCCCTCGGTCACCGAAAGATTATAGAAAGTTATGGTCACCGAGCACTGTCGGCCCTTGAAGGACTTTTTGCAAATAGAGTTTTCTTAATTCAGCCGACTGTTATACTAAATAATGTCGATTTGACAAATCCAAAATCATATAAATAAAAGGTCAAATGTGAAAAATAAAAAATATAAAGCAGAAGATTTACAGAAGAAAAGAAGGAAAGGTATATGCAAATTTGTGAAGGATGTTCAGATATCCTTGAGGATCAGCAGAGTTTTATTCAATCAGAAAGGATCAAACTTATGCAGAACAGAGATCTGTAATTAGCAAGACAGTTGCATTATTATACAGGTCACTTTTTCATTGTTACCTTCTTATCATTGTAACAGTGAATTCTAAATCTCTTAACCGAGTTGGTTTAACAACCATAATGTAAATCCTCTAACAAGGTGACAATTCCATTGAATTGTTTTCAAGACCTCTTACCAGGCCACTCCTAGCAAGGTGTTTTAAATCCTCTAACAAGGTCACACCTAACAGTGTGTTTTGTAACCTTTTACCAAGTTGGCTTCTAACCGGGCATCACTTCAGAAAAGTGAAAATCAGTATCTAGATACATTGGTGGTTTTTCCCATATTGGGTTTCCACGTTAAATCTTGTGTCTCTTGTGTTCTTAATTGCTTTCTCAATCATATACATGTGCTGATGAATATCTAAAGATAATATTGCTAATACTCAAAGTTACTGCAATCTATTTACCAAGTGCTAAAACAGATAACATTGTTAAGATATCCTAAGGGATCTGCAAAGAATTAATCAGGAAGTGTTTTTATGGTTGACTGATTCACGCCCCCCTCTCAGTCACTTCATCCATATTCCATCAATTGGTATCAGAGCATTTGGTGCTTGTAGGAAGGGCTTCAAGGACCTAAGCTAAAGATCAGGATGTCTTACAAGAGGGAAATTCCAAAGCTCAACAGAGATAACTTTTCAGCATGGCAAGGTCTCATGCGACTTCATCTGGCTTCCATTGGTGATTCAGGATGCAAATACATTGATGAAGAGTACACAATTCCTAATGGCGCATTAACTGTTGAAGACATTGCAGATAAAAAGACTCACAACACCATGATGATAGACATTGCATCTGCTCTCAGCTATGAAGAATTTGATGATATTAAAGACTGCACTACTGCATATGAAATGTGGGTGGCACTGAAGAAAATATATGGTGGTGATGCAAATGTGAAAAGAGCCAAAGCAGAAAGCCTAAGAGGACAGTTTGACAAGATGAATATGAAGGAAGATGAAAACATTGCAAAATATGTTGAAAGAATCAAAGCAAGTGTAAGTGTAATTAGAACTTCTGGAGGAACAATCTCAGATGAGACTGTTATAAGTAAGGTACTCAGAACACTACTCCCT
Organism: Chamaecyparis obtusa; assembly: GCA_027943335.1. Taxonomy (NCBI): domain Eukaryota; kingdom Viridiplantae; phylum Streptophyta; class Pinopsida; order Cupressales; family Cupressaceae; genus Chamaecyparis; species Chamaecyparis obtusa. Next base: position 223,864 of record BSBK01006624.1, read on the forward strand.
ATCTATGCAATAAGAGTATCAGCTATTCAAGAAAGAAGATGTGAAACAAACCACAATATAACTTTGGATGCTTTAGTTGGAAGATTGACAGCTTTTGAATTAGACAACTATGATAACTATGTTCCTAGTTCCAAAAATATTGAATCAGCATTTGAGGCCAAGGTTTCACTAAAGAAGAACAAGAAAATTAAAGAAGTTCAGTCAGAAAGTGACGAAGAATCAGAAGAAAGTTCTGATAGTGATCTTGAAATTGTAGAAGCATTACTTGCAAAGAAGTACTCTAGAGGGAAAGGTAAATATAAAGGTAAAACTCCTTTAATCTATTTTTCATGTGAAGAAATTGGACATATTGCAACTAGGTGCCCAAACAAGAAAGTCAAAGAAGAAAAGAGAAGTCACAAGTACTATGGCAAAAAGAATTTCAAATCATACAAGGATAAAGGTAAGAAATCATGTTTTATGGCTAAAGATTCTGATGATAGTGAAGAAGAAATTGTCTTTATTGCTATAAAAGATGAATCTGATGATGATGAAGATAAGATGGCACTTATTTCTCATATAAGCAAAGATGATATATGGATAATAGATAGCGAATGTTCACACCACATGACTGGTGACAAAACAAAATTTGAATATCTAGAAGACTGTGATAGTGGTAATGTAAGATTTGGAAACAATGAACCTTGTTGTATAAAAGGAAAAGGAAGAATCTCTTTAACCAAAGAACTCATATGTAATAATGCTTATTGGGTTGAAGGACTAAAACATAATCTTTTAAGTGTAGCACAGCTAATTAACACTGGTTTCAAGGTTGAATTCATGAATGGTCAAGCAAGACTGCTGGATGGAAAAGGAAAACTCATTGGATCAGGCAAACAAACAAAAGGTAACTTATTTTATCTTGATCTCAGTGAATATTCATGCTTTATTGCTCAAATAGAAGAAAGTTGGCTATGGCACAAAAGGTTATGTCATGTAAATTTTGATAACATGATAAAAATAAGCAAATTCAAGAAGGTTAGAGGCATTCCTACTTTGAAGAAACCTGACACTGGTCTATGTAAGAATTGTCAGATTGGCAAAATGAGTAAAACTAGTTTCAAGAGTAAGAACTATCAATCTAAAGAAATTTTGGAAATTGTGCATACTGATTTATGTGGACCTATTGGAATACAAAGCTATACTGGAGATAAATTCTTTATTCTTTTCGTTGATGATTATTCTAGAATGATGACTGTTATGTATTTAAGAGAAAAATCAGAAGCATTTGAAAAGTTCAAATGGTACTTAGCAAGAGTAGAAAAAGAAACAGGGAAAAGATTGAAATGCTTAAGATCAGACAGAGGTGGTGAATTCATCTCCCATGATTTTAACAACTTCTGCATTGAAAGAGGAATCAAAAGACAAGTATCAGCTCCTAGAACTCCTGAGCAGAATGGAATAGCAGAAAGAAGAAACAGATCTATTATGGATTGTGCAAGGACTCTAATGATAGAAAAGAACATCGCTATAAAGTACTGGAAGGAAGCTATCAGCACTGTAGTTCATACCTTGAACCGAGTACAACTGAAGAAAGACACATTCAAAACTCCTTATGAATTATGGTATGGCTATAAACCCAATGTAAGTTACATGAAAATATTTGGTAGTAAGTGTTATATCTTAAAAGAATCCAGAAGAAATAAATTTGATGTGAAAAGTGATGAAGGAATATTCCTAGGATATTCTAGCAAAAGCAAGGCATACAAATGTCTGAACTTATCTACTCACAAAGTCATAGAAAGTATACATGTAAAATTTGATGAGTTTGCAGAAAAGACTGAGGAAGAAAGCAAAAGGGAACCTGAGAACTACAGAAGATTCATTTACATTGAACCTGAAACATTGGCAGACACAACTATCAGTAAGGAAACTATATCTACCGAGCCGAGCATAGTTATCGAGTCACAGGAAGAAGTTCAAACCGAGTCACAGGAAGAAATTCAGACCGAGTCTCAGCCTGAAGTTACCGAGCAAACATCTACCGAGCCCGAGCAACCTGAAGAAGAGATCCTAGAAGACAACAGCATGAATCATTCAAAAGGCAAGGAACCTATACTAGCCAAATATGTCAGAAGACATCATACACCAGATCAAATCATTGGAAACAAATCAGATGGTACTATGACAAGAAGCAAGCTGAAGGGTACATGTCTGCTTACTGATTTTGAACCTAGAAATATCAAAGATGCATTGGAGAATGAAAGTTGGATTGAAGCAATGAATGAAGAATTAGAATAAATACAAAAGAACAAAACTTGGACTCTTGTACCTAGACCTAAAGATAAGAATGTAATTGGAACAAAATGGGTATTCAGAAATAAGCTGAATGAAGATGGTCAAGTATCTAGAAACAAAGCTAGACTGGTATGTAAAGGTTACTCTCAAGAAGAAGGTATAGATTATGGAGAAACTTTTTCTCCTGTTGCAAGATTAGAAGGTGTAAGAACTCTACTTGCTTATGCAGCACACAAAGGATTTAAGGTATATCAGATGGATATAAAATCTGCATTTCTCAATGGAATTCTTGATGAAGAAGTCTACATTGAACAACCTGAAGGTTTTGTTGATCCAGATAAAAGGGACATGGTCTACAGGTTACACAAAGCATTGTATGGTTTAAAATAAGCTCCTAGAGCATGGTATGAAAGACTCCATAACTATTTGATTCAGATTAATTTCAATAGAGCCAATGATAATAGTAATCTGTATATTAAAGAAGGACCGGATGACAAAATTGTATTGGCAAAAATATTTGTGGATGATACTATATTTACAAGGAATGAGGATCAGTGCAAAGAATTTTCAGAGAAAATGAACAGAGAATTTGAAATGTCTATGTTTGGTTTAATAAAATTCTTTGTTGGTCTTCAAATTCAGCAAAGCAAGAATGGTATATACATTACTCAACCCAAATACATTAAGGAGATACTTAAGAAGTTTGGTATGGAAGATTCAAAACCAGTTGGTACACCCATGTGTACTGGACTGAAACTTACCAAAAATGATGATTCAAAAGAAGTTGATCAGACCCTATACCGATCTATGATTGGAAAATTGCAGTATGTAGTACATACAAGACCTGATATTGCCTTAGCAGTCGGTATAGTAGCTAGATTCTCAGCAAAACCTAAGGAAAATCACATGATGGCAATCAAAAGAATCTTAAGATACTTAAGAGGAACTGAAGAATATGGTTTGTGGTATAAATTTGGAGGCAATCTAGACTTGAAAGTGTTTACTGATGCTGATTGGGCAGGAAACATTGATGACAGAAAAAGCACAAGTGGTGGAGCATTTTTTCTTGGAAAAAGACTGGTATCCTGGACTAGTAAAAAGCAGAATTGCACATCTCAATCCACAGCTGAAGCAGAATATGTTGCTGCTGCAGTAAACTATTCAAATATTGTTTAGTTTAAACAGCTATTAGAAGGTATGAAGGTTGAAATCAAAGAACCAGTTGTTATATTTTGTGACAATACCAGTGCAATAAACATTTCTAAGAATCTAGTAATGCATTCCAAAACCAAGCACATTGCTATTAAATATCACTTTGTCAGAGAATTGGTGCAGGACAAGGAAATCAGATTAGAATATATTCATACAAAAGAATAGATTGCAGACATTTTTACCAAACCATTACCTAAGGATGCATTTTTGTATCTAAGAGGTAAGTTAGGGGTCATTCCCCTATCCGAGGCTCACTAAATACAGTTTTAGTGATGCATCAACCTGAACATGATTGAAAATCAACTTGTTGATGCAACATATAAAAGGAATCATTGCATATGAATCAGTACTTGAGGTACATTAATTTTCACTGGTAATATGTGAATTGTCTTTGGCATGTGTTGTCAAAGAGGGAGTGTTTGCTATGTCTTTGCTATTATTTTCAAGAAATTTTCAATAGTCAGAAGGAAGAATTTTCAGGATACAGGAAGTTTGCTGATAGAGGGAGATTTGAATCTGAACCGAGCTAACTCTTTCAAATTTCTTATGCTATGACATATTGTGTTGCCATCAATGCCAAAGAGGGAGATTGTTGGAAACAATTGTCTGAAGGAAATTGCTACTCAATTATGTATTGTCTTTGATGTCACACTATGTCATAGTCCGCAGCAATCAGTTCCTACCGAGCTCAGTCAGTCTGCTAGATAGGAATATTAGTGCTTACCGAGTCCACTCGGTTATCAAAGAAAATCAGTGTCTACCGAGTTCACTCGGTTACCCAAAAGAAAAGATAGTGTTTACCGAGTTCAGTCGGTCATCAAAGAAAAGATAGTGTTTACCGAGTTTAGTCGATCATCGAAGAAAAGATAGTGTTTACCGAGTTCAGTCGGTCATCGAAGAAAAGATAGTGTTTACCGAGTTCAGTCGGTTATCAAAGGTAAAGGATTGTCGGTGTTTACCGAGTTCCCTCGGTCACCAAAAGATTATAGAAAGTTATGGTCACCGAGCACTGTCGGCCCTTGAAGGACTTTTTGCAAATAGAGTTTGCTTAATTCAGCCGACTGTTATACTAAATAATGTCGATTTGATAAATCCAAAATCATATAAATAAAAGGTCAAATGTGAAAAATAAAAAATATAAAACAGAAGATTTACAGAAGAAAAGAAGGAAAGGTATATGCGAATTTGTGAAGGATGTTCAGATATCCTTGAGGAGCAGCAGAGTTTTATTCGATCAAAAAGGATTAGACTTATGCAGAATAGAGATCTGTAATCAGCAAGACAGTTGCATTATTATACAGGTCACTTTTTCATTGTTACCTTCTTATCATTGTAACAGTGAATTCTAAATCTCTTAACCGAGTTGGTTTAACAACCATAATGTAAATCCTCTAACAAGGTGACAATTCCATTGAATTGTTTTCAAGACCTCTTACCAGGCCACTCCTAGCAGGGTGTTTTAAATCCTCTAACAAGGTCACACCTAACAGTGTGTTTTGTAACCTTTTACCAGGTTGGCTTCTAACCGGGCATCACTTCAAAAAAGTGAAAATCAGTATCTAGATACATTGGTGGTTTTTCCCATATTGGGTTTCCATGTTAAATCTTGTGTCTCTTGTGTTCTTAATTGCTTTCTCAATCATATACATGTGCTGATGAATATCTAAAGATAATATTGCTAATACTCAAAGTTACTGCAATCTATTTACCAAGTGCTAAAACAGATAACATTGTTAAGATATCCTAAGGGATCTGCAAAGAATTAATCAGGAAGTGTTTTTATGGTTGACTGATTCACCCCCCCCTCTCAGTCACTTCATCCATATTCCATCAGATACATGGTATATTCTCCAATCCTAGGTAGATACAATTTCATTCTACTTTTCCATGCTGAGAAACTTTCCTTGTTCAACTTAGGTACTTCTCTCCTATACATCTTCAGATCTTTTACTCAAGTCCTTAAACTTATCTCTTCAGAGTACTCATCTCTGATACCAATTGTTGGATTATAGAGGGGGGAGGGATGAATCAGTTATCCAAATCACAAATACCTTAAAATACTATTCTCTGATTAACTCGATAACTACTAGGTAGAAACATAGTTCACTATTTATTGACAAAAGTAAATAAACTATATCAATCAGTAAATCATTCACAATATGTAACACCAATATTTAATGTGGAAACTTGGCGATGGGAAAAATCACTATGGGAATTTTCACCCACTAAGAAAATACTCTTCTAAAGTATGTCCGGCTAAGAGCCAATCTGGTTAAATATTAAAAAACACATTGTTAGGTGTGACCCACTTAAGGGATTTACCTCATATCTGTTAGGATATTCACCCTATTAGGAGTGGCCTTATTAGAGGGCTTTAAAAACTCTTTATAATTTCACCTTTCTCAAGGATTTACAATAAGACTGTTAAGTCCACTCTATTAAGAGATTTATCTATTACAAATGCTAGTAAGCAAGAGTGATAAAATTGACTTGTAGATGTACAACTATATTTTCTCAATCAGATCCTTATGCACTCTTCAATCTTCTCTTCAATTCTTTATTATCCACTAGCATAAACACTTCATCAAATCCTTCTTTTGCCACTCAAAATCTCTCTATTCCTTCTTCTCTGCAATAGTTGATAACCCTTCAACTATTTAGTTTGCCAACCATTTGTCCATATAAGATCATCCTTTATATAGATAATTTTTTCCTCTTAATCTCATCTATTACATTTTCCTTTAATCAATCTTGACTATTCATTTCATTATACCTTGAAATCAAATCTCAGTAACATATTTCCTTTTCACCTAGGATCTTGAAATTTTCTTGAAACTTTTTCCTTCTCTTTTTTCTTCTTAGATCTTGTCATAGATCTTCATCTTGAATCTTCATAACTATAGATATCTTGTAACTAACTCTCCTCATCATCATCATCATCATCCAACTCAGCATAGTTAATCATTAAATATTGATTCCATCCATATTTAATATCTTTCCCTTGCTCGGTGTTCTTCACTAGAATTTTGATTAATTGCTTGGTGTCTAAACCTTTCTACTTTACTGAGTGACCTCTATTTTTCTCTTTACCTTATGGAATGACTTTACTAGCTCAGTAGCCAAAACAACTTATCTTACCAAGTTGTCAAATCTTTATCTTCAAGCTTTACAAACTTAACATAATCATATGTTAGGTAGAAAATAATTATATCAACATAATCAAATCATTGTTCGATATGTATTAGTTTCCCATTTAAGTTCTACAACTTCACAACTTCTCATTTCTTCTTCTCCATAACTCATTCATCTTATATCATTACCGAATGATATGACAACATAATATAAACCAGAAATCAATTGCTTGACATAATTACAAGACTATAATTGATCTAACCTTTCTACTATTATCATGTCTTCCTCTGATCTATCTCAATCTTCATCATTTGCTCCATCAGATAATCAATCTTCAACATTGTTATCAGTTATGGTAACAATTTCAACACACATTTTTCCTATTACTAAATTTTTTTTGAATATTGAGGCAAATTTGATCTTCTTCTATCTTTTGGGTGTTTGAAACAAATTTGAAATTGTTCTAAACTTGGGGATAACCAATTGTACCATTTTTATCTTCTTTATCAAACTCTTCTCTACCCATGAGAGAGGAGGGGCTTGTGAGGATTCTGGTATTTCTATGTGTTGGGGATGGTTCTATATAGGTGGAGTAGAAACAATCTATTCAATAATTTATTCTATGGGAAGAATTATTTCTATTAAAGGAGGGGGTGGAATATCCATAGTTGGATTAGGTACCTCATGTAGGAGAGAATGAATAAGAATCAAAGGTGACATTGTTGGTATTTCTTCATTGTTTTTAGGATCATCTTAGATTTATTTCAGAATTTTCACCTTCTCTCCTTCTTGCATAGGGTCCATTTCCTTCTCTTTGGATTTTAACTTGTTATTTTTCCCTTTTGATTCATCACCACGAGTGTTTTGTAGTTTTTTTTTCTTTGAAGGATCCTCATCACCACCATCCCCTTGGGACATTTGTTGAGAACCAAAATTTACAATCGGTGATTTAGATGGAGTGGATGAAAAAGATCCCTCATGATGATTGATTTTTCTTCTTGGATTTTCCTTATTATTTGGTGGCCTTGTTGTGGTCATTTCAGCTATTTTCCTCTTAGTCCAATATTTCAACCTCTTGATCACTAAGATGATTCTTTCATTAATTTATCTAACTCTTAGGTCTCTCCAATTGATCTTTGGAAGAGGTTGAGCTTATTTCCTTTCAAAATAAATAGGATCTATCAAATCAGACCCATCATCTTCTATTCCAAAATCAATCCAATCCATTTTGAAATATCTCATTTATCTCAAGGTGAGCCTTGTCCAATCCCACCTTCTGAATTCATACTCATATTCCCAGTCCTCCCAAAAATATTAAATGTTTGGGAAATGCATGAAGATTGGGCGTAACTAGAGATTATCCCTCACATAAGCTTTACTATCAGAAGGGAATCCTATTTTATATCCAAATATGTTAATATTAACCAATTCCCTTTCAATCTTCTATGCTTCTGAAACTAACTTGCAATGATAGTCACCAAGAGATATCTGAAAAGGGATATTGCTATTTTTCCTATTTTGACACTTCCTGTTGAATTCAGTTGGTTGTCTACAAACCTTGATCAAGATTATATTTTCACCCACATATCTTGGAAACTTGAGGGGATAGCCACCAAACCCACCTATTCACAAATAGGTAAATTTTGGAAATTGGATGACAAAATTACCATGTAGCTACTTCTACTAATATTCTTTGTGTTAATTTTTCTTGTAATTGCCTTACAAAAAGCAATGTAAACTCATCATTTACCCTCCTAAATTTTTTTATAACTCTTATAACTCCAACATTGGGTAAAAATCTTACACTTGTGTTGTCTGATTGAACACTCCTCTAGTAGTGAGTCATAACCAAGGTCTTAAATTAGAAATAACATATGCACAAGGTAGGAGGACATGTAGAAACATTTTCTTGTACCAAAATGAACCAACTTCTCATGCAAACAATTACTAATAAGGCTTCCCCAAGCAATGAACTATTTTCCTACTCATATAAATATAATGAAAAGGTATGTCCAGATCTCAAACTTGGAAGAATCTTCACTTCCCATCAATTGATGAAGTAATAATATCAAGTTAGAAACATCATTGATAAAGAAAGAATGGTGAAGTGTCTTAGGAAGATGAGACTTTCCACCCCTAGGTTTCAGTAGCCAATTTTTTCCCAAGTTATTGAAACACTTGCTTCTAGAATTTTTACTAAAATACCTCAAAGCTTTCTATTTGTCAATGTTGGTGCATTATTATATTAATGGAATCCCAAGGACAATTCCTAAATAAATTCCATCAATTTTAGCCATTAAATGACCATCAACTATTTTGATTTCTTTGGCTTCTCAATTATACTCCTTTACACACTCTAACATTGAATTGGGGGTTTGAAATGCTATTGAGAACCCAACTGTATGAGCTAACCCATTTTCAAAAGTTCTATGGGTTAGATTTGATGGATTTTCATCTGTCACTAATTTTCAAAAACCTTTAAGATCATTGTGGCCAAGTTTTATATCAGAAATTTCTGGTAGAGTAGTTTCTATCATGGGAGCATAATCATATCCCTAGTAGTTATACTTCATGAGTTATTTGACTATGATTTTTTTGACTAGTTTTGAAATGCTATTATGGGACCCACTACTCAAAGCATGCTCTCTATGACTCAACTATTGTAGACTTTGTACTTTAAAACTTCTAATAAAAACTTTATAGATTTCACTTTTTGATGTGTCACTTTTGGCTTTGTTTATAACTGTGCATCTCAACAAATTCTCTTATCATTTATACTCACACAAAGACAAAGATTCTAAAGAAATTTTAATAATTCTTCTTGATGCATATCTTGTGATGAAATTATATTTCTTGAAGATGTTTTGATAAACCATTCAAATGAATTGCCTATGTGTCCACTATTTTCACATGTTCTTACTAAAGCATTTTTTACCATAATATTTAACAAAAACTTCTCTACCATGTATGCTTTGGTTAATGTGGAAATTCTATTATCAAGATTTTTATTTTAGCACCTTTTAGAGGAATGTTGGCTTAATACTTCTATTTTATTTTATATTTATAAACACTTTTTAACCAACCTTTATTTTATGCAGTCATGTGACTATGGTGTTGCAAGAGATGTAATTTCCTTGAGTCATTTTTTTGAACAATTCATATGACTTGGATAGTATTTACAGTGATACATGCAAGGGAGGAGATGTCCAAACTTGAAGCTAGAGATTACACAAAGAAAATAACTAGACAAGACAACAATAACACCAAAAAATTACAAGGAATCAAACCTCATATCATAAGCTTGCAAGAAGCTACCAAAGATTAAAACAACAAGAAATATGCCTTCATACAAGATGGCCTATAAGGCCTATCCAATTGCAACCTTACAACATGACTAAATCAAACATTTTATCCTTCATAGATATTATCTTCACTATTCCCTATATGATCCCTATATCCTAAACATGAACTAGAACCCTACTTATATACAATATTTCCAACCACAAGTTGGCTTATCTGATCATCAACCCCAAGATAAAGAAAATGTTTTACAACAAATAAGGTAGGACCCAAATCCATAAGAACAAACCCCAATAGACATATCATGATGTGAGATTGTACAAGGAGGTCAACCATGACCATAAGAACATTGAGCAATGTTCCAAGAGTGACCACAAACTATCAATCTTCACTGCAAGATGGATCTCACCACCCTAACCATTAGAACAAGAAACCAATATAGGACTAGACCTAATCATGAGATAACTTTATCTGGAAACATCAAATCAAGATGTGTGCATAGACATAATATCTTCATGATGTCAAGAACACATCATAGAAACTACATAAGATGACATGCCAACTAGATTACTGCACCTAGAAACACCAAAACTACCCAACTAAAAACTGTGAACAAGCGAACTAAAAGGAAATATTTTTTAATGATGCAAGATTACCAATGACTCAAGAATGATCCTGCATCAAATACCCTAGGTGAATAAAAGATTTTCCATAAATGAGTTTATGAACATCTTGATGGATTCAAGACATAAATCCCATGCTCATTTTTTACCCACAAATCTTCTTTGTCTGGAACCTTTTTAATATGCAAATGACTGCACCTACTATGCAAACTATGGAATCTAGTGGTGTACCTTCCTTCATATGATTCAAATATTTTACTATTTTCACAACCTTTTTCCCAAATATTTGCATTATAGTTACTTCTTCGATTGCTCCTACAATCAGAAAAAAATGTCTACTTCCCTTCTTGCAGTTCAACTCCACTTCTTCCATCAAGTAACATCTCAACTTTCCACACAAGATGTTTTTGCTCAAATGAATTCAACTTGTTAATAACATGTTGTAACATCCAGTTATCTCAAGCCTTGTTCCCCACCAATTTAGTTCCATTCATTAATTTCCCAAGTAACTATGCAACCTCAATAACCTTCTCAGCCACCTGCTACAAATCCAACACCTTATGTTGCATAGAAGTTTGATCTTCTAAGGTGTAATTCATAATCACTATCAATTTCCTATCTTTACTTCTATCCTCCTTCAAAATAATTGAAGTAAACCTTTTCCCCTTCTTCATGATAGACACCACATTCCTTCTTTGATCATGAATATCTCCAACATCATACTGCCAAGGTCTACCCAACAAGCAATGGAAAGTACCCCTATCCACCACATCGAATAACACCTCATCTCGGTACGGAATAATGTTGAACTTAACCCAAAATTGGTCTTTCAACTCCATCATGTGGTCATCCTAAAACCAACTTATCCCATAGGGACAAGGGTGGTTAAGTCTCCTCAAACCCAAATTTTGTACCATCTCCTTTGATACAAGGTTTTATGTACTACCACTGGCCATAATCACTTTGTAACATTTACCTATTTGACTTGTAGATTATCTTAAACATTTTCCTTCTCTGCTCAAGCTCTAGTTCTTTGGTGCTCAACATGACTCTCATAAACAACAAAGATTCTCCCATCTTAGGTGCTACTTCATTTCCCACAAGTTATCCTTCTACATTTTCCTCATGTGCCACTAAGTTTTGTTTATCTTTTCTTGAACTACCTAGACACTAGAAAGCTCTATATCCAATATTTTTCACATTTGAAACAAGTGCCTTTGAAATCCTTGTTGCCTCTACTCCTAATATGAATCTTTTGATTAGGTTCTTTTTCAATCATCAATTTATCCTTTTCCTTATCATTCACTAGTTTATCCCTAACCCTAGGGGTAACTTGTCTTCTTGTTAACTTATCTTTTACCTTAAGGTCATACTAATAATCATCTTCAATTGTACTAAGCCTCAACATAATTAACTCATCATGAATGTTAAGTCTTAAACCATTAACATACCTAGACACCTTTTCCCTAGATGGCTCTTTGTGACTAGATATGATTTTCATCTTATAGAACTCCTCAAAATACTCCTTCATAGTGAAATCTTTCTGCTTCAATTTTTGCAACTTCTTGAACAATTCTAGTTCATAATCTTTTGGTATGAACTTAGCCTTAAGTCTAGAAACCATTATTCTCAATCTAGTGATATTAGTTTCACCATTATCCTCTCTATATATTTGCAATTCCTTCCACCATAAGGCAACATGACCCTTCAAATTAGTCTATGCTATCCTAACTCTCTATGGATCCTCAATATTTTCAAGTTCAAAGTAATCTTCTAGTTCATTAGTGATGCAAGGTAGAGGTCAAGAGGGGCCAAAGGATGGCACATCCTAATGATCCAAGCCTACTCAACACATGTGAAAGCTAACAACAACAAAAGTGAGAGAGAGAATGCAGAATCTTTCATATATTTTCATCAAATAGAATCATACATGTTGGGCTATAAGGCCTTCCCAGTTATGGCTTGATATTACAATGAATCTCAGAAGTCCTCAAACATGTGAGGATCTATTACAAATATCAATTCTAATGTCTATGATCTTCTATCCAAAACTGCCTCCTAAACTACAACCAAACAACTACATTTATACAAGAGTCTACTAAATTGAGTCAGCCTTCAGATCCATAATCAATAGAAGTAACGGTTACCACATGCTTCCCAATGATGGATACCAAAATTAAATCTATCATCCAATATAAATGTACAAGTCAGCCTAAACAAAAATCAAAACTAAACCCATCGTTGAGCAAGGATAACTGAGCAACAAATAAGAAAAACTAAGCACTAGTGCAATAACTAACCCCCCAGGAAATGACCAACCACACTCAGTAACCAAAGGAAACCAACCAACTCAGTCAAAGCAGGAACCAAGCAACATAAGCAAACTCCAAAATATTTTTGGTGACATAGGATTGCCAAGGACCTAAGATTCTCCTGCATCAGACACCTGGGGTTATTTTGAAATGATTCTCTGAATCATTTGGTAGGTATGATCCAAGCTACATCCAACTTAGACTATGAAATCCATGAACTATCTTCCATCGGTCTGTTCTTCCATTTTACCAAATATTCCATATACTATTTTCCTCTTGTGCTCTTGCCAATTCTTTGACTTAGAATGTGTTCAATCTCTTCATTCCACTTCTTAGGATATTTTGTTGGTACTGTCATTTCTTCATCAGGTTCAAGATACTCATACAAATCAACAATATTAAAAATTAGTGATATGTCCATGTCATCAGGTCACTCAATCTCATATGCATTTCCACTGTCAAATTTCATCAAAATCTTGCAAGGTCCAAACTTCTTCATCTTTAGCTTTCCATATGTTCCAACAGGAAACCAGCCTTTCTTCAAATGAACCATCACTTCATCACCGACATCAAAAGTCTAATGTCTCCTTGATCTATCAACTCTATCTTTGTATTTCTGATTACTGTCTTCCAGCTTCAGCTTCACATCTTCATGCAATGTCTTCATGTACTCAGCAAACTTTACTCCTTTAGCACTTCTCTTATTTTCATCATCAATGTCTCTCAAATCAGATATACCTCTCAGTTGTATGCCATTCACAATCTCAAACGGTGTTTTTCCAGTACTCCTATTCATTGAGTTATTGTATGCAAACTCTTCTTGTGCCAACATAGAATCCCAATTACTCAATGTGTCTCCAACTAAGCATCTCAAAATATTTCCCACACTTCTATTTACAACTTCAGTCTGTCCATCAGTTTGTGGGTGAAATGTAGAACTATATTTCAACTCAGTGCCAAATTTCTTCCAAAGGGTTTTCCAAAAGTATCCAACAAATTTACTATCTGGTCAGAGATAATACTCCTCAGTAATCTATGCAATCTGACAATTTCCTTAAAGAAAAGATCTGCTACATGTACTACATCTGATGTCTTTCTACATGATATAAAATGTACCATCTTAGAAAATCTATCCACAATATTAAATATAGAATCATTACCTCTTACTATCTTCGGTAAGAAAAGAACAAAATCCATACTGATATCAATCTGAGGTTTCTCAGGAATAGCAATCGGTACAGACAGTCTAGTATTCTGACTTACTCCTTTTGCAACTTGACAAACTTGACAACTTTTCACAAATTTCTGAATATCTTTATACAACTACAGCCAAAAGTACTTCTCCTTAAGCAAATTCCATGTTTTATCAATGCCAAAATGTCCAGCCAAACCACTACTATGTTTCTATTTTATTAGATTAGTTCTCATTACTCCTCTCGGTATACACAACTGAATACCTTTGAACAACATACCTTCATGAATAAAATATTCATCCCATTTAGTATCTTCTTGATCTTGAATAGGTGCTCTGCACTTTCTCCATGGCTCAGAAAAAATAGGGTCATTTGCATACAAACCTTTCATCTCATCAAAACCAAGAACTTCAATTTTCATCTCAGTCATCAAAGATCTCCTTCTACTCAATGCATCAGCAACTCGGTTAGTGACTCCACTCTTATGCTTTCTCACAAATGTATAACTTTGCAAATACTCCACCCATTTCATATGTCTCTGATTCAACTTATTCTGACTACCCAAATACTGTAAAGCCTTATGATTGGTATACAATGCAAATTCACTCGATATCAAATAATGTCTCCATTTCTTCAATGCTTGAACAATAGCATAGAATTCTTGATCATACACAGAATATTTCCTCTTAGCATCATTCAACTTTTCACTAAAGAAAGCAACAGGTTTACCTTATTGACTCAACATAGCTCCAATTGCACTTCCACTTACATCACATTCCACTTGAAATACTTTACTAAAATTAGGTAATGCCAAAATAGGTAATTCAACAACCTTCTACTTCAGATTCTCAAAACTTCTATTGGCTCCATGTGTCCACTTGAATTCCCTTTTGTCTCCTCTCATAGTCTCAGTCATAGCATTACAAATTGAACTGAAATTCCTTATGAAATTTTGGTAAAAACTTGCCAAACCATGAAATGATCTTACCTCACTAGCATTAACAGGTGTAGGCCAATTCAAAATAGCTTCAAGCTTTTCAGGATCCATCTTCAAACGATCAGCTAAAATCACAAATCCCAAATATTCAATCTCCTCTTTCATGAATGAACACTTTTTTAGATTTATCAGCAACTTTTCCTCTTTTAATCTCTGCAAAATTTGTCTAACATGCAACAAATGTTCCTCTCTGGTCTTACTAAATATCAGAATATCATCAAGATATACAATCACAAATTTACCCAAGAATTTCTTCAAAACTTCATTCATCAGCCTCATAAAAGTACTTGGTGCATTAGTTAGACCAAAAGGCATAACCAACCACTCATACAAACCTTCTTTTCTCTTGAAATAAGTCTTCCATTCATCTCCTTCTTTGATTCTAATCTAATTATATCCACTTTTCAAATCAATCTTTGTGAAATACTTTTCTCTAGGTAAATTGTCCATTATATCATCTATTCTCAGTATAGGAAACCTATACTTCACTGTTCTCTTATTGATTGCTCTGGAATCAGTACACATTCTCCATTCTCCATTCTTCTTAGGTGCCAATATAGTAGGTACTACACAAGGACTCAAACTTTCTCTGATCAAACCTTTCTCCAGCAATTCTTGAATCTATCGATTCAACTCCTGATTCTCGGTAGGTATTAACTGATGAGGTGCCTTATTCAGTAAGCTAGCTCTAGGGATTAGATCCATACAATGATCAATGCTTCTTTTCAATGGTAAACCATCAAGTACATTATCAAAAATGATTTCACTATACTTAGTGGGTAACTTATCAATCTCCTCAGGGACATTATCTTCTTTTTTCTTACTCGATTTGTTAGGAATCACAGCAAAACATACATCATTCCTTTTCAAATCTTTAACAAACTTTCTTCCCTCCATCAAGAAAACTTTCAAAGATGTGAAAACATTACTAACAGGTTCTTCCATCAATGGTAACAAGATTTGTTTCTTTCCATTAGCCACAATAGTATACTTATGCAATCTCCCATCATATATAGCATGTTTATCATATTGCCAAGGTCTACCCAAAAAATATGACAACAATCCATAGGCATGATATCACACAATACCTTATCATAGTATTTTCCAATCTTCAAATTCACATAACATTGTTCACTTACCAAGAGTGTATCCTCATCCTTGATCCATGAAATCTGATAGGGCTTCGAATGTTCTAACCTTTTCAACTACAATTTTGTGACCATCTCCTCAGATGCTAGGTTCTCTGAGATACCACTATCAATGATTACCTTCCAAACCTTATCAGAAACTCTACATCTAGTCTTGAACAAACTTTTCCTTATCAGATCTTCCTTTTTTCTTTCATTCCACAATGCTCTCCTTACCATCAAGTTATTTTCCTTCTCAAGTTCATTCGGTGACTCTTCTTGCACCAAAGCATTTCTACTGCTACTAGCCTTCTTGCTTACTTGTGTACATTTAAATGATCTATGTCCTTCTTCTCCACAATTGTAGAAAGTTCCTCAGAAACTTCCTCTACTATAACCACCTCGGTAGTTACTGCCTCTACCTCTAGATGAACTTTCACCTTTCCACTCGGTCTTGCCTTTGTCTAGATTTGTCTTTTCAGGTTCAGATCTAACATTTTCACTATTAGATCTACCTCTTCCTCTAGGGAATCTACCACCTCTTCCTCTCTATCTTTGCTCATGTCTCTTGTTCAATTTCTCCTCGACTTTCAAAGAAAATTGATAAGCCTCTTCAATGCTCTCCAACTTGACCATACTAATTTCCTCTTGGATGGAAACTCTCAAACCATTCAGGTATATACCAACCCTTTCCACATCATCTTCATCATGTCCAAATCTGATATCCAATCTCTAGAATTCCTCAGTATATTCTTTTACCAAGCTATCTTTCTGCCTTAGACTTTTCATTTGCCGAACTAGGTTAATCTGATAATCAAAGGGTAAGAACTTTCCTTTCAATTTATTTACCATCTTATTCCATACCTTGATTTTGTCTTTGCCCTTCCTTTTCCTATCCAATTGCAGATGTTCCCACCATAGGGATGCATGACTCTTCAACTTAGTGCTTGCAATCTTCACCTTCTTATCCTCAAGAATGTTTTCATATTCAAAATACTTTTCCATCTCGATGATCTAGTCCACCAATTCATCAGAATCCATCTTTCCACCATACTCAAGAGGATTAAAATGTGGTATAGACTTCAAACTTATCAAATCCTTCAAAAATATTTCTTCACCTTGATCCATAACAAGTGTAGGTTATGCATTCATCTATTCTTCTTCAACTTCATCATCACTAACATCTTCAAGATGTCTGCCTCTTCTTTGGGTTGTTTCCACTGCTTCTAACTTAGCAGCAATCTGCCTTAGCATATTTTCCAATCCTGGATCTACATCTCACCTCCCATGAACCATCTTGACAACCCTCTGCAATTGCAAGTTAGATTGCAATCTGCTACCCCACAACAAGTTAGGTTCTATAAGTTTGTACCCAAGTCATATCCATTGATACATTCTTATAATTAAGTTTTCATATTGCATGGTGATGGAATATCTCAGAAAATATAATAAAACTTAATTATGGAATGTATCAATGGATACAACCTGGATACAGGGCATATAAGAACTCAAAATAAGGAGGTTCTTATTAATTTGGATAGAAAGACCATTCAAAATTCCTCCTACCTACTAGTGAGAGAGGATTTTGCACATTGGGACTTTACCTCTTCACAAATGGAGTTTAGTGTCAAGCGAGGAGTATATCAGACAGAAATTGCCAAGACATGGTTAGAACCCCAAGAAAGGACAATCTAAATTACCTAGCGTGATTCTATATACCTCTATCAAGGGAGATATTTTGGATATCATTATTATTTTACACAGACTAAGGGTGGATGAAACTACAATCAACCTCAACGAGTGGTTGTTTTTCTTTATGAAAACAATCTGCACAAGGTCTAGATACATTGATTGGGATGAGATCATTAGCCATTGAATCCATCAAATAATTGACTAATTTCCACTCAATAATTTCTTTTATATGTCTTCATACTTGATTTATGCCATAGCATGTACAGAAAACTATCCAGGCTTGGAGCACATAGAGGATTTCAAAGAGAATATTCAAATTACTGACTTTTACCCTAGCTTATAGTTACAAAAAGCTACAAAAATATTTTCAGGGTCAATGATATGTTTACTATGAAATTAGTTCAATAATTGTAAGGATTTCATAAGAGAAGGATCTCCCCTAAAGAATCTTCTATGATTTGTGGGAATATGGTAGCTATTTTATTTAATTTCCTACTTTTACATACATTAAAGTAAGTGTTTTCGATGACTTCCCATGGAAGCTTCCCAAGTATGCAAATGATAAAATTATTATGGTGGAACTTTGTAGCTAGATTTTTAAAATCAATAAGAAATGTGCAGAGAGTCATAAGGATGGTATCCCTTTCCCTATCTCATTAAGAGGATACTCATGTTCTTCTTCCTCAAATGAGATTAATGTTACCAAAGAAACTAGTAAATATGTGATGGAAACTTATGAGGTTATGAGGCCTCATTTCAATCTAACTAAATATGTAAAAGAATATTACCTACAATTGGGCCCTTCTTATCATCATGTGCTTACAGTTGAGGACTTTTGGGATAATTGTGTAGATGATATCAAAGTACTAAAAAGGACTTGGTCCACACTCACTATGGATCAAGTCTGGGAATATGGATCCTAGTTAGATACTCAAGGGGTTGTAGGAGATGGTTCAAATGTGGTGGATCCTAAGTATTATGCATAGGTACAAAATACCCCACTAGACTAGATTATTTGGGAAGCCCCAAAACTTGATGAAATTATTGTGAGAACAACCCCTATCATGAGAAGAACCATGGATTGGATATCAAGGAAGAAAGGTGAAGGGAAGGAGGCTAATTGTGACAACTTCCTATAGCTCCAAGGAAGAGAAAATCCCCTATTGTAACACTAAAAGAGATAATTTCTAACATTTCTACAAGGAATTCATCAAGTGTTGTTAGAGAAGGATATGAGCCACCACTAGAAAAGGAGAACATAAATGCCACTTGTGGATCTAAATTTGTGCCTAGTATTGACTTAATAGGGGATGAAGAGATTGAAAAGGAAGTACCAAAAGATCAAGGTGGCTAGGGAAAGGAAATTTATTCTTCATGGATATACTGATAAAAGGGAAGAATAAATGCAAGACTTTCAACCTCCAAGGTCAAATTATGGTAAAGTATTGAAATTCCTTTTTTCTAAACCAAATCAGAGTGTTACTCCACCTATTAAAAGAACTCTTTTTGTTAATTTTGAATCATTGAAAATTAATTATCAAGTAATTTCCACCCCATCATGGTTACAAACAACCTTGGAGAAGAAATGAAAGAGAGTCAGAAAAACAACTACCACAGAATGCAGTCTCACAACTCCTAAAAGTCATGCAAACCTCAACAACAAAGAAATTGAAGGCTACTAAACATTTTGTTGAATATGATCAAACCAAAAATATCTTCTTTGAAATGGCTCAACCAATGATACAAAAAATCCCTAGCCAGCCATAAAACTAATTTTCATATAACTAGGATTGATACTAGTGATCCAAAATATGATCAAGATGTGGGAATTTGGGAATTTTCTAATAAAATCATTCATAAGATATTGGAAGAGATGAAGATGGATAATGAGAAAATAAATTTTATGGCTAGACCACTATTAGATAATATTAAGAAATTGTTGGACCCTTTATCCTCCTATATTGAAAGGTCATTAGACACTATATTGGACCTCATGGATAATTAGAGTATGGTGTTGATCTCGCGATCACAAGAAGATAGCCATCTTGGGAGTGTAAATAGAGAATGGATTAAGGATATAAAGGTACATGGCTTACTCTTAATCAGTTAATTGAGTGAATCTTATGATGCCTTAGTGTTAGAAAGGAATATTGTGACATATGGGGTTAGAGTGGAAAGGATAGAAGAACAAACTCATCTATAGAACATGAAGAAAATTGTTAGTTAATGGACCGGTCCTTTAAAAATAATGACAAAAATGACTCACTTCAAACCAAATTTAAAGACCAATTGCCACTAACAGTTGGAGAAATTACTATGGAAGCAATGATTTTCCTCTAAATTTTAGAGGTACAACTCCCTCATAAGATTTAGTTTTTCCTTTTCCGGGCTATGATTTTAACTAGAACGAAGGAAATGAAACTAACATTCTCCCATCACCATGGTACAATTCTGAATAGAGATTTAGTAATAAGATAATGGAGACTAATAATTCACAGATCATTCAGCTCCATACATACAAATGATAAACCAAGAGAAAGGTTAACAATTTTCCTTCAACCATATGTAATTCTTGAAATTCACAACATAAAATCTAAAGAAAAAAAACTCATCAAAGGTCATTGCACTAATTCATAGAGAAGTTGATGTAGGAGCATCATTGGTTCTTTGAAATATTGCATCAACCAAAAATATTTAGTTTCATTTTGTTCTTGTTTTCCAGTTTGAGAGAGTGATGTAATGGTCATTTATCTTTGAGATATTTTGGTTGAGGTCTTGGAATCTTTTTAAGGACTCTCTATAATGTTTATCTTTCAGATCACACCTTATTTGGATTAGTACTATTTAAGTTATTCAAGTTTCCCTTTCTCTGTGGCTCATGCTCTATTTGTGGTGATCCTATTTTGGTCACATGTTCGTGTGTTTCTTTGGCTATAATCATGAATTCTTAATATAAACCTATTTGGGAACCTGTTTGGTTGGGTATATGTACTCATGTTGATGTAATTCTATAGAAGTAAAAAAAGGGGTCTTAGAGGGGTGATAGTTTGGCTAATCATGAAGGACTCAGATTTCAAATTTGAATTAGTTTTTTATATGGCCTAGACTAGGAAGGCCTTACAACCTGGTATGTCTGATGTATCTAGTTGAATAAATGAAGGATCCTACTCTCTCTCTCTCTCTCTATGTTGTTGGAATTAGGAGAGATAGGTACTGAGAGGGGAGGGGTGAACCAGTGCCTACAAAACTTTACTTGTAACAACCTTTCTGATATATAATTGAATACTATGATAACCGATCAAAATAACTTGAATCTAATTGCATAAATCAATCATCTAGTTAACTTAAGAAAGTAAACAATATGAAATCAATATGACAATCATAAAACACAAGTATTTTGGTAACGCAGAAACCCTTGTTAGAAGGTAAAAACTGCAGTGGGGTTGACACCCACAAACTCTTCACTACTGCAGATAGAAATGGTTTTCCTGTTAAGGCTACAAGTTTTGATCACTTTTTGTGATCTTACCCTATTAGGAAAAACATATTAGATCAGCTAGATCTACCTAGTTATAGGATTTAACAACACTATATGAAGTGTGTACTCGGTTAAGAGATTTATACAAAGACTGTTAAGTCTACTCTATTAAGAGATTTAACAAAACCTCTAGACTCTGTTCTGCTCAGTAAACTAATTACATTAAAGATAGGAAATTTCTTCAAGTGCTTTGTGATTCATATATATTAGTTCAACAACCTTATAAAATGGTGTGAACATATACAATATATAGTGTTATGTTTTGCCACTTAAACAAAAATTAGGTTACAAGAAGTAATCATAACCCTAAGATCTACGGTGCAAAATAACCTAGATCAACTAATACAAATAAGATAATCATTGCATTTAATGAATATCTTTTACAATAAATGCTCCTGGATCTTGGTAAACCATTTTATGATCTGTTATAATTGTTTGCATAGAATAATGTGCCATTTTTTATTACTATGCCATTTTTTGTGACCATCGGTAAACACTATATAATCTACTCAGTGTTTACTGACCGTCGGTGTCGATGGTGCTGGTGCTCAGTTTATTGTGTGATGCTCGGTGTAAGGCTTTACTGACTGCTCTATCTTAATTCTAGTTACCGACTATCTCAATATAAATAACCGACCAACTTGTTTACTGTCCTTTGATACTAATGACAACCTTAAATACTCAATAGAGATTAACAATCTCCCCCTTTGGCATTAGTATCAAAACTTCATAATGTATATAGACAAAATGTTACTATATATTCCTTATATCTCCACCATATACATATCCACAACAAAAACTTCTAAGTACAAAAGTACTCCCCCTCGGTGCATGTTCCTAGTATTATGTAATATACATATCAAAAATATACTATTTGGCATATACATGTTTTCCCCCTTTTTGAGAATAATGCCTAATACTCAAAAAATATGTAATGTATACTTACATCTTATCAAAAATGTGTGGATGGGTTTTCTTCATAGACTCCAAGAGGTTTTCCCATTCCTCTTTCAAGTTGGTAAGAGCAATATGCTCAAGACCGACTTGTGCAAGCATGTCAAAGATATTTTCCAACACCAAAATCTCTGGTGTTGCCACAAGTTGCTTAGCTTTGATAGTATGTGTTTCAAAAATCTTCAGGTAAGGAGTGAGTTCTTTCTGTAACTCTATAACCTGATCAGTGATGTGTGCTTCTTGTTTCCTTAAGTCTGCTATCAGCCACCAGAGTTCTTGAACTCGGTTAATGTGCTTTAAGAAAGCAGTTGGCTCGACGATAGCTACTTGTGTACTCAACTTGATTTCTTCTTCTAAACCTTTTATCTTTTCACTGATTTCTACAGTGAAGGTGTCTATAGTACAAAGCTTTATTAGCAGTTGATAGATTATCTAGGTGATAGATTTTACCTTGGTAATGACCTCAGATAATTTCACCTTGTTCAGTGCCACTTCAGTGCTAATCCTATCTACCAATTTGTTTTGAATCTCTGACTTTGCCCTTTCTTCTATTCTTTTGTCTGCATCTATAATAGGGGCATTGATTTTGTTGGTGAGGCTGGCAAGTTGATCTAAAATGGTAGTATTCTCATCAATGGTTGTTTCTGGTACTATCTATTGTAGAATATCCCGTACATCATTTAACACTTCTTTACATTTTTGTTCTTGCCTTAACTTTTCTTGTGCCTCTTTCCTTGAACATAACTCCCCATACTGACTTAGTTCCTTGGGGCTTAGGGTTCTTAGGTCACATTTGGGGATAATGATAACTTCATCAATGGTGACTGGCCCTTTGGCTTTCTTCTTCTTCTTCTTCTTTGGGGCTAGAGGTGACTTCTTCTCACTTACAACAATAGATTTTTCTTCACTCCTCAGAGTGTCCTTACCAGTTGACACTATATCATCCTTCTTCTACTCCTCGGTAGATTGAGTGGGAGTCTCGGTGGTAGTGTCAGGTGGGTTCACCTTGGTTGACTTGGTTTCTTTAGGTTCCTTGGGTTCTATAGACTGTGCCTCTAATTTGTTAGGCTCATTTGTATCTGCAAGTTGCTCAGGTGCTTGAATCTCATTTGAATCTTTGGTTGGCTCAGGATGAGAGACATCGGGTTGTACTTGTGAAATGATTTCAACTGCCTCTACAAGTACAGGTAGTTCACCTGGTAGAGATGTACACACATTGTCAGTGTTGAATGCTTCATCTTTGTATTGTACAATTATTACATCTTTGTCATCCTTATCATCAAGATCACCATTAGTGATGTCCTCAATGAGTGCATCATCATCGGTTTTATTTTTCAAGTGGATCTTAACTTGATTCGATGCATCCTATGAAATTTTGATTTCTTCCCTTTTCTTAGTGACATCAATTACCTTGATAACTAATATACTGGTATCTTCTATTTTCTTGCCTTTATTATCATCAATGAAAATACTTTTACCTTTTGAACTATGTCTCTTTTTAAACAATTTTAGGAATGCATCCTATTTAGCTTTCTCTTCTGCTTTCAAAATTGATGTCCATAGGGAGTCACATACGACATCCATATCATCTACATTCTCATCCATAATCTACATAGCTCTATTCTTGACAGAAAATCTAGGCTGATACCTTGTCATGTATTCACTTACCTTAGCATAGCTAAAGTGTGTGGTTGCACGGCCTAGAGATCATTCTCTTTTTCTTTTCTCTATTTCTAGTGCAAGAGCCCATCTTTCACTTATTTTGTCATCAAGTTCCTTTGGCAATTGACATGAAAATTCCATCGGTACTCTCTTGAATTTGACCATCATTTGAACAATAGCATGTTCTATCTTTGTCTTGTCCTTAATTGACATGTTAAATTTGCCTATGCCTGGATCATTAAGATTTCCATTCTCAATGATATCTTCAATTATTTCTTCTATGGTACTATCCCTGTTACGAACTAGCTTAAATCAATCAGGGTCATTTTTAGTGTTAGTCTCCTCTATATCTTCCTTGCTCCTTATGTATTTCCTCTTTTTCTTAGGTGGCTCAGCTACTTTCTTGTTCTTTCTCTTGATGTATTTCTTTGTCGGTGTAGCTGCTCTTCTTTTTGCTACTTTTACTGCTTCTTTCTGCTCGATTGATTGTGTTGTAGCTGTTGAATGTGTCCTCATTCCTTTAGGTTCTAGTAGCTGAATATCTTGTTCATCAGTTGTGGGAAGTTGAGTTTCTTCTTCATCATTGGTGGGAGGAACCGGTGTATTATCCTTTTCTTTTTCTGACTCAGTCTCCTTGTTGTCATAGGGTTTGTCAGCCAATTGTAACTGACCTTTGATTGCTTCATCAACCAGTGACTCCTTATGTGAGTCAGATGTCATTCCATATCTTGCTGAGAGATCCTTTTTCATTTTCTTTGCCCTTCTTGACATTTTACCTATCTCAATGTCCATTGTGATTTTGGACTTAGCTTCCTCATACACTCCAAACCTAGTGGCAATGATGTCTATTGGTAATGCCAGCAATGCATTGATAGATTTCAAAGTGAAATCATGATTCATTTCATAACCCATTGGTGCTAGCCATTTTGTTCTTGGTTCTACTACCTCTATCATTGAATGATCGGTGCTTACCACAAAGCATATGTCATCTTCAAATTTTCTGACTAATTCTTTTGGAATTCTTCTTCTTTGTTGCATTCTTGATTGAAATTCCTTGAAATATGCATGGAACTCCTTGTTCAGATTATCTCCTAGACTTCTCATCATATCACCAATTTGAGCAGTTATCGGTCTATCTGATTGCCAATTTACTTTTCCAATACCCGATACATATTTTTGTAAATAGAGGAATGTACAGACAAGCAGTGATCTATACTTACATGTATTAGACTTCTTTTCTTTTATTGTCTTCATGTTGTCATGCAGTTGGTGTAGAAGTAGCTTGGCAAGATCAACCTGGTGATCTTTCTTCACAATTTTGTTAGCCATGTCCACGGTGCTGCAGGGTACACTATTCAGTCTGCTTGATTGAAATATCTTGTACCCGATGACATGAGCTATAAATCTTAGCGCTGGATCTTTAATAGTCGATATTTTTAGTGCCCTGCCATCCCATTAAGCTCCAATGTTCTTTTCTACATCAAGATGAGACAAAATTCAAAATGCTTTGGCTTTGTTGGTTGTAGGGTACCTAGTAACCCTACTTATAATCTTCTTGGTGACCTCAACAGGTTTGTCTAGCCAAAATTTGCCATCATGGAATCTGCTAAGCACGATTCTTATCCAGTCATTGTGAAATGATTATGGGAAGTATGTGAAACTCAATAACCCTAACTCTTCAATCTTCTTGTATTTGGATTTGATCTTACCATCTAGTCCATAGATTTGTTGATAAGCTGCTATGGTCTCAAAGTCACATACTTCACTGATCTTGTAGTGAATGTAAGCCCTAATGTTAAGGAGAATGAAAATTTTAAAACAAAAGGTTAGTTCTGTGAAGGAATATACTGAGGAATTTTATAGGCTAGATATTAGATCTGGACATGTGGATGATGAAGATGAAAGGATTTCTAGGTACCTGAATAGTTTAAGGACCTCTATCTAAGATAAAAATTAGTTTGGTCAAAATAAAAACCATTGAATAATCCTATCAATTTACATTGAAGGAAGAAGAGAAATTGAACAAGAGGCATGCAAAAAGGTAGAGAGGTAGAGATGGAAGATTTCCTAGAGGTAGAGGTAGATCCTATGGAGAAAATAGCATATTATATAAGGATAAGGAAAATCAAGATAAAGGAAAATTACAATGGAAAGGAGAAAATTCATATAGAGCTATAGGAATTTATTCAGGAGGTAGTTACCCTAGAGGTAATGATCAAAGGAGAGAAGATGGGAATTGGTTCAAGGGCACTTATTTCAAGTGTGGAGAAGGACATAGGGAATTTGAATGCACCAGTGGAAATAAGAAGACTGATAGAAGTAGCAGAAATGCACTTGTAGAGGAAGATTCAACAGATCCAACAAAAAAACTTGAGGATGCGGAAAATATGATGATCATAAGAGCATTATGGAACAAATGTACTGATGAAGATCCTTTGGGAAAAGGCTTGTTCAAAACCAGATGTAAGGTTGTAGGAAAATGTTTCAAAGTGATCATTGACAGTGGACGTTTAGAGAATTCAGCATCAGAGGAGTTGGTTACAAAGTTGAAGTTGCAAAGGATGAAGCACCCAAACCCTATCAAATCTCATGGATCAAGGATGAGAAACAAAATTTGGTAAGTGAGAAATGTGTTGTGAAACTTAAAATTGGGAATTACCATGTGATGAAGTTCTTTTTTATATTATGCCTATAGATTGTTGTCACATCTTGTTGGGTACACCATGGAAATATGATAGACAATATTTACATGATGTAAGGTTTAATAGATATACTATTGTGGTTAATGGAATGAAGAAAATTTTGTTACCTTTAATTGAAGCATCGAAGGGTGAGAATTGTACTTTTGTTAGAGTTTTTTTTATTGGAGGGAGATAATTCATAAGAGTTTTGAAAAAGAATGATGTTTGTTATACTTTAGTTCCAAATAATCCTATTCAAAAATCAGAGGATAAAACACATACTAAAGTCAAGAGGTTGCTGATAGAGTATCAAGAGATTATTTTTGATAATGTACCATATGGTTTACCACTGGTTAGAAGTATTAGTCATTGGATGGATCTAATTCCAGCAGTTAGTTTTCCTAACAAATCACCTCACCGGTTAACACCAATAGAAACTGAGGAATTGAATAGACAAGTTCAAGAATTATTGAAGAGAGGTTTGATTAAAGAAATATTGAGTCCACATGTGGTTCCAACTGTGTTAGCACCTAAGAAAAGTTGTGAATGGAGAATGTGTACTGATTACAGAGCTATAAACAAGATCACATTGAAGTACCAGTTTCCATTGCCTAGGATGAATGATATTATGGATTTTTTGAGTGGAGAAAAATACTTTACCAAGATTTATTTGAAGAGTGGTTATCACCAAATTAGAATCAGAGAAGGATGTGAATGGAAGACTTCTTTCAATACAAGAGAAGGTTTGTATGAGTGGTTGGTTATGCCTTTTGGTTTAATTAATGCACCTGGTAATTTTATGAGGCTAATGAATGAAGTTTTGAAGAAATACTTGGGAAAATTTGTGATTTTATCTATGGATAACATTATGATATTCAAAAAAAATAGGGAAGATTATGTGTTTCATCTGAGAGAAGTATTGTAGAGGTTGAAAGAGGACAGGTTACTGATCAACTTGAAGAAATGTTCTTTCATGAAAGAGGAGATAGTTTATTTAGGATTTTTATTTCAATTGATGGTTTGAAGATGGATCTTGAAAAGGTTGAAGAAATATTGGAGTGGCCTACACCTAAGAGTGTTGGAGAGGTAGGATCTTTTCATGGTTTGGGTAGTTTCTACCAAAATTTCATCAGGAATTTTAGTTCTATTTGTAATGATATGACTGAGACAATGAGAGGAGACAAAAAGGATTTCAAGTGGACACATGGAGTTAACAAAATTTTTGAGAAATTGAAGCAAAAGGTACCAAAATTACCTGTTTTAGCTTTGACTAATTTCTCTAAAGTATTCCAAGTTGATTGTGATGCAATTGGTAGTGAAATAGGAGTTGTGTTGAGTAAACAAGGTAGACTAGTTTCTTTCTTTAGTGAAAAGTTAAATGATACTAAGAGGAAATATTTTGTTTATAATCAAGACTTATATGCTATTGTTCAATCTTTGAAGAAGTTGAGACACTATTTGTTACCTAAGGAATTTTTCTTGTATACCGATCATAAAGCATTGCAATATTTGGGAAGTCAAAGTAAATTAAATCAGAGACATATGAAGTGGGTTGAGTACCTATAAAACTTTACATTTTTGCTGAAGCATAGAAGTAGATTGTCAAATAGAGTTGTAGATACATTGAGCAGAAAAAGATCTTTGTTGACTAAGATGAGAGTTAAGGTTCTTGGTTTTGATGATGATGCAGGAACATCTTGGGTCTTGATCAATCTTGCATCACCAAAAAAATATTTCTCATTTCCTGTACTAGTCTGATGTTTGTTTTAGCGCTGATGTTGTTGTTGGTTTCTTGCCTTGCAAAGTTAATGTAGTGATTTGGACCTAATATTGATCATTCTCCTAAGGGCACGTGTCTTAATTCATTTGGATTTGGAAGTTATCACAATTTTCCTCGAGCATCAATTTTCCACCGGGTTCGCACATGAAACATGTGGTATTTCATCTTGCACGGTTCTGTGTGAGGAAATTGGATCTTGTGTGGTTGGGGATGTGTTCTTGGGCCATGTGTGGACCTAAATGCAACTTTTCATTCTATTTTGTTGTTGTATCGTAGGTCAAGGTTGACCTTGACCCTAACCTAGTGAGGGTCGACCTTGACCTTGACCCTAGAATGTATCATCTTAAAGTGGAAGAACTTCCATGTTAAGAGCATTTAGCCCTTCGAGTAAGTGGTTTAGGGTCATGATTGGCATCTTTGCCTTCTCCCTTGTCTTCCACTTCTTCTCTGCACTTGATTTCTTCATTCTAGGTGAAATTACGGTTAAGGTCTTAAGGACTTTCTTGATTTTCTCTCTTCCATGGCTCCATTTTCTAGGTAGGATTCAAAAATGAGACCGCCTAGTCCTTCATCATATCATTCTAAGGATTTTCTATATGTTCCTGACACTGGGTCCTGTTCAGACAACAATTTCTAAGTTTCTAAAATCTTTGGGATCTTTGTTGCAAAACCTGACAAGGTTAGGGTCTGAGGTCAAAGTTGACCTCGAGCCTAACTAGGTCAGGGTTGACCTCAACCTTGACCTCTTTCTACCAGGGTTTCAAATTCTCATTTTCCAGTAATTTAGCTTTCGGGTTTATTAATTTCCTGTGTCCGGGTCAGCTGTTTCAGGCTCTGAAATGGTAAATCCTTTAATTATATTTAATCTAGGTATATTTTCTAAAGGTGAAGACCTAATTGGGATTTAATTCTCTAAGGTGGCCCATCTAGAGGAGTGTTCCCTAGATCACTATAAAAGGAGGCCTTCCTCTCTCATTTTTGGATATCTCATTCTCAAGCAATCAAGCTCTCAAGTTCTCAAGGTGTTCAAGTGCAAGCATTCCATTCAAGCATTCAAGCCTTCTTCTCCATCCAAGTTCTCCATTGAAGATCAAGGATTCAATAATTCAAGCTATTGAAGGGATTTGGCTCAAGCATTCAAGATCTATCATTCAAACCCTAGATCTAGCCACCATGGTGGTGTGATCTTCCTTCAAGATCCTTTGTTCATCTTCAAGATCCATATCATTGTTTCCTCAAGGTGGATTTCAAGCATACAATCATGGAGGTTTGATCATGTTATGTTCAAGCTTTCATATTAATATATTTGATTACATTCCAAATACATTAGCATATCTATTGAATTTCATAGCTTCATTGTTAGATTCATTTCTACTACTTGCTAGCATTCTCCTATTTCAATTTCAATATTAAGGTTGATCCCAAACTGGGGTTTTACCAAGGCAAACCCCCCAAACAAACAACAAAACCATTTTTCTTGCAGGCACAGGTGTGGAATCTCAGATCTGAGAGTGAATTTGGATACCTTTTTCAGAAATCTTTCAGGATCTGCGAACAAAATTAGAATCGGACTTCAAATAAATAGTGGTCTTTGACCTTTTAAAAGGTCAAAGTCGACCTGTGTGAATTTGGAGAAAATATTTTTGGGTTTTGTCCACCACGACATTTCCAGTCTAGAACAAGTGATGGAATCTTCAAAAAGTTCATACGAAAGCTAGAATTCAGTGTTTTCCAGATTTGCCCTAATTCAAGGTTAGTATTTTCACTTCAATTATTTTAGATTTCAAGCTTGATCCAATTATAGGGAAATATAGGGTTTCTCTCTCTCTTTCATATTCTTCAAAGATTGATTCGATTGTGTATTAACCTTTTGGTTGATCAAATTGGATCTCTCCATTGGGAATTTGGATTTAGGAGTGAATCTCACATTTTCCCCACACACATACCCAAATAGTGGTGATTCCAAATTACCACTATTCAGTTGTTTCTATCTTTAGTTTTGGTTTCTCCTCCTAAGTGGACCTATATTGTAATTAAATGCCTGGCTGGCTGATTTGTGGCTTTGCTGCCTATATATTTGGAGCTTAGGTTGTTTAGTTGGTAGTAAGATGGTGGTAATAGAAGTAGAATAGAAGACAATATGCGAGCTAAGACTCTAAATTCATAATTCTCATTGTATAAGGCTAAAACCCGAAAGGCCTCACAGCCAGGCATGTTGAAGGATTAATATAATTATACCAGTGTTGAGGCCAATTGCTTGTCTCATATCCATTGTGTTTTCACTAATTTCATGTGGTTGTTATATTTTTTCTGTGTAACTCTTCGCAAGGCATGTTTTTGGCTTTAAGTAGTCTCAATTAACCTTGATTCTGCCTTCACCTTCCCTGCCCTTGCGTCAGATGATTTGAAGAATGTGTATGAAACTAACCCTGATTTTAAAGAGGCTTTGAGATTATGTAAGAAACCTATCATTGATCAACAAAGAAAGTGGGATGATTACTTCATTTAGGAAGGTATGTTGTTAAAGGGAGCTTAGTTGTGTATACCTATGTTGGAAATTGTAATTGAAACAATTGTTGTATTGTCATTGATGTCAAACCTTAACTAGTAAGATAGTTGCTATCTAAGAAAGTATTATATCTATTGGTTGATGAAAAGGATTAGGGCAAGGGAGATAATAATAGCACCTGAGAAAAGGTTGAGTTATTTGATATTTTAATGAGTATTTGATTATTTGGCACTATGATAAGATAATGTATTGTTGATCTAAGTAAGAAGAAAGACTGAAGAAGTAGGCTTAACTAAGAAAAAGTGAATAAATCTAGTTTAAGCTGAGTGATGTTAGTGTCAACCGAGCTCCAGTATATGCTGAGTAAATCTAGTGTTGACTGAACATCAGTTTATGTCGAGCGATAGGAAATTATTGAGCAAGACAGTGTTAGCCGAGGAAGATAGTTTGTAGAGATGACCGAGTTACATAGTAATGACCGAGGAGATGAACATAATATTGATCGAGTGTCAACAATTTACATTTGGAGAAAGAATTCAAATTTTCAGTCGAGGCAGTTAAATTCTTGGGTTATGTAAATCATGCTGACTTTATTAATTGATTATATGGAAAATTTAATGCATAGTAAATCATTTTACCATGGACTCAATGAGGAGATTGAAGATATTTCTAAATGGATGTATGAAGGAATTAAATGTTGGAAGGATCTATTAGATCTAACCTAACTTAAGATCTATGAAGGAGATTAAGAGGCAAAACATAGATCTACCTATCTGGAGAGGTATAAAGGAAACCTAATGGTGAGGTTACTAAGTATGTTGGTGATGTTGATGTTATTGACTTATAAGTCTAAGTAGAAGGCTGAAGGTAAAGATCAGAGTGTTGATTTCTTGAAGTGAATTTTGAGCATATCAGTGATGGAGATGGAAATGATACTCTGTTAGTAGATCAGCATATATGTGTGAATTGGATCTAATATCTGCAAAGTGAGTTGTATGTTTTATAGATCAAAAACTACTACTACTTTCTAACCATTGTAATAGTCAAAATCCTTTAATCAAGGTTGACCTAACAGTAATTGATAAATCTAAGTGTCATACTTTTTTGAATGCTTTTTTATGAATGTTTTGATATTCTACAAGTTAAATACTATTGGACAGTGGACTGCATGTTATATATTTTCTAATATATGTTCTTTAGAGCCCAAGTTTAGTTGGTGATTAGATCTAAGTTTGTTGAATTGTTTGAATGTTTAACTAGTACATCTCGACCTAAGAACAACTGATTCACCACCCCCCCCTCTCTATTGTTCTAAATCATATTAATAATTGGTATTAGAGATGTTGGTGCTTACAAAGAAAAATTTTAAAGGTACTTGAAGCTAATGATCAAGATGTATAAGAAGGAGGTACCAAAGTTGAACAAGGAGAACTTCCTTGCATGGCAAAGTTTGATGAAACTACATCTAGCTAGTATTGGTGATTTGGTGAAATACTATGTTGAACATGACTATGTTGCACCTACTACACCTATGACTTCTGAGGAGATGAAAGAAAAATAGGAACACAATCAAGAAATGTTTGAGATTGCATCTACCTTAAGCTATCCTAAATTTGAAGACATCAAGGACTACACTACTGCAAAGGCAATGTGGGATACTCTTGCAACCATCTATGGTGGTGATACAAATGTACTAAGAGAAAAAGTTGAAAGCTTGAGAGGTAAGTTTGATAAAATAAAAATGCAAGAAGGTGAGAATATTTCTCAATATTGTGGAAGAATAAAAGAAATAGTGAATGCTATTAGAGGAGCTAATGGAATCATTGATGATGAGACTTTCATGGGAAAAGTATTAAGAACTATGCTTCCTCTATATGTTATCAAAATTTCAGCAATTCAAGAATCAAGATGTAAAAAGCCTTGTTGGTAAGCTTACTACTTTTGAACTATCTAACTATGATAACTACACTGTTCCTAATGTTGAATCTGCATTCAATTCACAAATGGTTTTGCATAAATCTAAAAGATAAAAAGATAAATGTGTGAAAAGTGAAAGTGGAAGTGGAAGTTACAGTGACACTTCTAATGAGGATCTGGATGATCTTGAAGCACTCATGGCTAGAAGATTGAAGAGAGGAAAAGGAAAATATAGAGGTAAACTTCCTATAATCTATTTTTCATGTAACAAAGTTGGCCATATTGCTGCAAGGTGTCCTGACAGGAATGACAAGGATGAGGATAGAGAAAGCAAGTACAAAGAAAAGAGAGATAACACAGATCCCCAAAGGTACAAAGATTACAAGGAAAAAGGTAAGAAATCCAGTTACATTGCAGAAGAGGAAACTGATAATGACAGTGATAATTTTGATATTGAAGTAGTTTATGTTGCTATGAAAGATGATTTTGATGAGGATGAGAAAACTGCACTTATTTCTTATGTGAGTAAAGGTGATAAATGGATTATTGATAGTGGTTGCTCACATTATATGACTAGTGATAAAAGTAAATTTGAAACCCTAGATCACTACAAAGGTAGAAGTGTTAAGTTTGGTAATGATGCACCATGTCCTATGAGAGGTAAAGGATCAATTAAGCTAATAGATAAGATCATTTTTTAAAATTCCTATTAGGTTGAAGGTCTTAACTATAATTTTTTGAGTGTTGCACAACTTAATAGAACTGGTTACCAAGTGGAATTCCATCACAAAAAGGCTAAAATATTTGATGCTACTGGTGAACTAATTGGAAGTGGTGAACAAACTAAAGGTAATTTGTTCTATCTAGATCTATCTAAAGAGACATGTTTGTTTGCATAATTTGATGATGTTTGGTTATGGCATAAGAGGCTATGTCATGTTAACTTTGACAATCTGGTAAGTATTAGTAAAAAGAAGAAAGTTAGAGGTTTTCCAAGATTGAAGAAACCTGATAATGTGATGTGTAAACAATGTCTATTGGGAAAAATGACAAAGTCTAGTTTCAAGAGCAAGACATATGCTTCTGAGAATATTTTGGATTTGGTTTACTGACCTTTGTGGACCTATGGGAATACAAAGCTATTGCGGTGCTAGGTATTTTATTATGTTTGTTGATGATTACACTAGAATGATGACTGTAATGTTTTTGAAAGAAAAATATGATGCATTTCATTTGTTTAAGTGGTATTTGGCTAAGGTTGAAAAAGAAATAGGTAGAAGCCTAAAATTTTTGAGATTTGACCGAGGTGGAGAGTTTATATCAAATGAGTTCAATATGTTTTGCAATGATAGAGGAATCAAGAGACAGATGTCTGCACCAAGAACACCTCCATAGAATGGTATAGCTGAGAGGAGAAACAGATCTATTATGGATTGTGCAAGGACACTATTGATTGAGAAGAATGTTGCATAGAAATACTAGAGAGAAGTTGTAAGTATAGCTATTTATACCTTGAATTGAGTGAAAATCAAGAAAGGTACAAATATTACACCCTATGAATTATGGCATAGATATGCACCTAATGTGAAATACTTTAGAATCTTTGGGAGTAAATGCTATATACTGAAGGATAATAGAAATGGAAAGTTTGATGCTAAAAGAAATGAAGGCATATTCCTAGGCTATTCCACTAAGAGTAAAGCTTATAAGTGTTTGAATTCTAACACTAAAAAAATTGTGGAAAGTGCAAATATAAGAGTTGATGAATATGCAGAGAAAAATAAACAAGAAGGAAATAAAGAACCTGAAGACTATAGATCTTTTGTCTATATGGAAGAAGGAGAGGCAAGTAACACACCTACAATGGATGCAAAGTCTCGGGTAAGCAATGTCGAGCATCAGGAGGATGCTGTCAAGCATTAGGAGGATGTTGTCAAGCATCTGGAGAATGCTACCGAGAAATCAGAAGCAGAATCTCATAATTTTTATGATGAACCTAAGAAGAGATCTAAACCTACAATAGCACAGTATGTGAGAAGACATCATAAGCCAGAACAAATCATTGTAGATAAAGAATCTAGAGTCTTGACCAGAAGTAAGTTGAAAGACCCTACATGTTTATTGTGTGAGTTTGAGCCTAAGACAATAAAAGATGTTTTGGAGAATGAAGACTGGATTCAAGCTATGAATAAAGAAATAGATCAAATTGAAAAGAATGATACCTAAACTCTAGTGTCAAGACCAGAAAAAAAAAAAATGTTATTGGAACAAAGTGGGTATTTAGAAATAAGCTCAATGAACATGGACAAGTCACAAGGAACAAGGAAAGACTAGTATGCAAAGGTTATGCACAAGAATAAGGAATAGACTATGGGGAAACATTTGCCCCTATATCAAGATTAGAAGGAGTGAGAACTCTACTTGCATATGCTACCTACTGAGATTTCAAGGTGTATCAAATGGATATCAAATCTACATTTTTAAATGGTATATTAAAAGAATAGGTATATATTGAACAACCTAAAGGATTTGTTGATCCAGACAAGAAAAACATGGTTTGTAAACTAAACAAAGCACTATATGGATTGAAACAAGCCCCTAGAGCATGGTATGAGAGGTTGCACAATTATTTGATCAAGATTGGATTTGCAAGGACAAATGACAATAGCAATCTGTACATGAAAGCTAAAGAAGGTAAAGGGATTTTGTTAGCAAAAATTTTTGTAGATGATATCATATTTGGAGGACAAGATGCCCTATGTTAGAAATTTTCAAATGAAATGCAAACTAAATTTGAAATGTCTATGTTTGGTGAGATCAAATTCTTTGTTAGTTTAAAAATATATCAAATAGAGAAAGGTGTCTTCATAACATAATCTAAATATGTCAAAGAGATACTGAAAACTATTGGAATGGAGGATTCAAGGCTAGTGAGTACTCCTATGGCTACTAGAAAGAAATTATCTAAGACCGATGATGCTGCTGAAGTGAATCAAACCCTATATAGATCCATGATTGGAAAGTTGCAATATGTTATTCACAATAGACCAGCTATAGCTCTAGCAATTGGGATTATGGCAAGATTCTTTGCCAATCCTAAGGAAAATCATATGATGGTTGTGAAAAGAATACTAAGATATCTGAAAGGGATAGAAGGGTATGGATTGTACTATAAGAGAAATGAGAAATTTGAACTGAGAGTTTACACTGATGTTGATTGGGTAGGAAATGTTGATGATAGGAAAAGTACAAGTGGAGGAGCTTTCTTTCTTGGATAGAGTTTAGTCTCTTGGACAAGCAAGTTGTTAATATGATTTAGAACAATAGAGAGGGGGGGTGAATCAGTTGTTCTCAGGTCCTGATGTATAAAATGACTTTAAAATTTTTCCTTCAATCAGATCAAGCAACCAAAACAAACTCGGTCATCACTAATTCAATAATAGAAACATATAACACTATAGTCCACTACCCAATTGTAACTAACTTGTAAAACACAAAAATGTTCAAACCAAAAAATTCACACAAGTATTGACACCAGGATTTATAGTGGAAATCTAATATGGGAAAAACCACTTTGTAACATGCTACTATTATTTTCACTCTTCTAAAGTGAGCTTGGTTAAAAGCCAACCCTATCAAAGGTTACAATACACACTATCAGGTGTGACCCGGTTAAAGGATTTCAATCACCTTGTTAAAAGTGAGCCTTGTTACAGGACTTACATACACTCCATTAGAATGCAACCTTGTTCAAAGGATTTAACATATGACTGTTAGGTCAACCTCTATTAAAATGATTTTGACTGTTACAATGGTTAGAAAGTAGCAGCAATATTGATCTAAAAAACATACGACTCACTTTGTAAATATCATATCCAATTCAATACACAAATGCTGGTTTACTGACTTTGAAACTTTTCCATCTCCATCTCTGATCTACTCAAAAAATTTCTTCAAGCAATCACCACACTTCTCCTTTAGCCTTTTTAGTTATACAATTAATAAAAACTTACTATTCTTCTAGCATCTTCTTCACCCATGCATTCCCATACCTAATGTTTAGGTTCCCTTAATACTTTTCTTTGTTAGGTTAACTTATCTTTTGCCACTTAATCTCCTTCATAGATCTTAGGGTTAGGTCAAATTCATTGAATCTACCCACTTCATGTTCTTCATCTCTTCTTCTAGAATCATCTCAAATCTCATAAGATTTATAATAAAATGTTTTACAAAGCATTAAATGCTTCCATACAATCAATAAATAAAGTCAACACGTTTTACATAATCCAAGAATTCAACAATGTCAGCTCCAAATCTAAATTCTCTTCAAATATAAAAATGTTGATGCTCAATCAATACTGTGATCATCCACTCAATCTTCATGTAAAATGCTTGGTCACTACTAAAACTATTTCCTCGACATATAGTGTCTTCCTCGGCAATTAACTGATACTCGATCAACACTAGATTTTTTCTCAACATACACTAACTCGGCCGACACTAACATAACTCGGCTTAAACATGATTTCTTCACTTTTGCTCAGTCAAGCCTACCAGTTTAGTCTTCAATCTTACTAAGATAAACAATACATTGTCCCATCATTGTACAACATAGTCAAGTACACTTTGTAGTATCAAGATAACTCAACCTTTCCCTAGGTGCTATTTTTACCATCCTTTCTTTCCCTTCTCACAATAGATATAGTACTTTCCTAAGTAGCAATAGTCTTACTAGTTAAGGTTTGACATCAATGAAAATACAACAATTGCTTCAATTGTAGTTTCCAACAATCTCCCTCTTTGGCATTCATGGCAACACCATATGATATCACCTAAATAACACATGGATTACCAACCAATCCAAAAAAAAACTTATCTATCCATTAGAGAAAATTTATAATATCCTTAGCTTCATTCTGATTCAAAATCTATAAATCTCACTTCATCTCACTTTTGTGACCATCAGAAGTATCTGGATCTCCCTTCTATCATGATCTTTCATTTCTATTCATCATCCCTACTCTTTAGTTCATGTGTTATAGTATAATTTCAGTTCAATCTCCCTCTTTCACAAAAATGCCAAAGCAACTAAAACTTACATCCAACAGATGTAGATACATCTTGTGTAGCTTAGTGTTTCTCCCTCTATCATCTTGCTTATGACTGATTTGTTGTCTTTGCTTCTTCTTCACATCTCTAGGATAGTCCTAAAGTGTGACAATCTTCTGCATCAATTTGTCAATTATTATGTTGTAGCATATTTGATGCAATGCTCCTAGCTTGACTAGGCAGCCTTAGTTAGGGGAAGGACCCCTAATTGACTTCTCAACTACTCATGAGCTTCTTTAGGTAAAGCTTTAGTGAATATGTTTGCCAATTGTTCTTTTGTATTCACATATTCCATTTGGACTTCCTTGTCTTGTACCAATTCCCTCAAATAGTGATACTTGATTGCTATATGCTTGGTCTTAGTGTGCATCACTGGATTCTTAGAAATATTGATGGCACTTGTGTTGTCACAAAAAATAACAATAGGTTCAGTGATTTCTTCTTTCATGCCTATCAACAACTATTTTATCCATATCAAATTTGAACAGTTTACTGCAGCAACAACATACTCGGCTTCACCAGTAGATTGGGAAATGCAATTTTGTTTCTTGCTTGTCCAGGAGACTAATCTCTATCCAAGAAAGAAAGCTCCACCACTAGTGCTCTTTTTTTCATCTGCATTTCCTGCCCAATCAGCATCAGTCTATACTCTAAGTTCAAATTTATCATTCTTCTTGTAGTATAACCCATAGTTAGTAGTTCCTTTCAAGTATCTCATGATTCTTTTCACCACCATCATGTGTGTTTCCTTAGGATTGGTAGAGAATCTTGCCACAATCCCAATAGCTAGTGCAATATCTAGTCTACTATGTATAGCATACTGCAATTTTCCAATCATGGATCTGTACAAAGTCTGATCAACTTCTGTAGCATCATCATTCTTAGATAAATTTTTTCTAGTAACCATAGGAGTTCCCACTGGTCTAGCATCTTCCATTCCAAAAAATTTCTTTATTTCATTAACATACTTAGACTGTGTAATGAAAATTCCTTTCTTCATCTGATATACTTATAAACCAACAAAGAATTTGATCTCACCAAACATACTCATTTCAAATTCAGTTTGCATTTCTTTTGAAAAATTGTTACATAATGCATCTTGTCCACCAAAAATAATGTCATCAACAAAAATTTTGGCCAATAGAATACCTTTACCTTCTTCATCCTTCAAGTATAGATTGCTTGTGTCATTTGTTCTAGAAAATCCAATCAAATAGTTATGCAACCTCTCATACCATGCTCTAGGAGCTTGTTTCAATCCATACAATGCTTTGTTTAGTTTGCATACCATGTGTCTTCTATTTGGATCAATAAAACCTTCTGGCTGTTCTATGTAAACTTCTTCTTCCAGTACACCATTTAAAAATGCAGACTTGACATCCATTTGATATACCTTGAAATCTTTATAAGCAGCATATGCAAGCGGAGTTCTTACTCCTTCCAATCTAGCTATAGGGGAAAATGTTTTCCCATAATCTATTCCTTCTTCTTGTGTGTAGCCTTTGCATACCAGCCTAGCTTTGTTCCTAGTGATTTCACCTTTTTCATTCAACTTGTTTTGAAACACCCACTTTGTTCCTATAACATTCTTATTTGTAGGTCTTGGCACCAGAGTCCAGGTTTCATTCTTCTCAATCTGGTCAATCTCTTCATTCATTGCTTGTATCCAGTACTCATTTTCTAATGCCTCTTTAGTTGTCTTAGGTTCAAACTCATATAGTAAGCATGTTGGATCCTTGGTCTTGCTTCTGGTCTGAATTCCAGTGTCTTTATCTCCAATTATATGTTCAGGCTTGTGATGTCTTCTTACCTCTAGTCTGCTCACCACTTCCAATCAGTTCACCAGTAGCATCAAATATCTTAGCTTTATTGTGATGAAATTCCACTCGGTAACTAGTTCTATCGAGTTGAACAACACTTAGCAAATTATAATTCAATCCTTCAACCCAATAAGCATTTTCACAAGAGATTTTATTAGTCAGTTTAATCAATCCTTTTCCTCTAACAAGACATGGTGCATCATTACCAAATGTTACACTTTTACCTTTATAATGATGTAAGGTCTCAAACTTACTTTTGTCACCAGTCATGTGATGTGAACAACCACTATCTATAATCCATTTGTCATCTTGTTCACATAGGAAATCAATGCAGTTTTCTCATCCTCATCAAATTCATCTTTCATTGCAACATAGACTACCTCAATTTCAAAATCATCACTATCAATGTCAGTCTCTTTTTCAGCAATGTAACAAGATTTCTTACCTTTTCCTTTGTAGTCTTTGTACCTTCGGTGGCCTTTGTCGTCTCTTCTATCTTTGTGTCTGTTGTTTCTTTCTTCATCTTTATCCTTCCTGTTAGGACATCTAGCAGCTATATGACCAACTTTATTACATGCAAAACATATAATAGGGAGTTTACCTTTATATTTTCCTTTTCCTCTTCTTAGTCTTCTAGCCATAAGAGCTTCTAGATCTTCAAGGTCTTCATCAGAAGTGTCACTGTCACTTTCACTTTCACTGGGGCATCTTTCTTTTTCTTTCTTAGGCTTGTTCAGAACTAATTGTGACTTAAAAGCAGATTCAACATTTCCAATACTACCAATAGTGAAATTATCATAATTTGATAGTTCAAAAGCAGTTAGTTTACCAATCAAACCTTCCAAGGTAAGCACATTTCCTGAGTTACATCTAGATTCCTAAATAGCTAAGATCTTAATAGAATATATAGGATGTAGGGTTCTTAGCACTTTTCCAATTATGG
This sequence comes from Chamaecyparis obtusa, assembly GCA_027943335.1. Classification (NCBI taxonomy): domain Eukaryota; kingdom Viridiplantae; phylum Streptophyta; class Pinopsida; order Cupressales; family Cupressaceae; genus Chamaecyparis; species Chamaecyparis obtusa. The sequence goes on from BSBK01006624.1 coordinate 264,642, forward strand.
TCTCATCATCAATAGTTCCATTTGCTCCTCTAATGGCATTCACAACTTCTTTTATTCTACCATAGTATTGTGCAATGTTTTCATCTTCATTCATTCTCATTTCATCAAACTTACCTCTGAGACTCTTGGCTTTAGCTTTCAACACATATAGATCACCACCATAGATCTTTGCAAGAGTGTCCCACATATCTTTAGCAGTTGTAGAGTCCTTAATTACCTCAAATTTTGGATAGCTTAGGGTAGATGCAATTTCCAGCATTGCCTAATTATGTTCTTGCTTAGCTCTCATTTCCTCGGCAGTCAAAGGTGCAATAGGTGTGACATAGTCATACTCAATGTAGTACTTTGTAGAATCACCAATACTGGCTAGATGTAGCTTCATCAAGCTTTTCCATGCAGGGAATTTTTCCTTGTTCAGCTTCGATACCTCCTTCTTATACATCTTGATCATTTGCTTCAAGTCCCTTTAAACTTGTTTTCTATAGACACCAATAAGCAACACAGCTCTGATACCAATTGTTAATATGATTTAGAACAAAGAGGGGGGTTGAATCAGTTGTTCTCAAGTCCTGATGTATAAAATAACTTTAAAACTTTTCCTTCAATCAGATCAAGCAACCAAAACAAACTCGGTCATCACTGATTCAATAATAGAAACATATAACACTACAGTCCACTACCCAGCTGTAACTAACTTGTAAAACATAGAAATGTTCAAACCAAAACATTCACACAAGTATTGACACCAGGATTTATAGTGGAAACCCAATATGGGAAAAACCATTTTGTAACATGCTACTATTATTTTCACTTTTCTGAAGTGAGCTTGGTTAAAAGCCAACCCTGTTAAAGGTTACAATACACACTGTCAGGTGTGACCCGGTTAAAGGATTTCAATCACCCTATTAAAAGTGAGCCTTGTTACAGGACTTACATACACTCCATTAGAATGCAACCTTGTTCAAAGGATTTAACATATGATTGTCAGGTCAACCTCTATTAAAATGATTTTGACTATTACAATGGTTAGAAAGTAGCAGTAGTATTGATCTTAAAAACACACAACTCACTTTGTAAATATCAGATCCAATTCAATACACAAATGTTGGTTTACTGACTTTGAAACTTTTCCATCTCCATCTCTGATCTGCTTAGAATTTTTCTTCAAGAAATCACCACACTTCTCCTTTAGCCTTTTCTCTTATATAGTCAATAAAAACTTACTGATCTTCTAGCATCTTCTTCACCCATGCATTCTCATACCTAATGTTTAGGTTCCCTTAATACTTTTCTTTGTTAGGTTAACTTATCTTTTGCCGCTTAATCTCCTTCATAGATCTTAGGGTTAGGTCAGATTCATTGAATCTACCCACTTCATGTTCTTCAACTCTTCTTCTAGAATCATCTCAAATCTCATAAAGATTTACAATAAAATGTTTTACAAAGCATTAAATGCTTCCATACAATCAATAAATAAAGTCAACACATTTTACATAATCCAAGAATTCAACAATGTCGGCTCCAAATCTGAATTCTCTTCAAATATAAAAATGTTGATGCTCGGTCAATACTATGATCATCCACTCGGTCTTCATGTAAAATACTTGATCACTACTAAAACTATTTCCTCGGCATATACAATCTTCCTCGGCAATTAACTGATACTTGGTCGACACTAGAGTTTTGCTCGGCATACACTAACTTAGTCGACACTAACATAACTCGTCTTAAACATGATTTCTTCATTTTTTCTTGGTCAAGCCTACCAGTTTAGTCTTCAATCTTACTAAGATAAACAATACATTGTCCCATCATTGTACAACATAGTCAAGTACACTTTGCAGTATCAAGATAACTCAACCTTTCCCTAGGTGCTATTGTTACCATCCTTTCTTTCCCTTCTCACAATAGATATAGTACTTTCCTAAGTAGCAACATTCTTACCAGTTAAGGTTTGACATCAATGAAAATACAACAATTGCTTCAATTGTAGTTTCCAACACAAGTAACAAAATTGCATTTCCTAATCTACAGGTGAAGCTGAGTATCTGGCAGCTGCAGTGAACTATTCAAATCTAGTATGGATCAAGAAATTATTGAAAGGAATGAAAGAGGAAATTACTGAACCTATTGTTATCTTCTATGATAAAACAAGATCCATTAACATATGAAAGAATCCCATGATGCACACAAAGACCAAACACATTGCAATTAAGTATCATTACTTAAGGGATTTGGTATAGGAAAAGGAAGTGAGAATGTAATATGTGAACACAAAGGAATAACTAGAAAACATATTCACAAAAGATTTACCTAAGGATTCTCATGAATATCTAAGAGGTAAATTAAGGGTGCTTCCCCTAACTGAGGCTTCCTAAGTCAAGGTAGTAGCACTCCATCAAATGTGTTGCACAGAATATCTGACAAATTGATGCAAGAATGGTCACACTTTTAGTTGCCTAGAGTTGTGAAAAGAATAGAAAAGCTGATAAATAGTCATAAACAAGATAACAGAGGGAGAATACTACAACTGAACTGAAAAGATGACATTTACATATGAATGATGTAAGTTCTAGTTGCTGCTTTGGCATTTTTTTCAAAGAGGGAGAGATTTCAAAAATGAAGAGATGAATACACATCAAGAGGATATAATCAAAGAGGGAGAGACACAGAAAAGTTTCAGAGGGAGTTACTGTGTAAATGATCAAGTAAGGCTAAGTTATTGAGAATCAAAATGAAGCTAAGGATATTATAAAAAAATTTGATACAATGACAAAGTTTGGATTGGTTGGTAAATCATGTGTTATTCATGTGGTATTGCCATCAATGCCAAAGAGGGAGATTGTTGGAAACTGTAATTGAAACAAGTGTTGTATTGTCATTGATGTCAAACCTTAACTGGTAAGATAGTTGCTATCTAATAAAGTACTATATCTATTGGTTGATGAAAAGGATTAGGGCAAGGGAGATAACAATAGCACCTGAGAAAAGGTTGGTTTATTTGATACTTGAATGAGTACTTGATTATTTGGCACTATGATAAGATAATTTATTTTTTATCTAAGTAAGAAGAAAGACTAAAGAAGTAGGCTTAACTAAGAAAAAGTGAAGAAATCTAGTTTAAGCTGAGTGATGTTGGTGTCAACCAAGCTCCAGTATATGCCAAGTAAATATAGTGTTGACCAAACATCAATTTATGCCGAGCGACAGGAAATTACCGAGCAAGACAGTGTTATCTGAGGAAGACAGTTTGTAGAGATGACCAAGTTATATAGTAATGACCGAGGAGATGAACATAGTATTGACAGAGCATCAACAATTTACATTTGGAGGAAGAATTCATATTTCCAACTGACACAGTTGAATTCTTGGGTTATGTGAATCATGTTGACTTTATTAATTGATTATATGGAGAATTTAATACATGGTAAATCATTTTACTATGGACTCAATGAGGAGATTGAAAATGTTTCTAGAAGGATGTATGAAGGACTAAATGTTGGAAGGATCCATTGGATCTAACCTAACCTAAGATCTATGGAGGAGATTAAGAGGCAAAAGATAGATCTACCTATCTAGAGAGGTATAAAGGAAACCTAATGGTGAGGTTACTGAGTATGTTGGTGATGTTGATGTTATTGACTGATAAGTCTAAGCATAAGTTTGAAGGTGAAGATAAGAGTGGTGGTTTCTTGAAGTGAATTCTGAGCAGATCAGTGATGGAGATGGAAATGATACTCAGTCAGTAGATCAGCATATATGTGTGAATTGGATCTAATATCTGCAAAGTGAGTTGTATGTTTTGTAGATCAGAAACTACTACTACTTTCTATACATTATAATAGTCAAAATCCTTTAATCAAGGTTGACCTAACGGTCATTGATAAATCTTGGTGTCATACTTGTTTGAATGTTTTTTTATGAATGTTTTGATATATTGAAGGTTAAATACTATTGGACAGTGGACTGCATGTTATATGTTTTCTAATATATGTTCTTTAGAGACTGAGTTGAGTTGGTGATTATATCTGAGTTTGTTGAAGTGTTTGAATGTTCAATTGGTACATTTGGACCTGAGAACAACTAATTCACCCCCCCCCCCCCCCTCTGTTGTTCTAATCATATTAACAACCCAGATGTTCAATGAGGGACAATTTGATAAAAGAGAAACATAGCGTTGGATTAGAAGGACACTTTGGTATTGACAAGACATTGAGTTTGCTTAAGGAGAAATACTTTTGGTCTCAGTTGCATAAGAAATTTATAAAGAGTTGTAGGATTTCTTAGGTTGCAAAAGAAGTTAGAATACTAGATTATATACGCCATTACCAGTTCCTAATAGACCTTGGGAAGACATCAACATGAATTTCTTTCTTGGCTTACCTAAGAACCAAAGAAGTAATTATTCTATATTTTTTGTGGTGGATAGATTTTTAAAAATGTCACATTTTATCCCTTGTAAGAAGACATCAGATGTAATTCATGTGGCAGACCTTTTTTTAAGGAAATTGTGAGATTGCATGGGTTACCTAGAAGTATTATCTCTGACCGGGATAGAAGATTTGTTGGATACTTTTGGAGAACACTTTGGAAGCAATTAGGTATAGATTTGAAGTTCAATTCTACCTTTCACCCATAAACAAAGGTTGTGAATAGAAGTTTGGGAAATTTATTAAGACTCTTAGTTTGAGACAAACTTGGAATTTGGGACTTGGTATTAGCACAAGAAGAGTTTGCATATAATAATTCAGTAAGTAGGAGAACAGGTAAAATAACTTTAAAATTGTTACAAGCATGCATCCTAAGGGTATATTAGATTTGAGGATGCTTGGTTCAGAAGAGAAAAGAAGTGTTGAAGGAGAAGCTTATGCATATTTCATGAAGACTTTGCATGATGAAGTGAAACATAATTTGGAGAAAAATAATTAGATATATAAGGATATAATAGATAGGTCTAGAAGACACAAGACCTTTGAAGTTGATGATGAAGTAATGGTTCATTTGGAGAAAGGAAGGTTTATTGTTGGAACATACAAAGAATTGAGGATGAAGAAGTTTCGACCTTGCAAGATATTGAAGAGGTTTGATAGTGGAAATGCATTTGAAGTTCAGTTACCACTTGATATGGATATATCTCCTATCTTCAACATTGGAGATTTGTATGAGTACCATGAGTTAGATAAAGTGGAAGTTGTGTAGAAATAATATCCTAAGAAACAGATAGAATAAATTGAGCAAATTCTAGACAAAATAATTGATAGAAGTACATGAGGTAAAGACTACATGGAATAGTCAGTGAAGTGGAAGGATAGACTAGTTGAGTATTCTACATGGGTTTAACTATTTGAGTTGGATCATTCTGATTCAAGTTGGGCTGCACAACATTCCTAATTTAGAAGAATCAATTTTATTAACCCCAAGTGTCTGATGCAGGAGAATCTTGGGTTCTTGGCAAGCTTGCATCAACCAAAAACATTTAGTTTCATTTTTTTTCTATTTTCCAGTTTTTGAGAGTGGTGCAACCGTCATTTATATTTGTGATATTTTCCATATCATTCAGTAATGATATAAGATGAATGAGTTAAGGAGAAGAAGAAATGAGAAGTTGTGAAGTTATAGAAATTAAATGGGCAACTAATACAGATCGTACAATGATTTGATTATGTTGATATTATGTTAAGTCAATAAAGCTTGAAGATAAAGATTTGACAACTCGGTAAGATAAATTTTTTTGGCTACCGATCTATTAAAGTCACTTGGTATGGTAAAGAGAAAAGATAGGTCACTTGATAAAGCGGAAAGGTTTAGGCACCGAACAGATAACTAAAATTCTAGTGAAGAACATCAAGCAACGAAAAGATATTAAATATGGATGGAATCGATATTTAATGATTAGCAATGCTGAGTCAGATGATCAAGATGATGAGGAGAGTTAGATACAAGAGATCTATAGTTATGAAAATTCAAGATGAAGATCTATGGAAAGATCTAAGCGGCAAAAGAGAAGGAAAAAATTTGAAGAAAAGTTCAAGTTCCTAGGTGAAAAGGAAACATGTTACCAAGATTTGATTTCAAGGTATAATGAAATGAACAGTCAAGATTGATTAAAGGAAAATGTAATAGATGAGATTAAGAAGCAAAAATTGTCTATATAAAGAATAATCTTATATGGACAAATGGTTGGTAAATTGAATCGTTGAAGGGTTACTTACTATTGCAAAGAAGAAGGAACAGAGAGATTCTGAGTGGAAAAAGGATTTGATAAAGTGTTGATTCCAATGGATAATGAATAATTGAAGAGAATACTGAAGAGTGCATAAGGATCTGATTGAGGAAAGATAGTTGCACATCTATAAGTTAATTTTATTATTGTTTCTTACTAGCATTTGTAACAAAGAAATCTCTTAATAGAGTGGACTTAACAATCTTATTGTAAATCCTTGAGAAAGGTGACATTCTAAAGAGTGTTTAAAACCCTCCAACAAGGCCACTCCTAATAGGGTGAAGATCCTAATAGATCTGAGGTAAATCCCTTAATTGGGTCACACCTAGCAGTGTTTTTTGTAATCTTTAACTAGATTGACTCTTAACTGGGTGTACTTTAGAAGAGTATTTTCTTAGTGGGTGATAATTCCCATAGTGGTTTTTCCTATAGTTGGGTTTCCACACTAAATATTGGTGTTACACATTATGAATGATTTACTGAATTATATAGTTTATTTACTGTTGTCAGTAAATAGTGAACTGTGTTTCTACCGAGTAGTTACTAAGTTTATCAAAGAAAAGTATTTTAAGGTATTTATGATCAGGATCACTAATTCACCCTCCCCCCCTCTATAATCCAACATAAATAGTGCAACCTATCTCAAAAAACAATATATATGAGGCTACACCAGCTAATTTTGTTATGAATAGATTTTATCTGGGACCTTCTACTAAAGAGGGAGATATACAAAATTTTCAAGTGGTTGTTGAAAAACTAGCGCAAATGGTTGAAAAATAAAGTCTTGAGAAGGAAAAATACAAATATAAAGTGTAACACCTCACATCTTAAGTGAAATCTATTGGATAATAATATTTTATCATTAAATATTGTTCACTCATCAGTTTTCATGGGTTCTTAGGAATAAATTGAAAGAGAATTCATTGTGAACATCCATAAATATCAATCTGATGGAAATATGGATGAAAGATGGATGGAAAGGGGGAAAAAAATTCTTTTAATTTCTTCATGAAAGATAAATCTTATTGGGAGTGCATCAGCATCCCTCACAAGGATCCACGACATGGTTTAATAGCCTCATATATCTTCTATAAGTCTTGTAGTTGTATCAGGCATTAACAGGTTAATATTTTGGTGCAACAAAAACTAGTACTTCCAACAATTGGTATTAGAGCTTGGTCGCAAGTTTTAATCCACACATGTTGTAGTGAGTAACACTAGGAGGGGGATTGTTGATAGTGTGCTAGTGTCTGTCATGAGGATTCAGGACATGGTTTAACAACCTCTTGTATCTTCTGTAAATCTTGTGGTTGTATCGGGAATTAACAAGATGATATTTTGGTGAAACTACTACCACCACTTCCAAAAATCCATTCATGATGAGGTAGAAATCAGAAAAGAAGTTGTTGCAAATGAATTAAAAGGTGTGAGAAAAGAAAAAACATTTTGGAAAGAAATCATGAGGGATCTCAAAGAAATGATAGAGATAGATGTTAACATTATTATTGAAGAAAAGATATTCCCAAGTGTGAAAGAGAACTATTATGAACCTTGGTTTGAGGCCATCGAGTGGAAATTAATAATTATTAATCAAGTCTAAGCTAAATAGGAAAAAAATTTGATGAGTTGTGATCAAATAAAAGTTAAAGTTCAAAATGAATTTTCCTACATCCATCCTAGTCCCTCAATGACAGATGAACTTCAAATAATCCAGCATAATTTCCAAGATATGATTAATAGAGATCTTTTTAGTAAAGAGGTTTTCAATGAAGCCAACATGGAAAATTGATGTTTCTACAACCCTCAAAGATTCTAATACCTGTTTATAAAACTTGAAGTTTGAATTAAATGGTTCTCATAAGATTCAAGTGACCTAGAAAGTGAGAATGACCAATGTTTTCATCTTGAAGATTAAGTCAGTTTCCCCTGCCATCAAGCTTTATAGGAAGTTCAAAGAGAAATTCTCCCTTCAACTAGTTCAATCTTCAGCACCAGCTTCATCAAAAGTGTCATCAACAAGTAAAGAAAAATAGTGAAATGATTGTGTACATAAAAGGAATGAGGGAGATGGATATCTAAGGTGTATGCAAGATAATTTTCCACCCTCTTTCTTAATGTACACTTGGAAGGAAGATAACCCAATAGGCTCAAGTAAGACGTAAGCACTAAGTGAGTGCAATGATCCTTCCCTATATGATTAATAATTAAATGGATTTGATAAATTATTTTAATGATGCAAGATAAATGAATAAAGTAAGATAAATTAGACAATTTTGGGAAAATACATACTAACAAAAATAGACACAAACTTGTAAGTACCAGAAATGAAAATCTGAGAATTGTACCATCTTGATATATAAATTTGAGGTTGTTTTGGGTGGAACAAAATTCCCTAAGCATTTTTTTCCAACGAATAAAAAGTATAAGGCATTATATTCCAAGGAACAAAAATCCTGAGGCATTCTATTCTAGGGAAAAAATATCCTAAGGTATTTTGTTATAGGGAACAAAAATCTTGAGGTATTTTGTTCTAGGAAACAAAAAGCCTAAGGCATTTTGTTCCCTAGGAATTTTCCCAGAATTTTGACTAATAGTCCTACAAGTCTCAACCTTCCCATATCTTCTTTGAAATATTCACTGCATGTAACTACATACAGAAAATAGGGAAAAGGTTGTGGAAATGGGTTTTCCTTGGTCAACCCCTTATTTATGAATCAACCTTGACAAAGAAATAATATTGCATAAAGGAAAGTAAATCTAAAGGTAAATGTTAGATATACCTTTCCAATACCTTCATGAATAGATATTAAGATTGCACATATTCATGAAGATGCTTTAATGTCACTTTTTTTGAGGTTGTTGACCTTGTAATCTAGAATAGAATCAAGGATTCCTTAATAGATTCATGGACCTATGAATGTCACTCCTAGATCTTCAATGTTGTTATGCTTTATTGAACACTTCTTATAGAGGAATAATGGATGATAATGGATAAATTATCTTCTTTCTTTCTTGATATATCCTCTACTTGGCCATAATGGGAGAGAAGATTGTTTTAATGGAGAATATTTCCTTATAATTTCTTTGTGAGAGACTAGATCTTGGATGCTTGCCTTAAAATATTCAATTTACTTAATTGTTTGAATTCTTAAAAATAGTAATTGATATCTTGTGTATGATAATGGATACCAAAATGAGGAGAGATAGATTTTTTATAAACCTCATCAAATATTTTGGGATTAAAAAGTAAGCTAGGCCAACCATGGGATCCAATTTCTCATCAAAATACCACAATAGGGCTCTAGTTTAAATTTGGGTCCATTCCTTAGGGATCAAAAGGCCTATGGCATTTTAATCCTATAAAAACCACCAATATTCAAATGGGAAGCTAGGAATATAGGGCAAATGTCATATTGAGAATAAATAGGTAACTAGATCAAGCATAATGGACATTAAATCTCAAAATCACCAAAATGGGTCTAACTGATTATCTAATCATGCATGTCAAATTTTTAGGATGGTACATTTAGCCCCCACTTTAGTGGAAGTATGAGACAAATATCATGCTCATTGTAAAGTAGATCAATGTATTGAATAAATTTCATCAAGGTTTAGGAGACAAGGAAACACCAAGCCCCCAAGTGACTCATGTTCTCATTAAATCTATAACCACAATGAAAAAGGAAACATGAGAGAGAGAGATGACCAAGTATCCTAGTAAGGTATTTCCTTACTATGGATCATGCAAAGGGAAAATGTTTCAAAAGATGAAATTGATAGTATAGAAAGATATGAGATACTATTCAACCCATCAAAAGAGATCAATCCTTAAGGAAGGCTTGTCTCTATTGATGAATCCAGAAAAAAGTGGTCATTCTAAGGACCAAATGAAATTGGTCAATTAAAGGACCAAATGGAAGAAAGAAGGATCATTCTTAGGATCTACTAAATAATTTACATGACGTGATTATATAAAGATGAACATGAGGAAAGCATTGTCTTCATATCCATTTGTATAAGAAATATTGTATTGAATTATTGTGTGTGTGCAAAATGTGATACAAGGAGCAGAGTGTATTCCTCCATGTTAAAGAAATTGAAAATGCCTTAATAGAAGCAATGGCTTTTACGGAGCGTACTTCCACCCACAAGAAAAGTTTCCACTATGAGATTCCCTTGAGAAAGGAAAAACCAAGGGAAATAAACACATGACAAAAGAGAGCACAGAAAGGATCTACTAACTCTAAGGTCAATATAATCATATGATAACTCATGTATACTAGAATTATATCAAAATTAACTATCATCATCAAAGGTAGAAGAAGTTCAAGCACAATGGAAGAATGTCACATAGATATGAAGAAAAATATTTTTGGGTCATCATTATCGAGACCAAAAAAAAATGGTAGCTATCATTTTACATCACCCCCAATCAGATAACACAAAGACACATTTACAAACAATAGCACATGCATGACATAACATGTATATGACATATAGAAGAAATGATATAAAAATAGAGGAATTTCATGATAGGTTCATTCCTTTATCACCTTACACTAATGGAAACAAAAAATGGGGGGGGGGGGTCATCTAAAGAAATATAAACAAAGCATATAACAAGTAGCACATCACAAAGGAAGAAAGTTACAATAGAAAAACACAAATAATCTATTGCACAAGAGGATATAGTCAAGCATATTGCCCCTGCCACTCCCCCCCCATCTTAGTCTGTATTATTTAAGGAAGGTGGACAATATGCAGGAGAAGAAAAATCAAGCATGACACATTGAATAATAGATAGTTCCAAAAAAGGACTATTCTCTAAGGATAAGTCACTTTGGTTATCATTAGGATTAAGAGATAATTATTTTACAAAGTGAGCTCATAAATCATGATTAATATCAATAAGCTCATACATATCAATAGAATCACTAGCATGAATGTAATTATTATCATTAAAAACATTGAAATCATTATCAAGACTATCATCTTCATCCAAATTAATAAAAATAGGATCTCTAATCTGAATAGAATCATCATGTTTATTTAGTTTCACCTTTTTGAGATTAAATTCCTCCTTTTGGCTATGCATGGGCTGATCAAAGGGAATCAAAGCATCAATAGGTGTCTTAGGAGAGGAAATCTTTTGAGAAGAATTAACACAAACTCTATCACAATGTTTATGGTGATGATCACAAGCACAACTTTTATGTTTAGTTTTGTTTGAGATTTTGTTTGATTCAGGATCAATCAACATCGGGTCATTTTCTTCTTTAGGAGAAATAACGGGAGGCACCACACTAGGTTGAGAGAGGGGAAATTTAGATCATTTATATCATATAGGAGGTGGAAGTGAAGCATAAATATGAGGTGTAGGAGGTGCAAGAAGTCTAGGTCCAAGACAATGAGATAGAATTATAGGAGAGGAACTTATAAGTTCACAAATTTTCTTAATATTGAATTTTTAATAAGATAAGAAATAGTTATCTTTGTGAGGTTGGACTGGTTGAAGTATGGAAGGACAAAATAAATCAAGGTCAAAGTTCCCTCAAGTTGCTAAAGGCTAATATAGACTATGGTTAATCTTGAAGATTTCTCCATCATGGGAAAATTTCAAATACTTTTGGATAGGAGAGACTATAGCTTTCATGGAAGTAATCCAAGGAATACCAAGTCTAACTTAAAACTAATCGAAAGTTGGGATGACAATAAAGGTGACACCTAAGGTTATCTTACCAACTTCTATGGGAAGAGTAATTGAATGATGCAAAGGAGGATGGCAGGGGCCAAGGAATGGCACACCCTAACTAGATCCACCTTACTCAACAACATGTAGAAGCAACAACAACATAGTGGGAGAGAGATAATGCAAGATCATTCATATATTAATTCAAATTTATTCATACATGTTAGGCTGTAAGGCCTTCCCAGTGTCAGCCAGATATTATAATGAATTATAGAAGTCCTCAAACATGTGAGGATCTGTCAAAATCTCCAATCTTCTAACTTCTATCTTCTTTCCAAAATTGACTCCCAAAACTCTAACCAAATAACTACATTTATACAAGAGGCTACCAAATTGAGTCGGCCTTTAGATCCACAATCAATAGAAGAAATGGTCAAATCTAGCACCACACACTTCTCAATGATGGATACCAACATTAAATCCATGACCCAAATCAATTGCACAAGTCGGCCTCAATAGAAACTCCAAAGAAACCTGTCAGTAAGCAAAGCCAACCAAGCACCAGACAAGCATCACTGAGCACCAAAGAGATAACTAACCAACACCGGTGAATAAAGGAAACTAAGCAACACCAAACCAACTCGGTCAAAGCAGGAATTGAGCAACACAGATAAACTCAAATATGTTTTTGGTGACACAAGATTGCCAAGGACCCAAGATGCTCCTGCATCAGACACCTAGGGTTATTTTGAAATGATTCTTTGAATCATTTAGTAGGTATGATTCGAGTTGCATCCAACTCTGACTGTGAAATCCATGAACTATCCTCAATCGGTCTATTCTTCCATTTTGCTAAATATTCCATATATTGTTTTCCTCTTGTGCTCTTGCCAACTCTTTGTTCCAAAATCTACTCAACTTATTCATTCTGCTTCTTAGGATACTATGTTTGTATTGTCATCTCTTCATCAGGTTCATGATACTCATCCAAATCAGCAATTTTGAATATAGGTGATATATCCATGTCATCAAGTAACTCAATCTCATATGCATTTCCACTGTCAAATTTCCTAAAAATCTTGCAAGGTCCAAACTTCTTCATCTTCAATTTTCCATATGTTCCAACAAGAAATTGGCCTTTCTTCAAATGAACCATCACTTCATCACCAACATCAAAAATCTTATGTCTCCTTGATCTATCAGCTCTGTCTTTGTATTTTTTATTACTCTTTTCTAGCTTATCTTTCACATCTTCATGTAATGTCTTCATGTACTCAGAAAATTTCACTCCTTTAGCACTTCTCTTTCTCTCATCATCAATGTCTCTCAAATCAAATATACCTCTCAGTTTTAAGCCATTTACAATCTCAAAAGGTGTTTTCCCAGTACTCCTATTCACTGAATTATTGTATGCAAACTCTGCTTGTGCCAACATAGAATCCCAATTACTCGGTGTGTCTCCAACTAAACATCTCAAAAGATTACCCTAACTTTTGCTCACAACCTCTATTTGTCTATCGGTTTGTGGGTGAAATGTAGAACTATATTTCAACTCAGTGCCAAACTTTTTCCAAAGAGTCTTCCAAAAGTATCCAACAAATTTACTATCTCAGTCAAAGATAATACTCCTCAGTAATCCATGCAATCTAACAATTTCCTTAAAGAAAAGATCTACTATATGTACTGCATCTGATGTCTTCTACATGGTATAAAATGTGCCATCTTAGAAAATCTATCCACAATAACAAATATAGAATCATTACCTCTTACTATCTTCATTAAGCCAAGAACAAAATCCATACTGATGTCAATCCAAGGTTTCTCAAGAACAACAATCGGTACATACAATCTAGTATTCTAACTTACTCCTTTTGCAACTTGACAAATTCCACAAATTTTCACAAATTTTTGAACATATTTATACAACTGTGGCCAAAAGTATTTCTCCTTAAGCAAATTCAAAAGATTACTATTCTTTTGAGATGTTGGGAAGATCGTGACCTATGACTTATTGGAAGTCTTTGACTTCCCACGAGATTTGGATCTACCCTTATTGTCAGACTTATTGTCATTTTTCTTCCCTCTTTCAGTGGATCTCCCACGAATAGCAAGGGCTTCTTTTTCTAAAATGGAAGCCTTTCTCCGCATCTCCTCTGATAGTAGTGAAGACACCACATCATCCATTTTGAAGGTGACTAAAGTGCTTCCAAGAGCTATCACAAGATGGTCCCATGAATCCAGTAAAGAACACAAAAGTGTGTAGCAATGATCCTCCTCCTCTAACTTGACACCAGCTGATGTCAATTGTGCAGCCAGTAGATTAAATGCATTTAAATGATCCGTTAAGGATCCACCTTCCTCCATTCATAGAGAGTAAAACTTCTTCCTTAGGAACAACTTGTTCACCAGAGATTTGGCCTGATACATGGCCGCAAGTCTTTCCCACAAACTATTTGTGGTTTTCTCATCTAGAACATTCAGAAGAACTACATCGATTAAACAGAGTCTTATGAGACCCTTAGCTTTACAGTCTTTGATATCCCAATCTACTTGAGCTATATTTGTTGGTCTTGTAGCACTTGAAGTCACTTCCCATAGGTCATGATCTTCCAACATGTCTTCCATCTTGAGTTTCCACAACTCGAAATTAGTGTCATTAAATTTCTCCACCTCCATTCTTCCATATGATGAACTTGCCATCTCAATCTGCAAATAAGATTCAGAATGCTCTGCAAAAAACTCCCACTCAAACTTGAGATTAGCTCAAAAAACCCTACCCAACAACTAGGATCAAAAGTTGATCAAGCTCTGATACCACTTGTAAGGAAACTCAGGTGTGGAAACAGCTTCCTACACTAATCTCTATAGGAGAGTATTGTGCAAATTCTTATAAATCCTTACAATTTTAGATTCGTTAACTACTTTAACAAAGATATTGCAACCACATACAATGCATATAGAAAAAATAGAGAATGACACAATGATATACCCTGGGGAAAACCTTTTAGTAAAAAACCCCAACACTCCAAAACTTGCACAATGTATTATCTTCAACACAAAGATTACAATACACTTGCAATGCAAGTTCTTTCAGGAAATGAGAGACAAAGCCAACAAGACTTAAATTTTTGTTATATCTCTCCCATAGGAGTAGCATCATATATATAGACTCCTCTAGACCCAAAAATGGGCACAACCACCAAGACCCATGCACAAAGCCACATGTACATAGTTGTTACATGCAATCCCAAGAATAGGCATCCATCCCTAGAATAGACTATGACAGCTTGTCATAGAATCTGCCAAAAATAACGGTCACAAGAGAAGTGTAAGAGAATCTGTCATACCAACTTATTTTTGGCATATTCTCTTACACACATCAACCACTTCTTCTTGGGCGCCCAAATAGGCCCAAGTCATAAGATGCTCTTACACCTGTCATAGCACATTCCTTAAATAGTTCTTACACGTCATAGGAATCCGTCATGACCGTTTCAGTCATGATCTCCTTACGCACAAGATGCCGACACATCAAGTGGAGTGACACATCAACATGCCAACTAGACATGTACACTCACACTTAATTACATTATTTGCAAAAAATACATTTACAAAACAAATAATAAGAATAGGAATTATCCAAGGTTGAGACACCTTATTCCTAACATTTGAACTTGCCATCTCATAGGTCACGATCTTCCCAACATCTCAAAAGATTACCCAAACTTTTGTTCACAACCTCTATTTGTTTGTCGGTTTGTGGGTGAAATGTAGAACTATATTTCAACTTAGTGCCAAACTTTTTCCAAAGAGTCTTCCAAAAGTATCCAACAAATTTATTGTCTCAATCAAAGATAATACTCCTCAATAATCCATGCAATCTAACAATTTTCTTAAAGAAAAGATCTGCTACATGTACTGCATCTGATGTCTTCTACATGGTATAAAATGTGCCATCTTAGAAAATCTATCCACAACAACAAATATAGAATCATTACCTCTTACTGTCTTTGTTAAGCCAAGAACAAAATTCATACTGATGTCAATCCAAGGTTTCTCAAGAACAACAATCGGTACATAGAATCTAGTATTCTAACTTACTCCTTTTGCAACTTGACAAATTCCACAAATTTTCACAAATTTTTGAGCATATTTATACAATTGTGGCCAAAAGTATTTCTCCTTAAGCAAATTCAATGTCTTATCAATTCCAAAATGTCCAGCCAAACCACTACTATGTTTCTCCTTTAAAAAATTATTTCTCATTGGTCCTCTTGGTATACACAACTAAATACCTTTAAACAACATACCTTCCTGAATAAAATATTCTTCCCATTTAGTACTCAATTGATCTTGAATAGGTGCTTTGCACTTTCTCCATGACTCAAAAAAATTAGGATCATCTTCATAAGAATATCTCATCTCATCAAAACCGAGAACTTGAATTTTCATCTCGGTCATCAAAGATCTCCTTCTACTCAATGCATCAGCAACTTGGTTAGTGACTCCACTCTTATGCTTTGTCACAAATGTATAACTCTGCAAATACTCAACCCATTTCATATGTCTCTAATTCAACTTATTCTGACTACCTAGATACTGTAAAGCCTTATGATCAAGATACAACACAAATTCACTCAGTATCAAATAATGTCTCCCTTTCTTCAAGGCTTGAATAATAGCATAGAATTCTTGATCATACACATACTCTTTTCTTCTTGCATCATTCAACTTTTCACTAAAGAAAGCAACAGGTTTACCTTCTTGACTCAACATAGCTCTAATTGCACTACCACTTGCATCACATTCTACTTGAAATACCTTATTGAAATCAGGCAATGCCAAAATAGGCAATTCAGCAACCTTCTGCTTCAAAGTCTCAAAACTTTTATTAGCTCCATGTGTCCACTTGAATTCTCTTTTGTCTCCTGTCATAGTCTCAATCATAGCATTACAAATTGCACTGAAATTTCTTATGAACTTTCAGTAAAAACTTGCCAATTCATGAAATGATCTTACTTCGATAGCATTTTCAAGTGTAGGCCAATTCAAAATAGCTTCAACCCTTTCAGGATCCATCTTCAAACCATCAGCTAAAATAACAAATCCCCAATACACAATCTCCTCTTTCATGAATGAACACATTTTTAGATTTATCAACAACTTTTCCTCTTTCAATCTCTACAAAACTTGTCTAAAATGCAACAAATGTTCTTCTCTGGTCTTACTGAATATTATAATATCATCAAGATATACAATCACAAACTTACCCAAGAATTTCTTCAGAACTTCATCAATCTCATAAATGTACTCGATGCATTAGTTAAACCAAAAGGCATAACCAACCATTCATACAAACCTTCTTTTGTCTTGAAAGAAATCTTCCATTCATCACCTTCTCTAATTCTAATCAGATGATACCCACTTTTCAAATCAATTTTAGTAAAATACTTTTCTCTAGTCAAACTATCCATTATGTCATCCATTCTCGGTATAGGAAACCTATACTTCATTGTTATCTTGTTGATTTCTCTAGAATCAGTACACATTCTCCATTCTTATTAGGTGCCAATATAGCAAGTATTGCACAAGGACTTAGACTTTCTCTGATTAAACCTTTCTCCAACAATTCGTGAATCTATCGGTTCAATTCCTAATTCTTGGTAGGTGTCAACCGATGAGGTGCCTTATTAGGTAAACTAGCTTGAGGGATAAGATCCATACAATGATCAATGCTTCTTTTCGGTGGCAAACCATCAGGTACATTATCAAAAATGATATCTTTGTACTCGGTGAGTAAATATCAATCTCCTCAGGAACACTATCCTTGGTTTTCTTACTCGGTTTGTTAGGAATCACAGCAAAACATACATCATTCTTTTTCAAATCCTTAACAAATTTTCTTCCTTCCATCAAACAAACTTTCACAAATGTGAAAGCATTACTAACAGGTTCTTCCATGAAAGGTAACAAGATTTGTTTTCTTCCATCAGCCACAATAGTATACTTATGCAATCTTCCATCATATATATCATGTCTATCATATTGCCAAGGTCTACCCAACAAAATATGACAAAAATCCATAGGCATGATATCACACAACACCTTATCATAGTAATTTCCAATTTTCAAATTCACATAACATTGTTCACTTACCAAGAGTGTGTTCTCATCTTTGATCCATGAAATCTGATAGGGCTTCAGATGTTCCAACCTTTTCAACTACAATTTAGTGACCATCTCTTCAGATGCTAGATTATCTGAGCTACCACTGTCAATGATTAGCTTCCAAACTTTTTTAGAAACTCTACATCTGGTCTTGAACAAACTTTTCCTTACTGGATCTTCCTTTTTACTTTCATTCCACAGTGCTCTCCTTACCATCAAGTTATTTTCCTTCTTAGCTTCATTCAGTGACTCTTCTTGCACCAAATCATTCCGACTATTACCAACCTTCTTACTTTCTTGTGTACATTCAAATGATATATGTCCTTCTTCTCCACAATTGTAATAAGTTCCTCAAAAACTTCCTCTACTATAACCACCTTGGTAGTTACTGCCTCTGCCTCTAGATGAACTTTCAGCTTTCCACTCAGCCTTGCCTTTATCCAGATTTGTCTTTTCTAGTTTAGATCTACTATTTTCATCATAGGATCTACCTCTTCCTCTAGGGAATCTACCACCTCTACCTCTTTGTCTTTGTTCATGTATCTTATTCAATTTCTCATCATCTTTCAAAAAAAATTGATAAGCCTCTTCAATGTTCTCCAACTTGACCATATTGATTTCTTCTTGGATGGAAACTCTCAAACCATTCAGGTATCTGGCAATTCTTTCCACATCATCTTCATCATGTCCAATTCTAATATATAATCTATAGAATTCCTCAGTATATTCTTTTACAGAGCTATCTTTCTTCTTCAAACTTTGCATTCACCTAACTAGGTTAATCTAATAATCACAAGGTAAGAACTTTCCTTTCAATTTATTCACCATTTTATTCCATACCTTGATTTTGTCTTTGCCTTTCCTTTTTCTGTCCAACTACAGATGTTCCCACCATAAGGATGCATGATTTTTCAACTTTGTGCTTGCAATCTTCACTTTCTTGTCTTCAGGTACATTCTCATATTCAAAGTACTTTTCCATCTCAGTGATCCAATCCATTAATTCATCAGAATCCAACTTTTCACCATACTTAGGAGGATTAAAATGTGGTGTAGACTTCAGACTTGTCAAAGCCTTCAAAAATATTTCTTCACCCTAATCCATTATAGGTGTAGGTTCTGCATTACCTTATTCTTCCTTAATTTCATCATCACTAACATCTTCAAGATGTCTACCTCTTCTCTGGGCTGTTTCAACAACTTATAATCTAGCAGCAATTTGTCTCAACATATCTGCCAATCCTAGATCTGCATCTCACCTCCCATGAACCATCTTGAAAACCCTCTACAATTGCAGGTCAGATCACAATATGCCACCCCACAACAATTCACTAGGGCTTCACAAGAAGGAACCTACAAATCTAGATTCGCAAACCTAGATCCAAATCTCAACCTCACTCTAATACCACCTAATGCAAAGGAGGATGGAAGGGGCCAAGGAATGGCACACCCTAACCAGATCCACCTTGTTCAACAACATGCGGAAGCAACAACAACATAGTAGGAGAGAGATAATGCAAGATCATTCATATATTAATTCAAATTGATTCATACATCTCAAGCTATAAGGCCTTCCTGATTATGGCTAGATATTACAATGAATTATAGAAGTCCTCAAACATGCGAGGATCTGTCAAAATCTCCAATCTTCTAACTTCTATCTTCTTTTCAAAATTGACTCCCAAAACTCTAACCAAACAACTACATTTATACAAGAGGCTACCGAACTGAGTCGGTCTTCAGATCCATAATCAATGGAAGAAATGGTCAAATCTAGGACCAGATGCTTCTCAATGATGGATACCAACATTAAATCTATGACCCAAATTAATTGCACAAGTTGGCCTCAACAGAAACTCCAAAGAAACCCATCGGTAAGCAAAGCCAACCAAGCACCAGACTGTTACAAGTAGTAGATTCCATTGCACCAAAAGATCAACTTGTTAATGCCCGATACAACCACTAGACTTATAGAAGACACAGGAGGTGGTTAAGCCATGTCATGAATCCTGAGGGGAGCACTGACCATTTTTCTAACAATCTCCCCCTCAGTGTTACCTGAGGGGATTTGAACCTATGACCAAGCTCTGATACCACTTGTTACAAGTAGTAGTTGTCGTTGCACCAAAAGATCAACCTGTTAATGCTCGATACAACCACTAGACTTATAGAAGACACAGGAGGTGGTTAAGCTATGTCACGAATCCTGAGAGGAGTACTGACCATTTTGCCAACACAGACAAGCATCACTGAGCGCCAGAGAAATTATCGACTGCTAAAGAGATAACCGAACAACACTGATTAATAAAGGAAACTGAGCAACACTGAACCAACTCAGTCAAAGTAGGAACTGAGCAACACAGACAAAATCAAATATGTTTTTGGTGACACGGGATTGCCAGGAACCCAAGATGCTTCTACATCATAGAACATGGGTAGGATAAGTGAAACCATTGAATGTTTTGATCATCACGTCAAATTTATCATAGAAATATTGTTGGAGTTGTCTAGTGTAAATATGTTCTTTAGTTATGACATTCATCATTCAAGTAGGATCTATAAGGACTCCATGAGAAGGAAGACCACTAATCTTTGCAACTATGTAAAGAGGACCATCAAGTGCCTCAATAGCCTCACTAGGATCAAAGGTAATGTAAGGATTAGGTTCAAGTTTGGGTTTAGGTTCAAATTGATCGATAAGGTTGAAAACATTTTTGGATTGGGTACTCTCAGTGGCATAGGTCTCAATGGTAGGAAAATCAACAACATGGATAGATGAAGGAATGGAAGAAATAGACTCAATAGTATTGGTTAAATGAGAAGGTAAAGGGTTGGTGTAGATTTACAAATTCTTTTTGGGAAGAGAAATTAATTAATTTCCTTGATTGTTAACACCCTCAAAAAAATATAGCATTAGAATCAATGAGGCCTTTAAAAATACTTTTCAAATGATAAGACTTATTAGTATCATGACCAGGTTGACAATGATATTGGAAGAAAGCTTTGGGATCAAAGTTCATTTTGGTTTTTTTGGAAGGATCAATTGTATTAATGGGAGGAAGGGTTAAGAAATTATAATTAATCAACTTGAACATCAAATTATGCAAAGATGCAAAAAGAGATGTAAAATTATGAGAAGGTTTAAAATAATATGACAAAGGAACCACACCTTTGTATGAAGTGTCCACTTGTGCATCAACATTATTTGATGAATTATTGATCTTAATAAATCCTTTTGGTCTTTGAAACTTTTGAAAAGGTTGTGATGTGACATAACTCTTATCAATTAGAGCTATTGGAGGAGTGCTCTCAAATTGACTCACTCCAAGTTGATAATTATGAAGCACTACACATAATTGAGTAAAAGAAGAAAATTAAAAAAGTAATTTCTTATCCCTAATTTATTTTTGTAAATGAGGAAGGAAAATACATTAAAAATAAACATTAGGCATAGGATAAGAAATATGAGCATGTGAATGCTTAAATCTAGCAATGAAATTAGACGGTTTTTCTTTAACATCTTGTTTACAATGCACTAAATCAGTCAAAGAAATATTATGACCAATATTGTTTTGAAATAGTTGGATGAATGAATTAGAAATTTCTTGGAAAGAATAAATGGAATAAGGAGGCAAATAAAAATACCATTGCAAGTCCTTATCTTGAAAGGTTCTATTAAATAGCTTAGTCATGAACCTATAGTCATGAGAAAATTCACTATACAATGTTTGAAAGGTCTTAACATGATTCAAGAGATCACCTTTATCAGTGTAAGTCTCTAAATGAAGTATTTAAATGTATTGAGGAATAAAAACATGAATGATATTCAAGGACAAATGGATATTAATGTCACAAATAGGGATGTTAAACTTTGATTGATTCATGAGGCAATTTTTTGTTGCAAGGATGAAATGGTTTGAGCAAGGCTATTGATATTGGACTTGGTAGAGAGGCTAGTATGAGACATGTCTGAAATGTTGGGACCATTATGGTAAATGGAAGGAACATTGGAATAAGAAAAAGGAACATTTTTGTAGGTAGGCATGGATGAAGATTGTGAAACACATGGAACACTTGGGTAAAAGCACAATAAGTTGTCACCCTTTTACAAAGGAAGAGGCTAACAAAATCAAAGTTGTTCAACTTCAATAGTATAAAAATGACATTTATGTTTGGAATTTGAAGATTATATAAACTAATTAAATGTGATAAAATGGATGAAGTTTATGATTAATATTTTTAATAATTTTTTTGAATAAGAATTGATATGTTTTTCTAATTTTTAAAGATGATTTTTCAGTTGTTGAAAAATGCTGAAATTAGGGGTCTAGTTCCCACCAAAAAATTATATGTAAATAAACAATTTTTCCCCTAATTTTAAAATATGTCATAGATGACATATATAGCTAGTGCATGAAGAAATAAAAATTGGTTTGTGACCTATATTTTCTCTTTTATAACAATTCAAATTCCAACTCACTAAAATTGACAATTTTCATTTCGCAACATATTATTCATAACAAATCTATCCCAATAAAAAAAAGAAATATATATTCTTGAAGAGGACTCTCTCCTCTAGTGCACCATATATTTTTCAAATTTATTTAATATGGTTTACTATTTTTATTTTTCTCTGAATCAACATCTCCTTGTCTGTTAAAATACCTACTTGCAATGTTTTTTAATTACAATAAACTATGTCTAATTAAAACACTATAAAATCTATATAAGGATATTCTTGACTCTAATCTCTACAAAAGGGTATTTTTTAATTTATTTTTAAATATCATTAAAAAGATTAGCAGTTACTGAAACACCACTTTTATGAAATAATTTTATTTTTATGGTAATTGGACCCAAAGTGGTATAAAACATTCATTTAATAGATATTTCCAATTGGATAAGTTAAAACACTTATCTAACTTAGGTAGAATGAATCTAGCTACACTATATGTTTGACCAAAATTAATTTTTAGTTAGAAATACTAAAATTTAGCTGTGCTAATAAGTTAGCCTAAAAGATGACACTTGATTATGCTTTTACCCACTTGAAGGTGTAGAAACAATAGGATTAGGAATGCTTCCAAAACTAACATGAATAGGATTAGCATTTGAGATAGATGTAGTCATGAGAGGTAGAACATAAGTGGAAATACTAGGTATTGAGGTAGGAATGGAAATTGATGTCTCAACACTAATAGGAGGTTGAGTATAACCTATATCTTGAGCACAATCCTTAATGGGTTTGGTGTTGCTATCAATAGGATGTGAAATAGTTTTGAAGAATTTTATGGCATGTTCATAATTATGAATCAATTTCCTTAAACCTTCAATTAAGAAAATAGATTCTATAGTAGGGGTCTATTTACTTAACCATTGTTTGAATTCTCAAAGTCATGGGAAATCTTTTTCATTTGGGTAGGAGGTGTTTCCATCTCAGTTATTTCCCTTAATGACAAAGACACAAATATTCTAGTATATTCATAGGATAGGACATGTATACTTGATTGGTATATTCATATTCTCAATGGTGATTGGCATATACTTGACGTGATTTGATTTGATATTAGCATCACATCATTATTTTACCTTGCTATTTATGGTTCATTCTTGATGTTCATACACTTTGTTACAATTCATATGACAAGTAATTGATGATTATGTTTGATGTACATACATAAATATGACAATGATTAGTGTTGACATTCAAGTATACAGGTTGTGGACGAATATTCATTTGGGATAATCTCATAATGATGATATGCTCCTTTTGACAGTGGACAGATTTACAAGGTGAATATCAGTGATATATTACATTCTCATGGTTTACATAGTTAATATGCATTCTTATTAGTTGATAGATTATGTGTCTTGTTACACATCAGATATTAATGTATTATGTAGTATGTCTCCGATAAGGAATTAATATCATATCAATGATTTCATTGATAATCTATTAATGTCTTATTGCAAACAAATTATATAAGTTATTAATAGTCTATTGTATACAAGGCTAGCATGTATGAAGTGATAAGGTGTTAACAATAACTTATGTTGTCACTTAATCAATATCTATGAAATTTATGAGCTTGTAACTATAATATACACAAAAGACACTATGGAATAATAGTGGCAGTGGTTAATGTTATATGTGACAGTATTTTTGACATTTGATATCACATTGCAGTGAAGCATCTGATTTAACTATTAAAAACATTGGCACTTGCGTTAGTATTTTCTATGTTACAAATTAATGTCATAAACATACTGTAAAAGGCACCATGTTATAATGAGTCAAAATAATAATGTTTTTGACCTAAGCATGAATCTAAATACTCATTATGAGTATTGGCAAACAACAATTTTGAAAGGTCTACATTTGAATATGTAAAGGTGTAATATCCCTCTTCTAAAATAAAATAAATAATAATAAAATTAATGAACAAATAAACGATAGTAAATTATAATATTATTTATTGTTAACATCAATATTAACTCTATATATATATATATATATATATATATATATATATATATATATATATATATATATATATATATATATATATATATATATATATATATATATATATATATATATATATATATATATATATATATATATATATATAATTTAAATTAATTAAAAAATATATGGTTTATGATTTACAATATATTAAGTTAATTTTAATATATTATTCCTTTAATGTGATTAACAATCATTAATCCTCATTAATATCTAAAATAGTATACTAAATGATTTATGTTAGGCATCAACTATATACTAAATGATCCATCCAAAACAAGCCACATAGTCGACAGGTCTATGTCTGTGCATTGGTTCTGACAGGCATAGAAAGAAAGGAGTCTATGGTAGGAGACACGTAAGATTTTAGAAGAGACGCTAGGACCAAACGAGTATCTCTTACACATGAAACAAAGTGAGTATCTCTTACACATGAAATGAGGCACCCCTTCACCCAATCGAGGTATATAAGTAAATTGATCTCCATATCTAAACAAGAGCTGCACTGCAACGTACTTCCTGCGCAGGGGGAGTTATGGAGGGTTTAGAAGATAAAGAGGGAAGGAAGGAGAAGTTAGAGATGATTATGCCAGATAGTAGAAATATATGGAAATGATTTTTAATTTGATTGATCCCTTGTTCATTTGGTGCATCTGCATTTCTTCTGCATAAGCTAGCATCTGTGTATATTTCATAGAAGGTGTTAAGTTAAATATCAGTTGTATGATGGTCAGGGCTTTCAAAAAATGAATGAAGTTTCTCTAACAATCTTCCTTTCATGGTTGATGGCTATTTCAGTGATCATTGTATGATTTCCATCATATTAAAAAACTGTATTGATATAAATAAAACAGAGCAACGAAGGAATAAGCATATTAGGCATAAAGCTATATTTCCAACATATGAGAATATAATGGCACATCTTTATGCTCATTATTTTTTGTTCTATAAACAATATGTTTTGTTTCAGACAGTAAAGAGTATTTTGAGTAATACAAAATTTAAGTGAAAGGAATAATCACCACTCATCTCATTTTAATTGTTGCCATTAGGTATATATAATAGTTGCAGTGTAGTTTTATTTCCTTTTGCAGTGTTCCTTGATTGTAACTAATAAATGCACATAGACACAATGAGGCATATACATGAAATAATTTATATTCATATTGATTAGAAATATAGAGAAATTGATTTAATTCATTCGTACAATATACCAAGAAAATTTAATTGTAATACAACTGAACCCCTAACCCACTATGAAGACAATACATTCTAGGGATTGGCACACCACCTTTCCCTGGTTCCTTCAAATGTGTAATCTAACACACCCATCATAAGTCAAGTTACCTACTTCTGCAAATATTTTCCCAAGCTGCATACTCTGCAAAACAAAAAATCAGATAAGAATGGTAAAGACGAACAAGGAACACATAGATAATGGAAAATAAAAGGGTTTAATAAATAAACGAATAGGAGATTTAAATCTTTGAACCCTACTTGCTAAAATGAGCCACTTGATTTGCCTAAAAATGCCTGAAGTCAATTTTCCATCCATGTGATCACTAGAGAATTAGCTTGTTGATGATGTTCCATAAAGAAAAATGGTTCTAATCCCTTCTACTTTGAGCCTTTCCTTGATCATTTTTGTCTTTGTGAAAGACTCGCAGAAGATTAAATTTAAAAACAAGGAGAAAAAATAAACTGTGCACACATAGATTATGGCAATTGAATAGCTGTGATTGCGGCTACTGGAGATTTGGACAAACTAAAAGGCCTTCTAAGTTAAACACCTTGGAAAAAATGTCAAATCGAAGAAACTGTAAAATCTCGGATTTGATCATAAATCTAAATTGCTGGAAATGTTTTGATATTGTTATGATTCTAAACTTATAATTTCCAAACTTGAAAATACTGCTAAAAATAATAAGTTTCCAATGCTATAAATATGAGAAACTACAATTGAAAAATTTGTTAGTATGAATGTATAATTTCTGCAAATAAAAATTAAAAATTTTAGTTGATGAAAAATTAGAATTGGGCTTTTTTTTTTGTAAGAACTAGGAATTAAACAGTTCTATGATGTTATTGAAAATACCCGATCATAACATAATAGAGAAGAGAGCTATTTTGAGGTGTTTTGATGCTAACTCGGGTCCAAGTATTTATGGAAATATGATAATTCACCTTCTTTTTTAATATGCACACTTTGAGTATGATTTGAGCCAAGTTTTTTTTGGCATTTTCCATATCGGTGATTCTTTCGACTTGAATCAGCAACTTGTATACTCCTTTAATATATGATCCTTGCTACTAATTTTGTTAGCCAAATATAAATTATGTTAGTCGTAAAGGGATAGTTTAACTTATGCATGCATCCCATGTTGTGGTGAGTAAAGACACTACCACATATACTACATGCTGGGAAAACTGGCGAATATCTTTGCCTTGAAACGTCTACAATCCTACAAAGCCCAGAGCAGTGCCTTGAGGGATGTGAGTTCTCTCCTGCAATGCACTGACAAAGACCTCAAGTGTTGGGTGTTCTCTTGCATTGGGATCTAATTACTCATCTTCCAACCACCTACAACACCAATTAAAGAGAGCCAAAATAATTTACATCAATATTTTAGACTAAAAAAACATGCAACTTTGGTTGATGCGCATAGCAAATAGGAAAAATATTGTAACAAATTTAAATTGTGATTGGTTGTTAAAAATGATTTTTATTATCATTTAATGCCAAGCCCCTCTGCTATAGTTATCTTCCATGGCATGGAAGGAACTAAAAAGGAGGGGACAAATAAAACAATTGGAAGAAAATAGAATCATGGACCAATAGAAAAATATGGATAGGGATCAAATGTAATGGAAGGGAAGAAAGCAATAGATCAGGATTCACCAACGAAAATGTACAATTTAATTACCACTCTTCAGATCGAAGGGAAGTATATAGAAAAAAATATTAAACATTAGAGAAGACGGGAGCATTAGGAAGACGTCAAAGATTCCTCAATCTATATTTTTGGGGATTGCTCATTCAAATGGAGGTATACAAGTTTATATTAACCATACAAACCGTTTCTTTATATATTTATCGTTGAATGGAAATATCTCAAAATAAAATATAATTAATGTAAATCATATTTCTAACATTTAAATCAAATAAAAAATAAATTATAATTATTAATTGTTATATTATTTCAAGCAAATAAAAATTACTAATTGTAAAGCAAATGAATCAAATTTAAAGCAAACAAATCAAATAAAGGAAATATTCGAAATGGAAATGTCCTCAATTTATATAATTAATCTAAATCCTAATTTGTAACATTAAAAAATTAGTAATTGCAATTTTAATTATATAAATCCTATTAAAATAAATGTAATTTTAACATTTCAAAATAACTATTAAATTAAGTTTCAAAATCTAATTAGGAATTGAAATCTAAATGTAATATTGTAATGGTAATATTGTAAATGAAAATCTATATATAATAATTTTTTACAAAAATCTATATCTAACAAAGTTAATATTAAAAATTAAATTTATATAAAAAACAATTATTACATCATGGCGGCATTGTCATCCACAATGTAAACAAATTATTTAAATAAAAAATCTATATCTAATAAATTTTTACAAAAAATCTATATCTAACAAAGTTAATATTCAAAATTAAATTTATATAAAAAAACAATTAAGATCAAAGGTCGCAATTTTCAATTGCCCCCACTTCTTTTCTTGAGTATGAACTTGATCGATCTTTTGTGGTAAATCTTTCCAAAATTGAACAAAGACTTGGTAATATGCTAGGTTATATTCATTGTATTTTGTAAAGGTAATGATAGAATTTGAGATTTTAACGAAAGCTTTCCATAGGACGAAAATAAGATTTTTATTATAAAATAGCTAAAGTGTTTATTCGTTCATTCAAGTTTTTCAAAGCAATGAAGTCAGCATATGGATGTCATTCCCAAATCGCTTTGGGATTGGTGAATAAAGACAACACATGAAAAATATTGACATAGACATAAGCATGGAGTTCAGAATGATATTAGATACGATGCAAATACTAAATGTTATATTTGAATTTTTTGTTTTTCATTTTTATATCTATTTAATTTTTCTATATTGAATAAGGCATAAAAAAAATATAATCATTGTATTACTATTTGTTTATAATATATTACACCATGGTGGCATTGTCATCTACAATGTAATCATTGCATTACTATTTGTTCATAAATTATAATTTATGAAATGTATTAAAATAATATTAAAACTATACTAAAAAGTAGTATTAATCAAAAATATTAAAAAATAATATTAATCTAATAATATTACAATATGGCGGCTTTGCCATCCACAATGTAATATTATTAGATTTAATATTATTAAATTTATTAGATTAAATTTATACATCTATATACCAAAAAATTACATCTATATACCAAAAAATTGAATATCTAAACATTAGTATATTAATTTTCAGAATATAATTCTATTTTAATATAATCATAACAATTTACAAATTAGATCTAATATATAGTTTGATATTAGATCTAATATATAGTTTGATATTAGATATAATATATAAATATATATTAGATCTAATATCAAACTATTATATGATATAATCATAACAATTTAATATCAAATTATATCTAATATAATCATAACAATTTACAAATAAATTAGATCTAATATATAGTTTGATACATAAATCAACATTTAATTAATAGCAATCTAATATCAAACTATATCTTTTTACCTTTAAAAGATGAAGATTGAAATGAAAGTTGAAGTTGAAGTTGTCTGCAAAACCTCCTCTCTGCAATGCTCAAACCTATCTGCAAATCCTCCTCTCAAATGCTCACAAATCTCAACTCTCTAAATTCTCTCAAGTCTCTCAAACCTCACAACTCTCAAACCTCTCTAAATCTCTTGTACGTGCAAATAGAAAAATGACTTCAGAAATGAAGAGCACTATTTTATAAATGAAGAGTGACTCTTCATTTCTTAAATGTTTCATATTCAAAATTTTCGTATTATTCATGCATTCACTATTGTTTCTGAAAAAATGTTTCTTAAAAAAAAATTTTAAAAAAAAATTCTTTGCAAACTATGTTTGCACGATGCACATTGGCACACCATGCACTGGCTGCCAGCACTGGCAGCGCCAGTGCAGTGCATAACGTACGCACCGCACAGTGCATACATTACGCACTGCACTGGTACTGCTAGTGTTGGTAGCCTAGTGCACGGCATTCAGTGCACAGCGGCCAAATGGTACACTGCACGACCCCCGAAACGCATCCCATTTAATTTTTATGATTTTCGGTTTTTCATTTTTTATTTTTTATTTTAATTTTTTGTTTTTTGTTTTTTATTTTTCATTTTTTGTTTTTGATTTTTTATTTATGAATTTCGGTTTTTGATATATTATTTTTAATTTATTCAGTTTTTTATTTGTAACTGCTTTTAAATCTTTTTTATGTACACGGCATATTCCAAGGAATATGTCATGCTGGTGTCTTCCCTTTCCGCTATGACTGTATAGGAATGCCTCTTGGCGTAATTATAAGTTAATTCCTTAATCTAAAATTACTCATTAATTGGCATTGTTCCATTTTGTAATATAGATTTAACCTTAAATATTCTTTGTACAGTCGTTGTTTGAAGAATCAGAAGTTATAAATGATATTGGAAACTCTTCACGGGGAAGAGATGATAAAATAAATAAATCATATATATATTGTTGGCATTCCTAAGTAGGGGACATTACAGAACCATTACAAAGACAACTTAAATTAGATATAAAAATATTTGTATACATAATTATATAAAGATATCTGTATACATGAAAATATATAAAGATATTTGTATGCATAAATATATTTATAAAAGATAAATGAGTGAATATATATATATATATATATATATATATATATATATATATATATATATATATATATATATATATATATATATATATATATATATATATATATATATATATCCAATCATAATAATGGAATTAGGATTATATTATGATATATTATATATAACCATTATATATACTTAGCCAATTCCTTAAACACTTGCTAATATAGTTAAGAGGATAGGTTGGCTTGTAAGAAATGAAGTAATACCATGTTGGCAGAAACTTCCAAGATAGGGATAAGGACTTATATCATGAATCCTTGAGGACGTAGCCCCAAAATAGGAAATGCATATATGTCCCACAAATCCTTTGAGGGAGCTTACTCGTAGATGGTTTCCAAATGCCCATGGACAAGTAATTCATCATCTTTCTTAAGGTTAATGATTAAAATTGAAGTGAGGAATCAGGGATTGAGTATGTATTAAGAATCAATGATTATTTCTTAACGTAATTCAATTGCATAATGATGAACATTAACCATTAGAAATTGGCACTCTCCTAATATGGAATGTTGTAAGTAGCCATTCTTAATTGTAGTCCCAAACCTTAATTGAGAATTACTAAGAAAATTAAGTAAGTTCCTAGTTGGGGATATTACAAAATATATTAACATTGGTTGGCATATTTCATTGAAGGCTTTGATAAAATATGAATATGGGGCACCAAAGATATTATGTTTGTAAGGCATAAATGAAGGTTGTTTATTTTTCAAACTTCAAACCCTAGATATGCTAGCGAACAGGCATTATTTTCTCACAGTGTTGAGATTGGAGGCATTTTGAGCATAGAATTGGGCTTTGATCTTTGGAGATGAAGGAGAAACTAATTGTGATGGTAGTGTGGTGGTTATGTAAATAGTTTTCTTGAAAAATGAAAACATTAATTTGGTTTTGAGATTGGAAAGGTATTCAGTATGGTTACTATTTTTCTTTGTTGGTTAATTTGTTTATTAGTAGTTGAATATACTACTTATTATTAGGCATAAGTTAAACACCTTGTAGACACTCAAAAATGAGCAAGTGCTTTTAAATTGCAATAATCATCAAAATTGGCTTTAAATCATCAAAATGCACTAATTCAATCAAAAAGGATCAAATCAATTTAAAATGGACATTTATTAAATCAAATTGGACAAAAAAAAAATTAAAGCAAAGGAAGAATCAAATAATGATGTTAAATAATTAAATCAAAGCTTAAAAGGGGTGAAAAACACTACATAATTAGTTTTAATAAATTAATTATATAGTTGTTAAATCAAAAAATTAAAATGAACCTATTCCCTTACATGGCTAAATTTAATTAATCCTATTATCTTTCAACAAAGTTGAGCAACCAATGAGAATTGAGGATAAAAAGACATAAATCACTCAAAAAGAATGAATCTCAATCACTCATTCCAATCTTTCAATCTCATCCACTCAATTTTATCCTTTTGTCCAAAGCTTTGAGACAAACATTTAAATTGTCCCCCCATTTAAAAACATTGCAAAGTATTTGACTCAACCAAGGGTTAATCATGATTACTTCACTCCACCCCCTACCCTTGGGAAATTTACTATAAGTATGAAGCATTTTTAGAGCAATATGGATCTTAGAAATTTGACATTTGCAAAGCATTGTTATTATAGGCAATTGGAGAGCATTCTAAGAGTATTAGAGCAATTTGAATATCTTTGTATCAATTTGAGCTAGAATAAGAATTGTAGTAGCATACTTTCTCATTTTAGAAGTGTCACTAGTGGAGATTGAGTTGAGAGCTTCACTTACCACATCTTTCTAGAGAACCATGAGATGCTATAGATCTTAGTTTCAATTTTAATTAGATTTTCATTGTATTTACTTTGAGTTGTTACTAATTGATCTTAATTTCATGAAGGTGATTATCAACATCACACACACCCTTAATAGGGCATGATGATAGTCAAAGAGGGTTGTTTGGTATATTGTGTTAGGATGGTTTTCATTTTTTAGTTTTTTAAAACTAGTCTGCAATACAGTATTTTGGAAAAGATATAATAAGGGTTTCATTTGATGTTGATTACAATGGGGTCTATGTGAAAAGAAGAGTTGGGATTTTTGAAGAATGTTTTTATGTAAAGGGTTTTATTGTCTATTCATAAGAATTCTAAATTAATAGTTGGATGTTAGAAAAATAACAAAATAATATTTTTTTTTAAAAAACTAGGAATTTATTTACCCCAACTTTGTGAGGTTATAACTCTAGACTCAGTGCTCAAAATTCAAAACCATTTGCACCATTGGAAAGGTCTCTAAAAAATATAATTTAGTCCCTAAAATATAATGCCTACAAAAACCAATTTTAGGGTCCGGTGACAAACTCAACACCCAATTCTACTTCAAAGACCTTCATAAATGAATATTACTAGAACCTAGAAAAAACCAAAAAAAAAATATGAAAATTTGGATTTTTAGTTTTCCTTAGTTTTATGCCCCTAGATGCTCTAGACCATTCCTCCCTCTTGAGAGGAAATGGGCCCCATTGTACTAAGCTACTACAATAGATGAGGATATTATGCTTCAATATATTCCTTAGTGAACCACTTGACCTGATGAGAAAGCTAACCAACTCAAACCACCCAATAAAGAGGAATATTCTAATTTCTCAAAGTCTTTAGAATGACTACAATGACATGGTCATACTATAATGGAGTAGTAGTAGCTGGATTCAAATCTATAGCATGAATGTGTTTAGTAGCTTAGGATATTTCCAACAAAGGAGGAAAATAAAGTTGTAACAATTCCACATTGAAAACTTGATGCAACTCCAAAAATTATGGTAAATCAAGTTCAAAATAATTTTCACCGACTTTCTTCACAAAGGTATACGGGCCACAAAAAAGAGGATGAATCTTTCTATTTGTTCCTTGAAGGTGTTCCTTCTGAAGATGTTACCATACCTTATCACCAATCTAAAACTGATGAGGAGTTCTATGTTGATCATATATGTCCTTATACTTCTTATTGGTCTACTCTAAAATCTCGTGAACTTATTGTCGTAGGTGTTTGATCTTATCAATGATTTTTTCTACTTTATCAGATTACAGAACAGGCATTGCTATATCGATAGGAACAATTATTGATACCCAAGAAAAACCTCACATGGACTATTCCCTATAGTACTATGGAGTCCATGCTTGTAGTTGTTTTGTATATAGGTAAATCTCTCATCTTATGGGTGATGATTCTTGGAATGATACATTTGTAAGATATGAATAATCATTTCATTTACCATTTATGTCTTCTCATCTATTTGAGGATGGAACACGGTGGACTTTGTCAACTTCATGTCCATCCTAGCCCATAGTGAAGAGTAGAAATTGTTAAAGAATCTATTATCCCTATCAGAAATAATACTTTCTGGAAAACCAAAATGAACCCAAACATGTTCAAATAAATAACTTAGAAATCTCCTTTGCAATACTCATTTTTTACATGCCACCATGATAGCTATTTTAGAAAACCTATCTACTACCACATATACGCAATCATGTACTTATTTGGTAGATGGAAATCTAGACATAAAATCCATTGAAATGAACTACCATAGTTTATCAAGAATAGGTAATGGTAGATATACACCCAACTTATGATTTGTAGGCTTTGCAATTACACGAGCTTGTATATATAAAATGATATCTTGTTTCATTTTTAACTAATAGAAATAATTTTGGAGGATAGGAGTAGCCTTATCAATACCAAAATAGCCTACAACACATCCATAGCGTGCTTCCCATATCATTATATTTCATTCTTTAATGGGGACACACATATGGCTGACATGAAAAAGCAACTCATCCTACAAGTGAAAATCAAAGACAAACTTTCCTCCTAGCAATTTACTATAAATGTCAAAAAAATCAAGGTCATTACCATATAGTTTAGCCCAAGTTGTTTATTGATGGCCACACGAATCCAACACCATTGTCAAACTTTCAACTGGAGGCCTACTCAAACAATTTGTTGCTTTGTTACTACTTCCCCTTTTATAAAAAATATTGAGGTGAAATTATTGTAGATAAGTTGACCACCTTTGATGTCTATCATTCTACAACTTCCCTTATATTTTTAATAATTGAAGAGGTTTATATTCTATATGTATAATAGTTTCCTTTCCCAAGATATAATGCTTCTATTGTTTGCATGCCTAAACAGTGGTATACAAGTTCTTTTCATAGTTGGGGTACCTGAGTACTGTATCAAGAAAAGTTTCAACATGATAGGAAACCAGATGTCCATGTTGCATGAGTATAGAACCAAGAGCATAATCTAATACATCTATTTCTATTTGGAATTATTATCGTAGGTCTAGAAGGACAAATATTGGTATTGAACATACTCTTCGCTTCAATTCCTAAAATTTTTGAACTATTTTTCATCTATCCACTAATTTTTCTTATGTTCCACCCCTTAGAAATTGATTAAGAGGTCATGGTAAATGTGAGAAACCAAACACAAATCTATGATAGAGATTGAATAGGCCCAAGAAATTTTGAAGCTTTGTGGAATTTTTAGGAGGTGGCCAATCTCTAATTATTTGTATCTTTGCAAGATCGACATGAAAACCCTTACTATTAATGACATACCCTAAGTATTGGATACTCTGCATACCAAAAGAACATTTTTCTATGTTAGCATAGAGTTTATGTTGTCTTAGAGTTGAAATTATAATCACCTAAAATTAGTCAAGACCTAGTTAATTGAGAAATATCTTATCAATGTTATCAAAATGATCAAATTAAATCCAAGTATCCCAAAGGCATAATTATGTTATTAAACCCAATACATTTAATGACATAATTCATCACTAATTCAAGGTCCTAATTAATTAATTACTCTATCCATTTAATTTAATTCAAACTCAAAAATTCCTATAGCTAAAGAAATTAATTTAATTGATTTAATTAATTGTCTTATATTCTATGTCACTCACAAAAGGACAAACAACTTAATTCCAACCAATGAGAATTAATGATATGGATTTCTCGATCAACTTTGAATCGCAGTCACTCAATTTAGATTGGGTGAATCTTGACCACAAAATTCAAATTTGAACATTTTCCCCCCAAGTGAGAATCCATAAATGTCTCCATTTTTTATCATTTGCATCATTCATTCATTTGTGCACCTAAGTTATGCTAGTTTTTCATTTGAGAACAATTGCATTGTGATCATCCATTGTATTTGAATTTACAACAATTTAGAATCTAATTCATATCAATTTACAACAAATTACATCATGTAGACTCATAATTCATCCATCTAGCTTGCATCCTAGGATCAACTATATCAATTTAGTATCAAATTAATCACTATTCTCATAAAAATCATCTAAATTGCATTCATGTAGATGCATTTCATGAATCTTCCATTTTATGAGATCAATTCATTGATCTAAACTGCTAAATTTTGAGGGAAAATATAATTCGGTCATAATCCTCATGTTTAGGAAGCAATAGGATTATATTCATTGATTTTGATTAATTTTAAATTTTTTTTGTACTAACCAATGGATCTATGGATTATTGAAGTTTTGTGGTTGCATAATACAAGTGCAACAATTTATACAAAAAAAAAATTAAAAAATTAAAAAAGTGTGTATCCAATGGTGAAAACCCCTTTGAGGCACCTAAGGATGAGAAAAATTTTATTCTTCCTGAGCACTTTCAAGAAAGACCTTTCATACTTATTGAACCTACACATCCATTCAATCTTGTAATAGAAGAATCACCTCAAATGATACATCTAGCTCGAGCACTTTTAGAAGAAGAAAAATGAAAGTTTACTAAAATTTTCAAAGAAAGAAAACTCAACTTTGCATAGTCCTATTATGAATGCCAAGGCTCCATCCTAACTTGATCGTGCATCATTTATTAATCATACCTAGATTTAAACCTATTAGCTAGTGGTTTACAATTGGGAAGAGCCTTTGACCTACCAGCACGTAGATGATGTAGACCATTGGAGGGAGATATTGGATGGACTGAGGGATGGGATTTTTTGGAGGCCATACATAGTGGTAGGTTTGTGGAGGGAGGATGATGCTCATATACCCTAGATTATGGGCCTAACATACATTATAGGCTAATGGGATCACCTAATAGAGCAATATAGGCTAGACTAAGTGAGGAAATAGTTTGGGCCAATACATGATGTACTAGAGCTAGAGAATTGGTTTCAGTGGATGACTTGGGAGAGGAGGTCACATCTTTGGCCTAGAGTAGATCAGATAGGGATGATGGTAGTATGGCACAAACTTTGACTAGTACATTGGGATCCACATAAGGGGTCAAGAAATGCAAGAGTTACTAATGCATATTAGACATGGTTTTAGGTGCCATGAGTAGTAGGGAGGGAAATAATACTGTCATGGAATGAGAGACAATAGTTGGCAGTTGTCTGAGGGAGGAGGAGGGTGGATATGTGCCCACCAAGAGAGGAGGGGTAGATGTGGGATTAGTACACTAGACAAGGATAGTAGTGGAAGAAGTTCCATGAGGAGGGACAGCTGAGAGAGTGAGGAGGAGGAGAGATGAGGGAAGAGTTAGGGGAGACAGAGGAGGAGGGGATGGTGAAGATGACAGAGGATAGGGGTGAGGATAAAGGATTAGGAGGGGACAGAGGATGAGGGGATGATTTTGGCATTGTGGATATGGATGTAGATAGAGGAGGAGATGGTGGAAAAGAGACAAGTGCACTATATATATGTACATAAGAGGTGTCATTATAGACAAATGCACCACCATATGTACAAGTCACACTACCGCCTGCCAGACAAGGTCCAATAGTAAATTTAGGGGGTGGGATTAGATCATCATCTACTTAGGGGGTAATATAGTAGAAGAGAGGATTATATCCTTTAGGACATGCAAGTAACCTTAGACTAGATTTTGATGGATTTAAGACTAGAGATGGTGTCCACATAGGATGATCGAGAGACATTTTGTTGGGAGAGGGATTAGATGACCCATGAGAGATATGAGGGAGGGATTGAGAGAGATGAATTGAGAGGGAAGTTGGCGTAGCTTATGGAAAAGAGTTTTGGGCTTATGGAGGAGATAGAAATACTCTATAAGAAGTGAAATAAATACATGGTAGAGAGGAACAATAGTCAGAGGGAGAGGGATTCCTTATTAGAGGAGATCACCTCATATAAGGTGGCTTTAAAGGTTGTTGGGAGAGAGAGATGAGGGCCCTAATATCAACTAGGGGTGTACTGAAGGAAGCATGAGTGCTGAGTAAGGAGAGATATGTAGAAGCTCTGAAGTGGGATAGGCAAGAGGATATGAAGGGAGGGGATGGGGGGATAGTGGATATATTGATTTCAGAGCTATCAAATTCCTAAGAGTAGCTAGGTTTTTATAGGGGGTATTTTGGTGTGGTCCCTCTAAAGAGAAGGGAGGTATTTAGGAGGGTGACATCAAATTTGATAGTGGATGGAAGCAGTAGAAAATCTAGTAGTAGTCCATCTTAGAGAACCCATAGGCATAGGATAGGAAAAATCCATAGATACAGACAGTTAGAGGGGTATGGATAGGTTAGGCAAGGACATGATATATGGATGGTAGATATAGGTAGCTTTGAGGTAGTATAGGATGCAAGGATTGCAACTGTTAAGCATCATTTTTACACAAGACAACGGCTAGGAATTTGTGTGATCAAATTCCCCTCTTGGAAGAATGACATAAATCAATCTCAAGGTTCCTTTTAGGTTGGGTCTTAACTACTTAGATAGCTCAATTGAAGATAAATGTGAGTATGTTCACGAGGAGGCCGTTACTGGTTCGATCTTCCAGGGACTGCAAAACAAGTCTCAAAAAATAACAATATTTCTTTCTTTTTGTATTTTTTGAATCTTTAGATGAAAGAAATGTAAATTAGATCTAATCTATCATGGCTGATTTTGTAAACAAATGAGAAAAGTAATGAGAATAGGGTAACGAGAATTCAAAAGGAAAATGCAGAAATTAAACTAATGGACATTAGCAGATGTTACGTTGCTTTTTGAATTAAAGTACGAAGAAGATGGAGGAAACCCACAAAATAGATATTTGAATGAATCATAATCACAGCTTCACAAATTTAATTATCAATGGAAGTAAACACAGATGTAAGATATGTCAAAATTCATCAGATCACAAAAACACCACAAATTTGCACACATGTGAAACAAATTTATCTTAAAGCACTGGAGAACAATCTTCCCAATAATTCATCACAAAAAAGAAATGCAGCAAAGATAAACACCAGACTAATAGAATTACAGATTAAAATCACCATACAATCAATTGGCTCTTTGAAATAAACAAATGAGCAAACAACATTCATCAATTTCACAAAGATAGTAGAAAAATCACACCATGATTAAAACACCAATTGTAAGTATTGTATTGCAATAATAACCGACCTTAATTACATTATTTTCATAAAATTTATAGAGTTGAGCTCTCAATTTCATAGCTAGGGTTTCGGCTACCCATAAAACTTAAAAATAATCTAAACTAGAGTTTACATGAAAATAAACTATCCCTAAAACAAGTTTAAACTACTTTAGCATGGAATTAAACTTCATGCATTACAATTTGGGAACAAAATATGCATTAAAACAACTCTAGATCAATTCTGGAACTCATGCATGTTCTCCTTTGAAACTTGTAGTTCTTCCCTTTATTCTTTGTTGCAGCCCTTCTCTATGGATCCAATAGAAATACATCCTAAAATCTTTTAGAAATGATCCAAGACATGTGGTCAGTTTGACTAAAAAAATCAACTAGGGAAGATGGGAAGTTGATGGAGGTGACGGCCCAAAAATTTCAGACCCCGACCCTTGCTCTGAAAAATGAACTTCAAAAAATAGTTAAGTGTTGAAAAAACTCCTACAAGTTTTGTAATTTTATAGGCCGAAAATCTTGGAACTCAAAATTGGCTAAGTCCCCAAAAGTTTTTTTTTCTCACTCAAAAATTGGCCAAGTCCAAAACTGGACACTTAGCGACTTGGAAGGATTTATAGATGCCCCTTCTAGAGCCTTTCCATGATCTCTTGTACCTCTTCAAAGTCTTCAATTTTGACACCTTTGAGGTGTCCCTGTTGCTTCTCTTGGAAGGTGACTAATTCATTAGCAAAGCCTCTTATTTCCTTTTCCCAAGATAGCATTTTTTGCATCTCCTCCTTCTGAAAAATCATTTGTTGAAGATCCTCTTTTGTTCTAACTCCATTAAAGATATCAAAGTATTGATTTACAATATCTTTAATGGGATGCATTGTCTGCTCATCATCTTCATCATACAGATCTAGGTCCAAGCCTTCAAAAAACTTATGCATCCCTTCAACCCAGAGTAGTGCTTCATCTCTCTTCTTGTCAACCTTACTCAGGGATTTCTCATAGATATTCAAAGCTTTAGTGATATCTCTAATCCATTCTTCAAAATTGTTGAGCTCTGACCCCTCATATATTTTAACCAAAACTTGGAAGTGTTTCTTCCTCATTATTACAAGATCATCAAGCACCTTTTTCTACTTAAGAATATTTTCCTCAAGACCATCTTCTCCACTCATAAGGTCCACCAAGTAGGTGATCCCCTTAAAAATACCCCTAAAGGGTCTCAAAATTTTCCTAAGCTAAGTTCTAGCAAACTCCTCAAAATCATTTTTCCAATTTCTACAAGCATGAATGAAACAATCTAGAATATCTGTTGGCAACTCTGAAGAACCCTTTCTCTCCAAAATAGTTTGTAATGAGGCCTCAGAGTTACATGGGTCAATAGGACCCATCATTTTAAGAATAAACTTTTTTATAGCCTCATTCTACTCCATCAAGGATTTTATTTTCTCCTCATCCTTATTCATGAAGCCTAGGGCATGCTTCAACCCTAGTGTATCCAATGTTTTACTCCCTTCCCTCATTGGCTCTCCTAGTTCCACCTCCTCTAGTACATAGTCCTCTAGAATGATTTTAGCCATACTAACATTCATTGTGGATATGACTACTTGTGCCTTCCACCTACCCGCTTGATCTTGTGTTACATAAGTTA
This sequence comes from Chamaecyparis obtusa, assembly GCA_027943335.1. NCBI lineage: Eukaryota > Viridiplantae > Streptophyta > Pinopsida > Cupressales > Cupressaceae > Chamaecyparis > Chamaecyparis obtusa. Next base: position 305,242 of record BSBK01006624.1, read on the forward strand.
GGGTTCTTGCCTGGGCACTAGATTCTGCTTGATGGAATTATCATCCAACTGCCACCATATCTATGTCATCTTCATCTATATATACCCTCACCCTCAGTTTTATTTCTTTCATGGTCTAGGTGAGCTTAGAGAAGGTATTTATCAGCTTGTACAGTGTGACTGAGTTAGAGGTAGCAACTCTGCATTCTGGCACAAGTTCCACCTATTTTTCCTCTTCTTCTCCTATCGTTACCCATTCCTCTCCTATGATTTTTTCCTCTCATGTTATTTTTTTTTCTTCTCCTCCAATTTGTTCCTCTGACCTGACATTCTCTTTTTCATCTTCCTCTAGAAGGGTCTCCATGTGAGTTGGCATTGAGGATCTCTTCTTTTTATACACATGTCCCTTAATTACTCTGATAGGCCTAGGTCCGATTATCTTTACTTTTGGTGCCTTCTTGGGTGCACTCAATGGTTCTAGACTACTTGAAGATGGAACATCTAGCGGTGCTATACTCCTAGTCATATTGGTCTTTGAACATTTTGAGCTAGGATGTGACCCATATGCAGTCGGGCATTCATGTTGATACATCATCTTTGGCTGCAGCGGTGCAACCCCTTTGAATTGTAGCATCAACACTTTTTCTCATTTTTTCTTTTTCTCCTTCGAAGGTTGAGTCGGTTGTTGCCTCATAGGCACATGGTGCATTTGAAACAAATGGGAAATCGATGCCTTTTTCACTTTAATGACATGTCAGGCCTTAAATTTTATATCATCATTTTCATCCTTGTCCACCTTAGCATTGAGGATAGCCCTAGTGTATATTTTTTCTTAGTTATAAATTAGATCCAAAACATCCTTATAATCGGCCTCTTTGACCCTTTGTGCTATACATAGTAGTAGGGCAGTCTGTGCCAACTCCAAACTCATTTGACAGTAGTCATAGATTATGACTGCATAATCGTCAGTGCAATTCATCCAATGATCCTTGATGTGAGGCTCATGCATATAATGTCTTCCAATTATATGGTTGTAGGTGCCAATGTGATCAAACCTAGTCCTAGTCAAATTAAATTTTTGTAATGGGTACTCATCCCATTCAAAAGATAATGATTTTCAAATATTCATGTCTTGTAGACAATGGGGGCCTATCGAGATAGGGAAATCCTAGTAGTGTTTCTTCTTATGTTGAATGTGCTCATGAGCATCTAACATTTCTCTAACCATTTCTAATAGGACTATCCTGTCTAAAGGATATCTCAGCAGCTTCTTTGGAGTGAGAGTACTCCCCGACACCCTAATATAAGTTAAGGTTTTAAATTGAATATAAAATGCCCTGAGGGCCTTCACTTTGGTAGTTTCTTCTTCTAACATCCTCTTGGAATAATCTCCTTCAATTAAACGGATGATGATGAAAACAAAAGCATCATTGAGGATGTGGTATTCTGAGCTATCCTCTGTGAAGAAATATTTTATGACCAATTGGGGATAAACCATGAATGGCCAAGCATTTGGTTGGCCCATAGCTCCAAACTTTATCAACCTTGGTACACTGCCCTTATAGCTAGTAGATACATAACATATGATGGCATGTAGAAGTGAGGATCATTCTTTATTATGATCAATTATTGATCCAGGTTGTCACTGAGGATGGTCTCCCAGTCAAACCTAGCTTGTCTTTCTTTTATCCTTTCAATAAGGAGGATCATCCATGGCTCTAGTTGTATTTATTTCTTTAGTACATACACCAAATAGATAATAGTGATGGTTGCTTGGATATCCTCCTTCATGTAGCCTCTCCTCATATCTATTTTGTCAAGCTTGTTCTTTGGTAGAGGTTGGATGAGGTAGTCCACGTTTATAATTTCATGGGATAATTGGATGTCTTTTTTGTAGAAATGCATCCCTTTCCTATTGAGAACTTGTAGAACTTGTTTATCCATTTTGGAAAATGGAAGACATCCTCAATGTTATCAAGTTAGAGATCCAACACCACTTCTCCCATGTTGTTCTTCACTAGCCTTTCATCTGGTATGTAGTGGTTCGCCAGTGTGACTATCAGTTCTGAAGAGAGGATGGACATGGGATGTGCCATTTCATTCACTAGAAAATAGTATACTAATGAAGTGCAGTCCTCGAATCTTCTTGTTAGCTGGGTACATTTCACCAAATAGTCATTCCAGCTGACATTTCCAATGTCAGTATCTATAATCTTAGAGTCTAGATTCCCCACCTTGGAAGGTGTGTGGTAACCCTTGAATTGATACTTCATAGCGAGGGAGTTCACCTTTTCTAATATTGTGCAAAAACAAGGGGACATGAATCAGTAACCAATACATAATATTTAGGAAGAAGTACTGATGAAAATCATGAAAAAAATAAGATATCCCAAAAAACCAAGCTTGAAAGCTCCAGACGGGTAGTTTTGGCATTTCGAACCTTTGGCCTCTGAAAGTATACAGTTCCTCTGAAACACTGAAATGGTGAAAAGGATACCATTTAGTCCAAACTTTTTCCTTTCAAAGGGTGAAAAGTGGTGGAGACTTTAGTGTTCAAAACACCAAAAAGGCAAAAATGACAAATTGGTTTCAAGCTGGTCTTCAATTTTTGGCAATTTGGAGTGCGAGAAATTTTGGTGTGTGAAAGAATGAAATGCCAAAAAGTTGGACTTAGCAAAAAAAATTTGGACTAGTTTCTTTTCATAGTGTGAAAGTCCAAAACTTTTAGGGTCGACTGACTCAAAAAAAGGGAAACAAGGGTTAGAGCTTGAAAATAAGCTCGAATCAAGTTCGACCATGAACTCAATGCTAAGGGGTCCAAGGGGACAACCCTGCAACCCCAAAGCAACACAAAAAAAGACCTATGATAGACACCCTAGCACAAAAACCCTAGAACTTACTAAAACACAAGAAATAAAAGGAGAGGCAAAGAAACCTACCTCGAAACAAATAGAAGAGGGTGAGAAAACTAAAGAATCGAGCAACCTAAAGGAGCTAGAAGGGAACTGGAAGCAAGCACACTAAACAAGATCTAAAAATCAAAAGTAGACATAAATGCAAAGTGACCAAAATGGTTAGCTCTCCACCTTATATAGGCATCTAGTGGGGGTGATGTCAGCCATCCCCACTTATTGGCCTCTTACAAATTTTTGGATGTCTTGGACCTCCAATAGACCAAAACACTGAAAGGCTGATTCCCAACTCAGGAAATCAGACTTTTGGTGTTTTGGACCTCCAAAATTCTGATTTCTTGAGAATACAAAAAAGGGGTTATTGGTTGGCAAGCAGACTCTTTTGGCCTTTTATCCTTTCGCACCTAAGAAATGTTGAAAGTGTGAAAGGCCAAAACTAGACAAAAACTTAAGAGATAGTCCCAGACAAGGATCCAACTGATAGATAGAACTCAAAAACAAGCCAAAGAAGGGGGGCCCATTGGCCAAGTGGCCAAAAAATGGGGAGTGTGGTTGTGGAACCACAACAAATAGCCCTGATAAAAGAAAGGGAAATAACCCCGGTATCCCCTAGTCATCCCCACTATGAAAAGATCCTATCTTGTGATGAGTTGGACACAAAAAACCTTCAATGATAGTAATTCTCCCATCATCATATCAAGATTGAAAAAATCTTTGTATCCACATCTAGTGTGTGTGTGTATGTGTTCATATTCTCCAAATTCTTCATCAAAGGTTTATCAAATTCTTAACCAATAATAATCAAATCTTCACCCATAGGTCTAGATTCAGCCAAAAGTCATTTTAACCCTTCTCTATTTCCAAGAAGGTGTTTATAGCCTCGGTAAAGGTTTCTAAAGGCACCCTTCTCCTCCTCCAGATGAGCTTGTTTGAAGTTTTAAACTTATTTGGAGGGCTCTTAGACTCAACATTTATTTTATAGAAAGTGACTCCCTTGAGTTATTGTATTTAGGACATTTCATTTCTTCTTTTATTCCAGCTTCAATATTCTTACTGAACCAAGGTAGTGTTTAGGCTATGCCACCTCTTCATTTGCATTTTTTATGGTTTTTTTTTTAAACTTGTGCAGCGATTAGATTGTGCTACCCAAGCATTTGAGCTTTTCTCTTTCCTTGTTGACTTTGTCTTTATGTGTTCCTCCTTTTTTCTTTCTTTCTCTTTTCTTTTAGTCTGTATTTCAGGTGAGGAAGGGTTTTGACTCTTGAATTCCTATGTGACCATGGGTGTTACTTGGTTCTGACTAGAATCCTATCCAAAAAACCTCCAATTTGGAATCCTTTTAAGATGTGTGTTAGTGTCAAGGATGGTAGCTCCAACAATCCTCTTGATGATTTTGAGAAAACACCTCACTTTCAACCATTGTATCTTGCTCCTTGCAAGAAAAAATCTAATCAAAAGTGTTTGACAAAGAAAGACCATCCTTTCACCCAAACTACCTGGTGTGAAACACTTAATTAAAAGAAAGCTACCCCCCTGACAAACATGACCCGACTAACCCAAAGAAAAGGATACAAGACAAGACACTAAACTAGGAGAATGTACAAGAAAAGATTTGAGTCCTTCAAGACCCAAAGTAGTGTTTGAGATGCTGGTCATTAACAGGCAATGGGACCAATTTCCTATCAATGGAACTAATTCTAGAAGTGTTCTCTCCTAATATCTCTACTATTTGGAAAGGGCCTATCCACAAATGTTGGAATTTAGTGTGGCTTCCCAATTTTTCTTTTTCTTTATCCCACATCAAGACTAAATCAGAAATCCTAAAAGCCTTTATTGTTGTTCTTTTGTCAAACAAATGCTTAATGATAGCTTGATGTTTGGCCACATGTTCTAAGGCCATGGTTTTCTTTTCTTCCAAGTCTATGAGGTTCATGAGGCAAACCTACACCCTATCCTTGCCTTCAACTTATTGATCCATGAATCTCAAGATTCGTATTTTTAGGTTCATAGGAAAAATGGGTTGTAGGCCATAGACTAATTGGTAAGGGGAAGTCCCCAAAGAATTTTTAATTCTCATGTGGTCAGTCCACAAGGTGCACTTCAACTATGTGTGCCAATCTCAAGGAATATCATCCAAGAGGCATTTGATTATGGTCACATACTAGAAAGAAGGGCATACCAAACTGTGTGATAATGAACTCCTCCAAGAACTTGGATACTACTTCTATGGTGAAATTTATCAGAGCTTCTACCTCCATCCACCATGTACAATAGTCTCTTGTAGTCAAGATGTACCTGTTTCCTATAGAGGAAGGAGGGTTAATCATTCCTACAAAATCTAGCCCCCATTCGGCAAATGGATGTACCTCATAAACTGGTTGTAGGGGCATTGTCAGATATCTCTCACAAATGGTATTAGGTTGGCACACATGGCATGAATGCATGTGCTCATGTTTATATTTGAACAAGGTAGGTCAATAATAACTAGACCTTAATATGTGATGTGTTTTGGCCTTAGCTGAACCATGGCCAGTTCCATACTTGTCATGAAACTCCATAAGAATTTTCTCAGCTTCGGTCCTATCCAAACACCATAGGTAAAGACCATAATAATTGTGCTTGTAGAGATTTCTATTTTTAGCATATAGGAACTACTCCTATTCTTTAGGGCTCTCCTTTGGGAACCATTCAATCCTTCAGGGAAGTGGTTTTGGAGAAAGTAGTAGACTATATCCTAGTACTATATGTCAGTTACTATCCCTTCATTGGTGTATACTTGGCATACTAAACTATGCTATGTCTTGGCTATTATTTGGTGAGACCTCAACCTCTTACTAGCTTCATTGATTGGATCTCAATATCAAACTCCTACAATATGGCCATCCATTTTCCCCTTCATTCTCCCAACTCATTTTGCATTAACAAGGACTTGATAGCAGGATCGGGAACAATAGAAACAACCTTGCTCCTGAAAATGTAATGTCTGAACTTCTTGACAGCCTTAACCAGTGCAAAAGATTTCTTTTCAATATTGGGGTACTTGATTTCAGCTTTTTTTAAAGGGAAACTCATAAAATCTATTGGTCTTTCATCTTGCCCCTCTTTCTTTTGGGTGAGAATTCCCGCACATGACTACTCTAATGCGAAAGAGTGGACCTTAAATGGTAGAGTGTAATTTGGGCTGACTAAGATCAGAGTGATAGAAATGGATGTCTTAATCTCTTCAAAGGCTTCTTTATCAAGAGTATTCCATTCTACTTTGTGTCCTTTTTCAACATGTCATTCAAAGGGCGCACTATCTCTATGAATCCACTAATAAACTTCCTGACAAAGTTGATATTTCCAAAGAAATATTCCAGTTCCTTTCGACTATTTGGGGGGACCAATTAAAGGATAGCCTTGACCCTTTTAGGATCTATTGAAATACCCCTCTCAGAGATTATATGTCCTAGTAGCTTGTCCTGGGTTACCCCAAAAACACACTTTTTTGGATTTAGTGAAATTTCATAACTCTTGCATCTTTTCAACACTCTATGCAAATCCTCAATGTGGTATGCATGATTTTTGGAGAATATTGTAATGTCATCCATATATATGATGATGCACTTATTGATGAGGCCCTTAAATGCTTCATCCATGGCTCACTGGAAAGTTGCTCTGGCATTGATCAAATCAAAAGGCATACGGTGAAAAGAAAATGTTCCCCACTTGGTAGTGAATGTCATCTTCAAATGGTCATCTTCCTTCACCATCACTTGATTGTACCCAGAATAACCATCAAGGAAAGACATCATTTGAGACCTATGTACAATTTGTAACACTTCATCAAGAGAGGGAAATGGGTAATTTTCCTTTTGAGAAGATCTATTTAGATTCTAGAAATCTACATAGAGTCATACTTTTCCACTCTTCTTCCTCATAGAAACGAGATTTGTAACCCATGTTGAATGTTAGATAGGAAAGATGATCTTGGTGTCAAGTAACTTTTGCACTTCCTTCTGAATTACTAGCTCAATCATAGGGTTGACGGGCCTTTTCCTTTGATGGAATGGCTTGGTGTCTAGGTTCAGTGCTATGTTGTGTACAATGACGATGGGGTCATAGGTTTTTAGATCCTCATAGTTCCATGCTATAACATCTTTTTAATCAATGATTAATTGGACCATTCACCTATTTTCCTCATTTGTACCAATTTTACCAATATGAATCTCCTTGGGTTCAAGTTGTGTGCCTAGATTGTAGATTTCACAATCATCACCTCCCATAGCTGGTGCCTTCCTCTTTTTGTGAGCATAGTCATCTTTGTCAAAGATCATTTCTAATCATCTGACTCTTCAATCTCATTAGCCTCTTCATCTATGTTTTGTCTTTCAAAGACCCTGGCACTCATGATGAACTCAAGTATATGTTGGTCATCCTGGAATACCTGGAAGTTTGTGATTTTGTCTGGGATAGCTAGCACTATCACTAGCTCAATAGAGAACTTTTATAGCTTTGATTTCTCCAACGGATGTAGGGAACTTTCAAATACTGCTAAGGCATCAGTGATAGTTTTTTTTCTTCTTGGGATACTCTTGATATTAACCACTTTGAAGTATTAAATTAAATCCCACATGTGATTTCAATATGAGGCTAGTTACTTATTAGTATATGAATACTGGCTATGAATATACCTGACCACTAGCTGTGAGTCTCCTTCTATGATCAAATCTTTTACTTATTTTCATGTGTCATGAGGAGACCTTGTACAAATGCCTCATACTCAACGATGTTGTTGGTATAGTAAAATTATATCCTATAAGTGGCATATTATGAACCACCCCTAGGGTTGATTAACTTGATCCTAGCCCCTGCTCCTTGCTTACATTTGGAGCCATCGAATCTGAGTCTCCATATAGGATGATTCCTATGAGAATGAGGCTTGGTTTGGGGTCCTAGCATAGTCCTAGGTAGATGTATGTCAATTTGAGGTTCAATAGGGCTCTCCGGTGGTGATGGGTCTTCATTGGTTGGAATCTCCACACTCTCTATTTCCAGACTCTCCCTTGCAGAGAGAGGCACCTATTTAATTTTCTATTTTTCCTTTTTCCCATGCCATACTTTGTGACATGGGGGTAGACAACCATCATCTGAGGAACTCCACTCTACTTTCATGGGGTTCTTTCATGTGGAGACTAAGATTTTATAATGATGAGAAGGGCCTTCATTATCTTGGTGTGTAGCCATATCCTTTGTAAGTTCTGGTACGTGGGATATTTGGTTCATTAATTGAGCTATAGTGCCTTGAAAATCATGGAATTCAAACTCTGAGTGACTCACTTGGTGCAAACAATAACATCCTAAAAACATTAGTATGTTTGGATCACCATCCTGCCCAAGATGTTTCATTTTCTTCACCATATTACTTATGAATTTAGTGAGGATTTCCTTAGGGATTTGGGTATGTATCAAACCTTGCACAGGGCTATGGTTAGAATTTTCTTCTTCCTTAATATGGACTGTTAGGATTCTATCAAGCTAATATAATCCCATATCAGTGTGTGAGAAAAAGACTTCTTTTGGGGCATTGTATTCGGTTATTATTTGTTTGATTTTTGGTTCATCATCGATTTTGATTTGGTTATTCAATCCTTTCTAGGGTAACCAATGCTAGGTAAAATATGTGGAGAACCAACCTCTCAAGGACCTAGTCCATTCCCTACTAAGTAACATGCCATATATTGCTAGGATATCTACTATGTGTATATCTATGCAATCTTGGATCTTGGGGTTTGTGGTCAATTGTATACAAGTATCTTTCAGGACTCCAATGACTTTGGCACTTATTTTGTCAAGTTGAATCATGACCCTATTAGTTGGTTGGGGGTTCATTTCCAATTTATGGCATATGGATAAGGGCATGACATTGCATGATGCCCCTAAATCAATTAGACATTTGTGTAGATTCTTTCCAAAGATCTTGAGACAAAGCAAAAATGGGGGCACTTTTACCCGATCTTTTAACATGGTTGGCATTACCTCTGCGGTATTGACATTTGATGAATTCCTAGCATTAATACTAGATGGAACTGACTTAGAATAGTCCAGGGACTTTAGGAATGCTTCACTTTGTTAGGGGAAACTTTGTAGCATGTCATACATTGACATATTAGTTTTAGCTCATTTTAGCTCCTCTAGTGCACTATATCTCTCAGTGGCCCAAACTAGATTCTTTAATATGGTGGGCTAATGTTGTGCAGTTAGGGAAACAAAATTACTGGGGCCTCTAGGACATGAAGGTTTATTTTTAGCCCATAGGTCTGGTGGAGTGGGTTGTATTCTAGGGGGAAAACCATCCGTTAAGGGATCTCTCCTTCTCCTTAAATTATAATTGTTTCGGTTGTTGTTCTAAAAAGTGTGGACCTCAGAATATTCGGTTTGATTATGCTTATTAAATGGGAAAATGAATTCTTCTTTGATTGTGTTATTAGTAGGACCTCCCTTAGTAACCGACTCATAGGAATCAAAGACCATGGCATTGAAATGAGTCTAGGAGTTATCAAAATTTTGGCCTTGCTAATTTTCAAACTCTCCCATGTATTTGTTGTCTAATTTATGTGTATCAAAATATTGTGTGAAGTTAGCCTCAGACTAACTAAAGGCATTGGCATTATCCATAGGTATACTATCATTGTTAGGATGTGTATTCCATGGCCTATTAGTTTGTTTCTGCCCAAACTATTTATCTTGTGTGGTATTCCCATAACTCCCATTGTTGTTGTTGTTGTTGTAATTGCCATAATTATGATTCTAATTTTGGGGATAGGTGTTTGGGGCAGTAGTCAGGTGTTGGCAATTCCCTTGGTTTTGAGGTGGATTTAGCTTCATCCCAGTGATCTCACTTGTCAAATGGGACAAAGTCTTCTTCATGGCATCCAACTCATTCACTAAAGCATTATCTGGTTCATTTGGGATAGTAACCTTTTTCTCACAAAGGGATGCCTTGTGCACATTATATCCCAGATGCATGATGGTGAGTGGTGAGGTAGAGGTGTATGAGGTCGGTACCTATTTAAGCTTTGGGATGTGATGCACTGGAGGCTGATTATGTGTTGCAAATGGACCACTCATGGTAGTGTTTCCTAAAGTAGGTGACACACAGTAGTTTCCACCTGCTTGTGGATCCATTTTTTGTGTGAAAGTGATGGATTCATTGCACACCTTTTCCAAAGTATCTATGTCACCTAGAGGTAACCTTTTCAAGAATATAGATGTTAAAGGATCCAAGGCTTGTAGGTATACTTGTATGGCACCCCCGATAGGTATGGTGTAATGGGGCCTCTAATCTCTGGTACATCTTATGGAAATGGTGATTGAACATTGCAATTGGTTCATTATGGTCTTTTCCTACCAAGATGAATTGATGATGGAGATTGGTAGGCTCCACGTATAGCTTGAACTGATTGAGGAATTTTGTTTCAAATTCACCCCATCCTGAGATGGATCCCTATGGAAAGTTCAAGTACCAGTTGTATGCAAACTCCCACAATGTGTAAGGGAAAAGATGGCATGTGACATCTTGATGCGCAATCTCTTTGCGATTGCATAATTCTTTGAAGGCACGGATGTGTTCTTCTGTTGTCCTAGATTCAGCATAGATGAAGCGTGGACAGAAATTTTTGGAATTTTTGGGCAGCTCATGGAGCTATCCTTGTAGATCCAATGGGAAGCTTTGTGCATTTTTGAAAAAAGCCATTGGAGGTGGTTGTGGAACACCAACAAGAGGGGTAGTGATATGCATAAATGGGGGAAGATTATGTGGGTCTAATTGATGAGAAATATATTCACTTTGTTTCTCTTAACTATTGTGAGGTCTGTGAACTTCTCTGGGTTCTAGGAATTTCCCTTTGTTTGGTGAAGATCTAAGGACACATTTGAACCTTTCAAGAGAGAAGGATCCAATATTCCAAGGTTTCCCTTTCGAGGGCCCTCCTTCTAGAGCCACTTTTATTGAGTGTAATTTTTACATGAAACAATAGCTAGGAATTTGTGTGATAAAATTTCCCTCTTGGAAGAATGATAAAAATCATTTGAAGGTTCCTTTTGGGTTGGGTCTCAACTACTTAGATAGCTCAATTGAAGATAAATGTGAGTCTATTCATGAGGAGGCCTTTTCTAGTTTGATCTTTGAGGGACTGCAAAACAAGTCTCAAAAAACAACAATCTTTCTTTCTTTTTTTATTTTTTGAATCTTTTAATGAAAGCAATGTAAAGTTAGATCTAATCTATCATGGCTGATTTCATAAACAAATGAGCAAAGTATTGAGAATAGGGTAACAAGAATTCAAAAGGAAATTGCAGAAAGTAAACTAATGGACATAAACCGATGTTATGTTGCTTTGCAAATTAAAGTACCAAGAAGATGGAGGAAACCCACAAAATATAGATCTGAATGAATGACAATCATAGCTTAGAAGATACAATCATCAATGGAGATAAACACAGCTATAAGATATGTCAAAATTCATCAAATCACGAAGCCACCATAGATGTGCACACATGTGAGACAAATTTATCTTAAAGCACCGGAGAACAATCTTCCCAATAATTCATCACAACAAAGCAATGCAGCAAAGATAAACACCATACTAATATAATCGCAAATCAAAATCACCATAAAATCTATTAGCTCTTTGAAATAAAAAAATGAGCTAACACACATTCATTAATTTTGTAAAGATAGTAGAAAATTCACACCATGATTGAAGCACTAATTGTAAGTATTGTATTTCAATAATAACTGACCTTAATTACATTATTTTCATATAATTTATAGAGCTGGGCTCTCAATTTCACAGGTAGGGTTTCGGCTGCCCATAAAACTTGATAATAAATCTAAACTAGAGTTTACATGAAAAGAAACTATCCCTAAAACAAGTTAAAACTACTTTAGCATGGAATTAAACTTTGTGCATTATAATTTGGGAACAAAATATCCATTAAAACAACTCTAGATCAATTTTAGAACTCATGTATGTTCTCCTTTGAAACTTGTAGTTGTACCCTTTATTCCTTGTTGCAACCCTTCTCTATGGATCCAACTAAAAGTCATCCTCAAATCATGTAGAAACGACCCAAGACATGTGGTCAATCTGACTAAAAAAATCAACTAGAGAAGACTGGAAGTTGTTGGCGGTGATGGCCCACAAAGTTGTGTCCCCAACCCTTGCTCCAAAAAATGAAGTTCAAAAAATAGTTAAGTGTTGAAAAAAATCTTACAAGCTTCGGACTTTCAGAGGCTGAAAATATTGGAACTCAAAATTGGCTAAGTCCACAAAAAAAAATTCTCACTCAAAAATTGGCTAAGTCCAAAACTGGACACTTAGCAACTTGGAAGGATTTCTAGATGCGACTTCTGAAGCCTATCCATGATCTCTTCTACCTCTTCAAAGTTTTTCATCTTGACACCTTTGAGGCATTCCTATTGCTTCTATCAGATGGCACCTAATTCATTAGAAAATCCTCTTATTTCCTCTTCCCAAGACAGCATTTTCTGCATCTCCTCCTGATAAAATATGTGTTGGAGATCCTCTTTTGTTCTAACTCCATTAAAGATATCAAGGCATTGATTTACAATATCTTTAATGGGATTCATTGTCTTCTCATCATCTTTATCATATAGATCTAGGTCAAGGCCTTCAAAAAATGTATGCATCTCTTCGACCCAGAGTAGTGCTTCATCTCTCTTCTTGTCAACCTTACTTAGGGATTTCTCATAGATATTCAGAGCTTCAGTGAAATCTCTAATCCATTCTTCAAAATTGTTGAGCTCTGACCCCTCATATATTTTAACCAAAATTTGGAAGTGTTGCTTCCTTATTATTACAAGATCATCAACGACCTTTTTCCACTTAAGAATATTTTCCTCAAGACCATCTTCTCCACTCATAAGGTCCACCAAGTATGTGATCCCCTTCAGAATACCCCTAAAGGGTCTCAAAATTGTCCTAAGGGAAGTTCTAGAAAACTCCTCAAAATTATTTTTCAAATCTATACAAGCATGAATGAAATAATATGGAATATCTGCTAGCAACTCTAAAGCACCCTTTCTCTCCAAAATAGCCTGTAATGAGGCCTTAGGGTTATTTGGGTCAATAGGACCCACCATTTTAAGAATAAACTTTTTCATAGCCTCATTCTGCTCCATCAAGTCTTTTATTTTATCCTCGTCCTTATCTATGAAGCCTAGAGCATGCTTCAATCCCAGTGTAGCCAATGTTTTACTCCCTTCCCTCATTGGCTCTCCCAGGTCCACCTCCTATAGTACATAGTCTTCTGGAGTGATTTTGGCTATACTAACATTCATCATGGGTATGGTTACCTATGTCTTTCACCTTCCTGCTTGATCTTGCATTACATAAGATAGGGTTCTTTCCTGGGCACTGGATTTTTCTTAATGGAATGCTCATCCAAGCACTACCATATCTATGTCATATTTATTTATATATACCCTCACCCTCAGTTTAATTTCTTCTTTGAACTAGGTGGGTTTAGAGAAGGCATTTAGTGGCTCATATGATGCGACTAAGCTAGAGGTAGTAGCTTTGCACTCTGGCATAGGTTCTACCTATCGTTCCTCTTCTTCTCCTACTGTTACTCATTCCTCTCTTGTACTTTGTTCCTCTCCTATTATTTTTTGTTTGTATCCTTTGATTTGTTCCTCTGACCTAGCCTGCTCTTCTTCATCTTCCTTCAGAAGGTTCTCCATGTGAGTTGGCGTTGAGGATCTCTTCCTTTTATACACATGTCCCTTAATTACTCTAATAGACCTAGGTCTGGTTATCTTTACTTTTGGTGCCTTCTTAGGTGCACCTGGTAGTTCTAGACTAATTAAAGATAGAACATCTGATAGTGCTATACTCTCAATCATCCTAGTTGTAGACATTTTGAGCCTAGATGTAACCCATATGTAGTGGGCATTCATATCGATACACCATCTCTAGCCTCAATGGCACTATCTCTTTGAACTGTGGCATCAACACTTTTTCTCCTTTCTTCTTTTTCTCCTTCGAAGGTTGAGCCAACTACTACTTCATAGGCACAGGGTCCATTTGAAATGGATGGGCAATCCATGCCTTTGTCACTTTAATGACATGTCGAGCCTTAAATTTTATATCATCATTTTCATCCATGTCCACCTTGGCGTTAAGGATAGCCCTGGTGTATATTTTGTCTTGGCTATAAATTGGATACAAGATATCCTCATAATCAGCCTCTTTGACCCTATGTGGTATATGTAGTAGTAGGGCAGTCTACGCTAACTCTAGACTCATATGATAGTAGTCACAAATTTTGACTTCATAATCGTTAGTGCAATTCATCCAATGATCCTCAATGTGAGGCTCATGTATATAATTCCTTCCCATTATATGGTTTTAGGTTCTAATGGGATCAAACCTAGTCCTAATCAAATTAAAGTTATGTAATGGGCACTCATCCCATTTGAAAGATAATTATTTGGAAATCTTCATTTCCTATAGACAATGGGGGCCTATCGATATAGGGAAATCCAAGCAGTGTTTCTTCTTATGCTGGATGTGCTTGTGAGCATCTGACCACTATCTGGCCATTTCTAATAGGACTATCCTATCTGAAGGATATCTCAGCAGCTTCTTTGGAGTGATAGTAATCCCTGCCACCCTGATATAAGTGAAGGTTTTAAATTGAATATAAAATGCCCTAAGGGCCTTCACTTTGGTAGCTCCTTCTTCTAACATCCTCTTGGCATAATCTCCTTTAATTGAGTGGATGATGGAAAAAATAAATGCATCATTGACAATGCAGTATTCTGAGTTGTCCTTTATGAAGAAATGTTTTCTAACCAATTGGGGATAAACCATGAATGGCCAAGCATTTGGTTAGCCCATATCTCCAACCTTTATCAACCCTAGGTACACTACCCTTGCAACCAGTAGATACACAACATATGATGTCATGTAGAAGTGAGGATCATTCTTTACTATGATCAATTGCTAATCTAGGTTGTCACTAAGGATGGTTTCCCAGTCAAAACTAGCATGTCTTTCTTTTATCCTTTCAATAAGTAGGATCATCCATGGCTCTATTTTTATTGAATTTTATAGTTCATACACCCGAATGATCATAGTGATGGCTGCTTGGATATCCTCCTTCATGTAGCCTTTCCTTATATCTATTTTGTCAAGCTTTTTATTTGGTAGAGGTTTCATGAGGTAGTCCATGTTTATAATTTCATGGGATAATTGGATGTCTTTGTTGCAGAAATTCATCCCCTTGCCTATTGAGAACTCATAGAACTTATTTATCCCTTTTGCGGTAAATGGAAGACATCCTCAATGTTATCAGGTCAGAGGTCCAACACCACTTCTCCCATGTTGTTATTCACCAGCCTTTCATTTGGTATGTAGTGGTTTTCCAGTGTGACTATCAGGTTTGAAGAGAGGATGGATACAAGATGTGTCGCTGCATTCACTAGTGAACACTATACTAATGAAGTGCAGTCCTCAGATCTTCTTGTCAACTGGGCACATTTCACCAAATAGTCATTCTAGCTAACATTCCCAATGTCAGTATCTATAATCTTAGAGTGTAGATTCCCCACCTTGGAAGGTGTGTGGAAACACTTGAATTGATACTTCATAGTGGGGGAGTTCACCTTTTCTGACATTCTGCAAAAACAAGGGGGCATGAATCAGTAACCAAGACATGATATTTAAGAAGTACTGGTGAAAAGCATAAAAAACCAAGATATTTTGGAAAAGCAAGCTTGAAAGCTCCAGAAGGGTAGTTTCAACATTTCAAACCTTCGGCCTCTAAAAGTATACAGTCCCTGTGAAACACCAAAATGGA
Source organism: Chamaecyparis obtusa (assembly GCA_027943335.1). Taxonomy (NCBI): domain Eukaryota; kingdom Viridiplantae; phylum Streptophyta; class Pinopsida; order Cupressales; family Cupressaceae; genus Chamaecyparis; species Chamaecyparis obtusa. The sequence goes on from BSBK01006624.1 coordinate 321,000, forward strand.
AAAAAGGCCACTATTTAGTCCAAAATTTGGCCTTTCAGAGAGAAAAAAGTGTTGTAGACCTCGGTGTCCGAAACTTCAAAAAGGTGATAATGACAAGTTAGTTTGAGGTTGGTCTTCATTTTTCAGCACTTTGGAGTGTGAGAAGTTTTAGTGTGTGAAAGGCAGAAATGCCAAAAAGTTGGACTTAGTAAAAAAAAGTTTGGACTAGTTTCTTTTCAGGACTTTCGAAGTGTAAAAGTCTCAAACTTTTAGGGCCAACTAACTCAAAAAAAGGGAAACAAGGGTTAGAGCTTGAAAATGAGCTCAAATAGAGTTTGACCACTAACTCAATGCTAAGGAATCCAAGGGGAAAACCCTGCGATCCTAAATTGACACAAAAAAAAAGACCTAAGACCAAAACCCTACCACAAAAACCCTAGAACTAACTAAAACACAAGAAATAAAAGGAGAGGTGAAGAAAGCTACCTCAAAAAAAGTAGAAGAGGGAGAGAAAGCCAAAGAATCACGCAAGCCAAAGGAGCTAGAAGGCAACTGGAAGTAAAGCGTGCTCAACAAGCATCGAAAATCTACTGTAGGAAAAAAAGAAAAGTGACCAAAATGGTCCACCCTCTACCTTATATAGGCCTCTAGTAGGGGTGACATCAACCATCCCCACTTATCAGCATATTATAGACTTTCAGACATCTCAGACCTCTATAAGACCGAAATGTCAAAAGGTCAATTCCCAACTTGGGAAATTGAAATTTTGGTGTTTTGGACCTCTGAAAGTCCAATCATTTGAGGATGTGAAAAAGGGGTTATTAATTGGCAAGAAGACTCTTTTGGCCTTTTGCACCTATGAAATGTCGAAAGTGTGAAAGGTCAAAACTAGACAAAAACTCAAGAGACAGTCCTGAATAAGTATCTAACTCATGGATAGAACTTAGAAACAAGCCAAAGAAGGGGGGGGCCTTGGCCAATTGGCCAAAAACATGGGAGCGTGGTTGTGGAACCAAAATAGCAACACTGGTTTCAGAAGATGTAGGATAAGTTATAGATATAGTTTTCCCCTACACCATGGAGAGGCCATCTACTAGAGTCCAAAGGATATAGGTGTCAAGAGATCCCCCTAGTGTCATTATAGACACATGTGACACCATATGTATAGGTCATACCACCACCTACCAGATAAGGTCTAGTAGTAATGTCAAGGGGTTGCATTGGATCATCATCTACTCAGGGGGGAATACAGCAGCAGAGAAGATTATATCCTTGAAGAACATGAAGGTAACCTTAGACTAGCTAGTGATGGATTTAAGACTAGAGATGGTGTCCACATAGGATGGGGTGAGAAATTTAGTTGGGAGAGGGATCAGATGACCCAAAAGAGATAGGAGGCAAGTATTGATAGAGACAACTTGAGAGGGAAGGTTTCGTAGCTTATGGAAAAGAATTTTGGGCTTATGGAGGAGATAGAAATACTCTACAGGGAGTGAGATGAATACATGATAGAGAGGAACAATAGTCGAAGGGAGAGGGATTACTTATTAGAGGAGATTGCATCATATAAGGTGGCTTTATAGGTTATGGAGAGAGAGAGAGATTAGGGCTCTAACATCAGCTAGGGATGTGTTGGAGGAAGCGTGAGTGCTGAGTGAGGCATGATATGTAGAAGCTCTAAGGTGGGATAGGGAGGAGGTTATGAAGGGAGAGGATGGGGGAGAGTGGATAGATTGATTGTAGAGCTATCAGATGCTCAAGAGTAGCTAGGTTTTCAAAGGGGGTATTTTGGTGTGGTCCCTCTAAAGTGAAGGGAGGTATTTAGGAGGGTGACATAAGATTTGATAGTGGGTGGAAGTAGTAGGCAATCTAGGAGTAGTTTATCTCAGAGAACCCATAGTCATAGGATAGGGAAAATCCATAGAAATAGATAGTTAGAGGGGTCAAGATAGGTCAGGAAAGGACATGATATAGGTATGGTAAATACATGTAGCTTTGAGGTAGTATGAGATGCAGGAATTACAACATTGGTTTTAGAGGATGTGGGATAAGTTACAGGTATAGTTGTCCCCTACACCATGGAGAGGCCATCTACTAGATTCAAAAGGATATAGGTGCTGATAGATCCCCCTTGACAAGTTGATCCATCACAAGTATAGGTCACATAGGATGCCCTGACATAGGATCCATTGTAGGACCCCCTAGCCATCCTCCCACACTATGACCAAATTTTTGAGCATTCATGCCTTCTTATTGTTGTACTATATGGTTCTTTTTGGGAGACATGACCCATATTGTTATTTACCATATGTACTATAGATATTCTTTGATGGATTGTGGATTGTATTTATTTTTTTGAGACATTTTGTAGGACTCTTGTATATGGATGGAGAGTTGATCAGGTATGTGGCATGTGTCATTTTTCTTTTTCTTTTATGTATGGATATGAAGATGTATATGTATATGGTGGCATGCTGACGTGTTTTTGGTGTCAGATGCATTTTTATATGATTATGCATGTATGGCTTATGATGTGGTACTGACACATGATGTAAGATGGAGATGCACCTATGTGTTCATTATGATGTATGCAAGATGTGCAGTGTTTTTATTTATGATATGTATACTATATGTGATGTGCATACAGAGGTGTTTTATGATGCATTTATGTTGTGCCTATTGCATATTGATTCTTATGGATGTGTATGTATATGATGATGTATTTATGGAGGTGGCTTATTATAATAAGTTTACTATGATGATGTGATGTTTATGCAGTGGTTAAATATGCATTATGTGTTTGTGTGATTTACGATGTGGATGTAGACTAATCCAAATGATTATGTAACTATCATGATGTTGTAATGAAATATGAAATGTGAATATGGTATGAAAAATGAACTAAATGAAATGGAGAAATGATGTAATGACATGCAATATGTAACATGTAATGCAACCAAAAAGTGATTTTTATATGAAAAATGACTTATCGACTAAATGAAATGATGTGATAATGATAATGTACCTTAAAATGAGCTAAAATCATAACGTAATGAGTGAATGCAATTAATGGATTTCAATGAAACTAAATGAACTAAAAGGATAATGCAATAAATGAGTGCAATTAACTAAAAAGGATAATAAAATTAATAATAATGAACTATAAAGGATAATGCAATAAATGTAATTAATGGACTTAAATGATAATGAAGCTAGATGAACTAAAAGGATATGTAATTAATGAACTAATGATGATGATGCAATGAACACCAGTATGTATATGACCTTATTTTTTGACTAAACAATTCGACCATCAAATAAAAATGTTTAAGTTGGTCGGATTATAGAAGGAAAACTTTTGTTTTTTTTAGTACATGCCCATGTTGGTCAAAATTTTGACTAACATCGTGTTGGTCAAAATTTCAACCAACACGAGCATAACGTAAAGTAAAAAAAAAGGTTTCAAACCTAATTTCATGATTATTAGATTATTGCAGCGCGCACAAAGGAGGTAGAAGCTTGAACAGGTTTAAGACTTGAAGGTCAAGAGGTATTTTTTCTTTCTTTCCTTAACTTTCCTTTGATTAATGCAAATGTTTTGGGTGGCAATGGAGAATGTGGTGCATCATAGGGTCCCCTCTTTAGGGATGAAATTTTTCGTGGTGCCCTAAGTAATTTGGAAAAACCCTTCACATGCAACTATCTGTGGTGCCCTCAATGAATGTGTAATGATATTTTCTTAGTCCACACAAGCTTACATATTGACTGTCACATGCCTCTCTCTTCTTGTCATTTTGTAATAGGGAGGTAATCTCTAAGTGTCATGGAGTAATGAAGCTCTTTTGCATTAGGATCTAAAACTACTTTGATCCTCATTTCTAAATTTTTAAATATGGAGCAATCACAGTATAATTTTTGGGTGGCAATGGAGAATCTAGTGCATCACAGGGTCCCCTCTTTAGGGATGCAACTATCTGTGGTGCCCTAATTGATTTGAAAAAACCCTTCGTATGCAACTATCTTTGTTGCCCTCAATGAATGTGTAATGATATTTTCTTAGTCCGCACAAGCTTACATAATGACTATCACATGCCTCTCTCTTCTTGTCATTTTGTAATAGGGAGGTAATCTCTGAGTCTCACAGAGTAATAAAGCTCTTTTGCATTAGGATCTGAAACTACTTTGATCCTTGTTTCTAAATTTTTAAATATGGAGCAATCACGGTATAATTAGCAAAGATTTTTCATTAAGAAAATGATGATTACTATTCAAATTAGGCCGACTTCATAAGAACATAAAAACCAAACAAAGTTGTTATAGAAAATGAACATACAATAATCTGATGACTCAGTGTTTGGGTATGGTTTCAACCTTAGCCATAAAGATTATCACCTATCATTTCCTTCGGTCATGAAAGAAAAGTGCAAATTAGGTCTAAAAACATTACGAATGGCTTTACCATTAAAAACATTACGAACTTGATATAAAGATTTACCATTTAATAGATGAAATAGGTGGACATAAGAAATGGCAAGAAAGAGAATCGATTCAAACCTATACAAACTCATTGGCAACTATTAGATGTTCTACATTCCTTCATGAACATTAAGGGAATCTCCAAGGGACACAAGTGTATACCAGTGCAGCTAATTCAAGTCAAAAGATCTGAATGCTCAAGACCCTGCCCCCACAAGAATCTAAAAATAGCTCCCAGTACATAGTTTGTCCTCTAGATTCACTTAACTCATTGAAACAAAATGGTTCTTGTTTTAGCTTATAACAAATTTAAATTATAGGATTTGGAATTCTTTTGACATTTTTGAAAACATAATAGGTGAGAAAAAGAAATCATCAAGCTCAAACATAAGAGCTAATAGCCTTGACCCCTAAATTTGGAGTGGCTTGTATCATCTTTAAATCATTGAAATCTATCATCATCATTCTCACCAATTCTGCTTTACCAATTGAGTTACAATCCTTTGACGCTAATTCATACAACTCAAGTAAAGGTTCATGTTTTGATATATTTGGCTCAACATAGTCTCAACTAACAAATTACCTAGAAAATATGGATGATTCACTTACTGACATGGTTCCTTACTGAGTTAAAATTGGATAGGCATTGCATAGCAAGAGGCCTACAAGTTTGCAAATAAATGTTATAAGTCTTAGATACATGGAGGCTTGATCTATGCACCAACACAAGGGCTTCAACCCATTATATATGCAAGGCCTTTTTCTCAATGGGGGCTTAAACTCGTAGGATAGATCCATCCCACTTCTAAAAATGGCCACACGTTTATAACCACTACTACTAAGTATTTTACCAATTTGATTGATTACTTTATCATATGCTAGTAAGGGATTCCCCTAGAAATTTTTATTGATATTGAGTTCCCATTCAAGAACCAAGTTGTCAATGAACTTTGAGAAAAATTCTACATTTTGCACCATTTTTCCACTCTATACTATCCATAGAGTAATGGCCCTAAGTTGAGCCACCAAATAAAACCACTATTCTATTTTATCCTCCTACCATCAATATTAGATTTGACTTTGAACTAACAACATCATAAAGAAAACTTCAAACTACCAAACTAATTGTACCCTACCAGTTGCTATCCTAGGAATACCAGTCCAATATTCCTAATTCAAAATGCAATGAAATAGTAAAAATTAGGCATGGAAAGGTAAGCAATAACTAATACAATGTTTTCACATTGAGAACCAATCCCAAACACATTTTAATCCATCAAATAGGCTTAATAAAAAATTAAAAAAAAAGAGAGATATATGTACAAGGCTGATTTTATTTGATTTAAAACTCAAAGACTACTCATAAAAACAAAAAGAGATAATGTTCTCATAACTTTAATTACAAGAGATTTTATTTGATTTAAAACTCAAAGACTACTCTTTAGATTGCCACATGGAACTTATGGAGTAGCCATTTTCTTCATTGCAATGGTTTCTACTTTGTTGTTAATCCAATAGCACAAGATGAAGATCAACCTTTATCTCATTCCCTTAGCCAATAATATCTACCTGAAAATGAATGAAATAGTATGTCTTTGTCCTGTATTGATTATGCAAGGATAACTATACAATATTACCAGGTGAATGACAAATGAATCGATCTAAATATTAACCAATGATGGAATCCTTATAATATATTGATCAGTTGTAAGATTATATTGGTTCCAAAGCATAAGTATTGCTAGATGCTGGTATGGTATAAAGTATACTATTCTGAGTGATATGATCTTCTCTGATTTGGTCTTATATGTTAATTATATATAGTTCCAGATTTATTCCTTATGAAATAGGGATGAGATTTATTCCTTTATCTTTTTTAATGTAATTATGGGTCTATTATTCACATAATGTCTAAGATATAATAATTCTAGAACCCCTAATTTTGTGATCTGGTTATGTCTTAGTTTACTGTATAGTGTTGGAGTTCTACATTATGTCTGTACCAAAGATATTCTTCCAACTTTGATGTTACCATTGATTACTGAGTGTATGTTTAATCTACCAACTAGATTACTAAATTGGTCTTTTAACATATTCTCTCCTCTTGTTCGATGACTTCCTCACTATTTTTTAGTATGATCTTCTCACAATTCCCCTTAATCTTCTCACAATTCTGAAAAAACAAACAATATGCCTCATGTTATATGGAAAATTGGTAAACAAGGAGCCACTGTAGTTCAATTCCCTTTTTCTAAGTCCTTCATGGAAGTTGAAGTATCACTCTTTAGGAAACTTATATCTCTGGTTCAAAGTTCCCATTAAAATCATTCAAATATTTGAAAACAATACCCAAATTCGCTATAGTGGTAAAGTATTAACAAAGCATAGCCTCATAGCTCCATCAGTTTGACAATCAATGGTAAGAAATTCCTAATAATATTATATTAGAAGTGAAATGTTGATGCTACGACAATTACTTTATGACCATAATAATCCTACATATTTTTTTTGCACAATAGATAAAGTCTGCTATTAATGTATATTGTATCAGTTCAAATCCCATACCTTTAATGTCACCCCATTGAGAAGCACTTAAAGCTATCACTAAACTAGTTAAGTTTGTAGGTAGGTACTACACCATTAGGTTTGTAGAGGATCTCTTTCATCAAAACTCACGAGGTAAGCTTAGAAAAGATTACACCAAGCTTAATTAACCAAGATGGTAGAAAAATTGACAAGACTTGAATTTAGGCCATCATCTCAAAGTTTGAAATCATTTCTCTTATAACGTGTCAATACCATTCCAAGAGAAACTCACAATTTCAATTGTGACCACAGTAGCCTCATTGTAACTTGAATAGCTTGCTATAGAAATGAGGCATTTCTATCCTAATAATTTTTCCTCAAAATCTTACAATTTCAAAGAAAAAACCACTTGCCACTATTTAAGCACAATACTCCATATATCCTGTGGTCAAAGTGCTATAGTAAAAGACACCAAATTCAATCACACTGAATCAATAATTTCAACAAATACAAGTCCATACCCAAAGGTTAATGCACTTGGAGAAAGCCACAATATTCATCAACACAAAAATCAATGGGATGCTAATTTCAATACCTCGATAGAATTCTTAGACGCTAAGGTTTCGTGGCTCCTTGTCTTGTTGGAGTCAATAGTATGATACTCAAATACTATTATTTAAGTTGCATTATTTGTGTTCAAAGAAACCTTCCATGAGTATTGTGTTAATTGAAATTAGTACACTCCAATTTGTTTGAAAATGTTGTCTTAATAAATCAATTCCACCTTGAGTTTTGACTTTCCCACTCAAAATTCACTTGGTCAACCGTAACTTGATTGCCATGTGGAAATCTATAATTGTCTTTCTAGCACTCCTATCCTCCCTAGCTTTCCCTGCGTGGATCCTCTTTTGTGATCCCAAACACTTTCTCTTTCCTTGTCATCGTAGACCATAGGATCATGAACGTTCAAAACCTATCATCATCAGTCCCCATTAGCTGATCTTACATAGCTTGCACAAAAAAGGGAAACATGATCTTGCAAAACCCCTATACAGGATATTTAAGAACAAAAAGACATCTTCATAAAATCTATGCTACTTAACTATATTCTCATGTATTCATGACTATCATTGATTCATGGATTTTATTTTCTAGTAAGGAGAATTGATACTTCATCATGGCTTCAATTTTCCTTTGGACATGACTCATTTTGACATTAACACCCATATAGGTGTCTTCACCAAGTCCTTTAGCTTGACTTCATATAAAAATCTAATTATAATATAGTTGGATTTGGAACTAGTTTTCATCTTATTTTCATGATCGTCTTTATGAATCTAGCAACACATTTTTATGTTGTTCCAAGACACATTTCTATTGGAGTTTTATTTGAATGAATCTAGAAGTACATTGGAAGATTTTTAAGGGAGAGTTAAATTTGTTTTGGAACTAGTTTGGTGCCTTTTTATTGATTATATGGAAAGTTATGACAAATTTGCTAAAACTTGCCAGAATATGTTCCTAGGGTTGTCTGTTGTAAGAAAAATGTCATAACTTTGTTTAAATCTTCAATCTTTATTTGAGAGGTCACAATACTTAGTCATTGTCCATGTTTAAATGATTGTATGTGTGTGTATGTGTGTGTATACACACACATGTACACACATTTGTGTATGTGTGTATATATACACATGTGTGCATATGTGTATATATGTGTGTGCATATACACACATGTATACACATATACACATGTGTGTATGTGTATATATACACATGTGTGCATATATGTATATATACACACATGTATGTATGTATATATATTGATGTATACACACAAATTTAAAGAAATTAAATTACAGAATTAAAATTCCTTATGCATCTTCTTAGTCATCTTCCGGGTGAACCAAACAGGTCATCTCATATTCCATAAATTATTTCAAAATTTGTATCTTCCAGAATTGCAGCATCTATTGTAATGAGGGTTCTATTTGCAACAAACTTGTTAGAAACATGAAAAGAAAACATTTTAGCAATTCCATCATTTGTCTGTTGTTTGGGACAATCACCATAGAATTATTTGGATTGTCTCTCCTCTTGCCTTGCAAGGTTAAAATGACATTTTTTTATTCCCTCCTTGAATAGACCCTTACCATCTTGCACTTGTGCAATGATAGGACACCAATGTTGCTAATTAAGGTTGGCAAGATGATTATGCCTATCCTAAAAAAATACTATCAAATCATTATGCTTTCAAATCAATTACCTATCGGTGTATCCCTTGTGAGGGAGAGAAGCCAAACACATAAAGAACATGCACATAAACACGGCAACTAAAAAACTTAGAATACACCAAGAAGTACCAAATGATGAATGCTCAATTATTGTAATGGCAAAGCAATATTAGAACCGTCCATTTATAGTCCTAATGATTTTGGAAATTGTTGACAAAGAGTGTTTCTTTTTTTCATTATAGTATAAATGATTTTTCTATAGTCGTAATGATTTTTCTTATTTCTTGTCTTTTGTCCCTTTTTTATTTCCTATGCCTGTGCTTCATGATAGGATTTTGTCACCTTCTTTTGATGGTATATTTCATTCACTCTATGTGGAATACTATTTTATTTCAGCTTCATATTTCTTTCATTTTCATATACACAGAGACTACACATGCTGATAAAAAAATGAGCTATTTGATTTAGGTTTACTTTTCATTATTGTAAATGGTTAATATTTCTGATGGTACTCCTTAGTGTATTTCATATAAAAATAATAAATGTAGTAACAATGGTGTGGTACATTATTGATATAGGTTCGATGACTCTTGTCAATGTGCCAAACTGTCAATGTGGTGGTGGGCAATGTGTGTTGAAGACTTCACGTACACTGAACAACCCTGGACAACAATTTTGGTGCTGCCTAAATAGAAACAAGGTTGCTAATGTGTATATATTAAAAGTTTATAATGTAAATACTATTCATTATAATATAAGAACTAATGTAGACTAGGTATCATAGGGAAATAATGGTTGTGAATACTTTACTTGGGTCGATGACAACTCATCTGCATCTATCTACCCATCTCCACTTATTCATGATGAAGGATTTGAGTGCAAAACGTGTTAGGCTAGGGAAAATTCTAAAATTATATTTTTACGATGCCTTCTCTGTATTGTAATCGCATATCTTTGTTGCGACCATATGCAGAGATGAACTCAGGAATTAGTTAGTTTAGTATTTTTGTATTGTAACTAATATTTTAGTATTGATATGACATAACTTCTCTTTGCCTCAAGTGCACATATATATGGTTTAAATCTTTTTTTAGAATAATTCTTCATGTTTATGGCTCAAGTGAGCCCCAATCTGCTATCAATCACATGATTTAATGTATAGTGTTTTCTTGGTTATTCCATTTGTTCCTTGACCTTGACTATGGATTGACTATCATTTTCAAGATTGAGCAAGGCTTCATACCATGTAGCATCTACGGACTTGTACGCAATGTTGATTTACACTGGAGGTAAACTACATGTGTCATGTAAACAACATGGTTGAATGCAATCTCTTTTGTGTGTTTTCAAGAGTTTTCCCACCAATACAAGCGTAAATAACACATTGAACCTAATCTACAGACGCTACGAGGTATGAAGTCTCACTGAAGTTTGAGCACAGTGAGGTATGAAGTCTCCCTTTATTCCAATAAGGGATTGGAATGAGTTGATTTTGGATGCAAAGGAGAATGGGGATACTCAAAGAGGAATTACACCAGTAAATGAGAGAAGGTATAAACATGATAGTTGAGAAACATAAATGCAGATTTCACAATAGCTGAGAAACATAATTATAGGCATCATGGTCACAATTTTTTGAAGACAACGTAATTGAGTTGTATACCCAAGTGATGGAGTGCAACTTTTGCACCTTCGATTCCAAGTTGACACTATGGGATACAAAGACCATAGATAAGGAATAAATTTAGAGAGCAGAGGAGGTCCATAATGACCAAAATAATATAGGATGAACCTCAAGTTAAATGAGGCAACTACAAACATTTTAATAGATTTTTACTATTAAATAATGAAATTTACATATACTAGTGTTCTAAGCCCCCTCATTACATGATTTATTATTGTAAGCCCCCTCTAACTTATGCATCTAGAAAATGAAACTGCAACCTATTAGGATTGAGACAAACCTTATAGAACAACAACAGCTAAGAATGATCGCTTTCCAACATCTGTTGAATACATCTTTTGAATACATTTGTAGCTCATGAATACAAGGTGTAGCTCATGAATACAAGGTCCTCCAATAGATGTATTCAATAGATGTTGGAAAGCAATCATTCCTAGCTATTGTTGTTCTATAAGGTTTGTCTCAATCCCAATAGGTTGTAGTTTCATTTTCTAGATGCATAAGTTAGAGGGGGCTTCCAATAATAAATCATGTAATGAGGGGGCTTAGAACACTAGTATATGCAAATTTCATTATTTAATAATAAAAATCTATTAAAATGTTTGCAATTGCCTCATTTAACTTGAGGTTTGTCCTATATTATTTTTGTCATTATGGCCCTCCTCCACACTCTAAATTTATGCCTTATCTATGGTCTTTGAATCCCATAGGGTCAATTTGGAATTGGACGTTCAGAAGTTGCACTCCATCGCTTGGGTATACAAATCAATTACATTGTCTCCAAAAATATGTGACCATGATGCCTACAATTATGTTTCTCATCTATTGTGTTCCAAGACCCCTTATGACCCTTTACGACCATTTATAACCTCTAAGAATACATCTTAGAGGTCTTAAAATGTTGTAAAGGGTCATAAGAGGCTCCTAGGAGGGGCCAGATGAGCTTCCACCTTCACGTGGTTGGCCTTGTTAAGTAGAGAATGTTAATTAAACTATTCTTGAAACATAATTGTAGGCATCATGGTTATATTTTTTTGGAGACAACATAATTGAGTTTTATACCTAGATGGAGTGCAACTTCTGCACCTCTGATTCCAAGTTGACACTGCGGGATGGAGAACAACTTGGAACTGGAGGTGCAGAAGTTACTCTCCATCATCTAGGTATACCACTCAATTACATTGTCTCCAAAAAAATGTGACCATGATGCCTACAATTATGTTTCTCAAAGAATGTTAAATTATTCTCGAAACAAAGAGAAGCTCAACAATTTAAGGTCTCAATACAAGCACTAGAATTGAGTTTTTTGGCATGGGCTGGGAAATTTTTGTAAATCAACATGTGATAGAGTTTGGGAAAAAAATAATTATTGCATGTTGATATACAAAAATTTCCTAGCTATGATGAAAAACTCAATTCTAGTGTTTGTACTACATGACTGGTGTCAAAACAAGGCTCTCTCAATCACTGATTGTGACCCATTGGCAACAACCAACAGAACGAGTGTGGACACCTAAAGATAAATATCAAATAGGGGAAAAGCACCTATAGCAACAGAGGCAATAGCTATAGATACAGATGAGGATATCCCATAAATCCCTAATTTAGTGTTTCAGAGATCCACGTACCCGATCTATGACTCAATTTCAAAACCTTCTAATATTATACTACTGCAGACAGATTTTCCTTTCTCTGGCTAAATACATGACTTATATTTAGCCTAGAGTTTTGTCCAAGAAGCAACTTGACAACCCATACAACTCTGAGTGTTGGGTGTATTATGATACATTACCCTAATTTGACTTTCATCTAGTGGCTATGCTTTTGACCTGTCAGAGAATCACTTTGTTTTGATAGTGCTAACCAAACTGTGACAATTTGAAATTTGAGACTGTAGCTACATATTTGTATTTTCTAACAAATGACAGACTGTGAATTAGGGATTTCTAGGATATCATCATCTAAATCTACATCTATTTTATTTACATTGGAATGCAGCCTGCCAATATTGATACTGCACCAGTCGAGCATGATGGAGGCATCGATTCTAATGTGAATTGTAGTACTCAACATATACATTTTCTATTCAAATTTTGATTAATGAATATTTAATACAAGAAAACATATTCAATTTTTTAAGGTGGATTAGTTGTGATGATCAGATGTACCATTTAGATGTTAACTGTGACAGTCTCTTGGTTTCAGGCAATGCAGAAGGAGAAGCCTATTTCAATATGCAATCTCAATTCATATACATAGGATATCAGGTGGAGTTGAAAAACACAACAGGGTTGTATTTTTTATAAAGGTCTTTAATTGTGTATTTTAAGTTATAAACCATCGTGAAAATGTAAACGTGTTGTGTTTTTCCAACTCTACCTGCTATCCGTGCATATTCTACTTGTGTTGCGCATGCATTCCCAATTCAGAGTGGGAAAAATCTTATTTTCAATGCGAGGGAGAGAAGCCAAACACAAAGAACATGCAAATAAACATGATAGCTATAAAACATAAATGTAGGTATCACAACAGCTAAGAAACATAAATGTAGGCATCATGGTCCCAATTGTTTGGAGACACAACATAATTGAATTCTATAACCAAAAAATGCAACACAACCACTACTCCTATAGTTCTAAGTTGACACTGCAAATCCAAAAACCATATATAGATTCCTTATCTTTGGTTTTTGGATCCCGTGGTGTCAACTTAGAACTACAGGAGTAGTGGTTTCATTGCATCATTTGGGTATACCACTCAATTATGTTGCATTTCCAAAACATTATGACCATGATGCCTACATTTATGTTTCTTAGCTATTGTGTCCGAGGACCCCTTATGACCCTTTACGATCCCTAAGAATACATCTTAGAGGTCTTAAAGTGTCGTAAAGGGTCATAAGAGGATCCTAGGAGGGGCCATATGAGCTTCCACCTTCACGTGGTTGGCCCAATTAAGTAGATAATGTTAAACTATTATCAAAACAAAGAGAAACTCAATAATTTATATCTGAATACCAATTTTGTTCTTATCAAACTGTCGAAACATTTAAATAGTCTTTTAAACTACTATTAAAAATAAAATATTTAATCAACATTTACTTATAGATTTGTTTGCTTGTCTAAGATTGATACGTAGATCAAGTTGTATGACCTTACTTGAATAGGATCTATTATGAAGGTTGTACAACTTGATCTACATATCAAACTTAGACAAGCACACAAATCTATAAGTAAACGAAGCTTTCTTAGTCATTGTATACACTTAAAAATGGCTTCATTAATTAATTAAATATTTATTATTTAATTACTATTGACTTGATAAATTAATTAAATATTTATTATTTAATTAATAGTTATTGCTCTATTTATTAAGTAAATTATTCAATTTATTTAATAAATTCACTATAGTCTAATTCTATATCCTAAGTCTTCTAAATAGTCTATTAAAGTGATTTAATTAAATACACAATCACCTAAATATGACTAAGTCTCCTAGTCCACTTCATCCACCTAGTCACCTGACACCTCACCTTGGCTAAAATAAATAATTATTATTAATTATTTATTCATATTTATCCTCACCCACACATGTCCTATTCTTAAGGACTATGTGGCCTCATAGGACTTGGTCTCATGACCACATGTCCTCTCAACAACCAAGTCAAGAGACCTTCCCTATTCCTAAGGGGCTTCTCAAGCCACCTCTAAGGGTCAAAGGTGACTCATGGGACACTTGTACAAAGAGTCCTCATGAGGAAAAGGTCTCTCCCCCTTTCTCTCTTTGGTCTTTGTGAGACACTTGACATGTGTCTTTCCCTTCCACCTTCTTCTCCTCCATGTCAGGGTGAGAGGAACATCATCCCTATTCTTCCTCTCACATTCCAACTACATCCCCCTTTCTCTCAACTCCTCCAACCAAGTCAATTCCAGCCCTAAGATCTTCCACCTTTCATTCTCAACCATAGGATTGCGCCACCTAGGCCTAGATCCTCCAAAACTCTATAAAAGGAGCCTCATTTCCCCTTTGTGGGCTAATAGAAAAATAGGTATTCTCAAGCATTCAAGCATTCAAGCATTCAAGCCATCAAGCAATCAAGCATCCAAGCATATTTTAAGAGCAATCAAGCATCCTCATTATCATCCCCATCATTTGCATTCCATTCATTAGATTTGCATAAGCTATTGTGCACTCATTTCACTCAATCTCCACACTTTGGAAACATCTTGGGAAAAGGGCTTCATTTGGAAATCTGAGAGCTCAACATCTTCAAGAAATCAAGGTTAGGAGGACAATGGAGACAAGCTGCATTTGTAGGTGAAGGTAAAATTGTTAATTTGGCTTCATTGTTTATTGCATTCTTCATTGTAGTTTGCTTATTAGATAGATTTGTTAACTTCTAATTAGTTAATATATCAATTTAGAATAGTATCCAACTAATTTGCATACATATTTGGTGCTAGAAGGAGGACCTAGCCGGGCTTTTCACTTTCAATTTTTAGTTTTCCGTGTGCAAGTTTTTCTACAGGTTATTTCTGCGCATTTGTCCATGATTCTTGCGCATCTATTCATTTCTGCTGCGCATCCATTTTCTGCAAACCACAGGCATAAAATTTCATCTGGTTTTTCACTTTCTATCATATTTTTTGCACATTCATTAAACTGTCTCA
Source organism: Chamaecyparis obtusa (assembly GCA_027943335.1). Classification (NCBI taxonomy): domain Eukaryota; kingdom Viridiplantae; phylum Streptophyta; class Pinopsida; order Cupressales; family Cupressaceae; genus Chamaecyparis; species Chamaecyparis obtusa. The sequence continues at coordinate 336,566 of BSBK01006624.1, forward strand.
TGCATTCATAATTTTTTGTTGCGCATCCATAATAGCTGCGCATACATATCATAAAACTACGCATACATTCCACTGTTTCACGCATTCATCATTCCTACGCATATATCAATAAATCTTGTGCATTTATATCACTGTTCTGCACATTCATCAGTTTCTATAGAAAATTTTACTTTTCTATTGCATTTGTTTTTTTTTTAGCTAATCTTTTGACAAGTGTCTGTTCGTTTTGGTAGTTTTTAGGCTGTTTTGCAGGACATGATTTTGAAGACCCCATTGCTAAAATATTTCTAACGGTTTGATTGCAGATTGCCAAGGGGTTTGCAAAATAAACCATAATCTCGTTTAGGTTTAAAATACATGTTTTTGGTTTGTGTGTCTTCCTTAGCGTAAGATTCAAGTGTCTGTTGTGTTTTTCTTAATAGTGTATTTGTAATCCCAAAATTATAACAACGTATCCTCTCCCCTCGTCATTCGTGGACCTTGGGTATAAGAGAAACTGTTATAATTTTTAGAGAGTGGTCTTTGGTGGGAAAAGAGGTACTCACCCCAAGGAACAACTCAACCGGTAATAGGCTAAAGCCAAGCCCTTCCAAACCGGTATATAAAGAATGCTAGTGTGATTAGTCTCACATTAGACAGGTGTGAATTCATTGTGGCAACCAAAATCTCCTCCAGTACCCCAGTGGTACGTTAAAGTCCTACTTAGTAGAGGTGAAAGCCTTGCTTTGAAAGGATTGGGAGAGCCCCCTTAATTGGGAAAATGACTTGATCACAACCACCTGAACGGATGTCCTTATTATCAACTTTTGTTTAGTGGCCAAAAACCTTCTATTTGCTGGCTCAAGGGGTCACCCAAGCCCGTGAAGACACCCCACATTACTCACGGTTCATAGTAGAGATAGCAGTTCTTTGGGAAGTAATGACCCATTGAATTCGGAACTTGGTGTGCCTGAGAAGTGTGTGCACATGTAAGGAGGAGCTTGTGCCTCCAAGTTCCTAGGCTGTCTGTTGTGGATTTGCGTGGCTGGATTTTATTATCCTAGTGGGGATTCAGCAGATATTGTCCTTGCCAACCTTAGGATTGTAAGCGTGTTTGTGCATTCATAACTAGATTAAAATCATCTCTGTCTTGTGTGTGTGTGTGTTTATGCATTTTTACTTTTCCAAAGACCAGAAAACATCAGAAAAATCCAAAAGTTTCCAAATCATCAAGCTGAAAACCATCAAAAAATTGACAAACTGCGCATATATCCAATATTTCTGTGCATTTGATCACTGTTACTACGCATTTGAATTTATCAGATCGCATCTATCATAAAAAAACTACGCATTTGTCTTGTTTTGTTACGCATATATCAAACTATCTCGTGCATTTGTTGCTACGCATTTACAACAAAGAGCACTCCCACAGGCTTTTGGATTTTCAAAATCACTTTTTTAGATACCCATTTTCATCCTTAGTAAGATTCTGGAAAAATAGTTGAGTTACACAGACCTCGGATTTCTAATTTGATTTCTTTCATCACTCTTCATCATTATTCCTTCCTCAAGAGTCAACAAATCACTTTCTTCCAATCTTTGCGATCCTCAGTGTGGTGTTCAAAATTTTATCTTATCTATCAGACTTTGATCTTGGTGAGTTTATCATATCAGGATATATCATCCTTAACCATCAAGCTTACTTAGATTATTGTCACTTGGTACCAATTTTCAACACTTATCATATCTTTTCTACCAATCATTTTCTATATCTTTTTATCAAAACTCTTTCTTTCCACAATCAATTTCATCCATTTTATGGTTCAAACTCGATCTCAGAAACTCAAACAACCTATTAATCTAGAATCTCTAGAAAAAATGGAAGGCAATAACAGCAATGAAGAGAATCCTTGGCCCAAAGCACCTCCTAAGCAAACTCATCCTCTCACATTTGATGATGAACCTACTAATGAGGAACTTAGGGATGCTTCACAAGATCCTAAATTTTTATAAGTCATGGAATGACTCTTAGGCCTGGATAAAGAGATGTATTTCCTCATGCTTGCTCAACAAGGAGGTAAGTTACCTAATGATTTTGATGTTACCTATCTTAGAGAACCAGCTCATACGAATAATCAAGATATCCTTAAAGGTTCTCAAGATCCTCATGGAGCAAAGGAAACCAACCAACAATCCAATGCTTCTCAAATCAATCAACAATCCAATGCTTCTCATAGTGATCAACAACAACATGTTTTTCAAGCCAATCAACAATCCAATGATTCTCAACATACTCAATGGTAGAATGTTTCCCAAAACACTCAAGGAAGCACATTATCTTTGGATCCCATCCTACAACAAATCTAGATGCTTCAACAACAAATTCATGATATCCAAACTGGATCATCAACTAAGAAGTATTCTTTGGATGATATATGTCCTTATCCTTTTGATAAGAACTTAGCAATGATTCCATTCCCTCCTCATTTTGAGGTACCAAAATTTGACAAATACAAAGGGAATTCGGATCCACAAGACCACATTCGTGAGTTTTGTGCTGCTTGTATTGAAGTCGCTCACAATGACACTTATCTTATGCGACTATTTCCATGAAGTTTAGGGGGACAAGCCATGGAATGGTTCTCCAAACTACCCCCATGCATTAAATCTTTCAATGAGCTTTTGGACAAATTTGTGACTCATTATTCATATAACATCAAACATGAGTCACTATGCTTGATCTTTGCAATACACATCAAAAGAATGGAGAACCCTTACTTTTTTGCAAAGATGGCATCAATTTTTTGCCAAATATCCATGAACAATTCTTGAACAAGAAAAAATGGATATTTTTGTGTATAACCTTACACTAGAAATGAGTTATAGGCTACAATTGCAATGTCCACCAAACTTCAATAAGCTCATAGAAAATGGTATCAAGATTGAGGAAGCCATGGTCCGAAAAGGAGAGATAAAACTTTATTCCAAAGATAATGCTGGATCCTCAAATTCAAATTCCAACACTTATAATTCCAATTCCAACAATGAAAAATTGAAATTTTGGAATAAAAACAAAAACATTGTCAATGACAGAATTGTTGATAATCGCAATGTCCAACCGACCAAACCTCTTCTAAATCTCACAAGTATGACCAATGCTACTCAAGCTACCTATAGCAATCAATCAACAAATCAAAATACGACCAAGGACTCATCCAAACCAAGATTGCCTTTCATCTCACCTTGAAGAAACTTTACTCCTTTGGGGGAATCTCTCGAATCTACATTATGAAAGTTAATCACCAAGAAACTCATCACGCTTCCTGAACCAAAAGATTATGAACCTAGAGTGAAGCCTTCTTGGTGGAATGGAAATGATTATTGTGAATTCCACAAAGGAAAAGGACATGTAACCAATGAATGCCAAAGGCTTAAAAATGTGATAGAAGACTTAATCAAAAGTGATGAAATTAGTGTTGATGGACATGTCTCAAATGAATCACATACGACCTTCAAAGATCCACTTCCTGAGCATGAAAAGGGAGGTTCTTCTAACAATAAGGGTGACAACCAAGCCAATTATAATAACACACCCTATAGATATGTTGGTAACATTTCTGACCGTCATCCTTCTGCATATTATGCCAATGTCATTACCATAAAGGGAAAATCAGAGAGTCAACCAGTCCATGCTACTACTCATGCTCAAGCCAAGGTTACTCTCCAAGGAGTCCAGTCTAAACCAAACACTACTCAGAATAAGTCCATTTATGTCCCAAAGTCTATCCCAAATACTTCCAACCAGTACAATCTTTTGAAACAACTCAAGAAAACACCTACCCAGATATCCATCTTAGAGCTTTTGTGTCTTTCCCCATCTCACAAAGATATCCTTGAAAAAGCTCTCTTAGAGACCCAGGTCCCCACAAATCTAGATCATCATCAATTTCAAGCTATGGTGGGCCACTTGACAACCCCACACTATCTATCCTTTACTGAGAATGATGATTTGGCTATCACCCAACCTCATAATGCTCCTTTACATATTGAAGTCCTTGTCCAGAGTCATAAGATTAAAAGAGTACTAATAGATGCGGGAGCTGATTTGAATATCTGCACATTAAAATTAGTCCTTGCATTGGGATTTTCTGAGAATGCTATTGATCCAAAAAAGAAAATCACAATAAAATCCTATGATGAAGAGGAGAGATCATCCAAGGGATCTGTTGTTCTTCCAATTAGAATTGGTCCTGTTGTCAAAGATGTATCTTGTCAAGTTTTGGACATGGACCTGGCTTATAATATCCTTTTGGGAAGACCATGGATTCATTCCATGCAGGATGTACCCTCGACCTATGATCAATGTTTAAAGTTCCCCCACAATGGCCAAGAGATTACTATTAAAGGAGACTCTAATCCATTCCAATACTATAACAATATAAAGGTCTCTGATTCTTTGGTTCCTTATAACCGCACAGGATCTCCTCTAAGTATCCCTATTGATCCTAGCAATGAAGCATCCACTTCCAAATCAAGTGGGATCAAAATAGATATCAAAGAAAGTAGCATGGGAGAATACACTTTGGGTCAGGCTCTTTGTATCATAGAATACTCTTTATCTCCTCGGTCCTATGGTAAATATTTAATCACTAAACAATAGTCAGAACCCCCTTTAGCACTTGTCTATAACACATTTATAAGTGGGGGCACCATATCTAAAGAAGCTGCTAAGCGTAATGCAAATTATTGGCTCAAAACACAAAAGATTGATGAGGATATCAAATATGAAAATATATCACCTGATATCTATGGCAAAGGGTATGTCTTGTTACAAAAGATGGGCTACCAAGGTTCTGGACCTATCGGGCTATAGAGAGATGGTGTTATCAAGCCAATTTTACAAAATCCAAAATATCAAAGAGATACCACCGGATTAGGGTATAAAGGAGAAGGCCCAAGGGAACTAAATAGAAAAGCAAAAATTCTATCTTCTCATGAATCATCTAATGCTCCTGATGTGCCATTCAGACAAAATGGTATGTATGTGGATCCGGAAAAACAAAAGATAGCACAAAGAATTATTGATGGACTTCAAGATAATGATGATTTGGATTCTAATGATTATGAGTGGGATTCATTATCTGATGGTACCGAGGAGATAGGAGTTGATGTTATTCATCAGGATAGTAACAATTACCATGAGGGAGAGAGCTCAATGAGTGACTCACTTGGACTAACCCCACGTAATACTACTTTTGACGATCATGAGGAAAATGAGCATCATCTTGTGAGAGACAATTCGGATGAGAGTATGGAAATAGACCTCACTGATACCATCATAAACCTTGACAACTTTTCCATCAATACCATCTCTTCCTTTGAAACTGACCCAAATGATCCAATGCCCCTTGTCCATCCTGACCTTATCGATTGGGATTCTCTCGATCATCCCGAACTTGATGTTTTCCATAATGATGATGCAATTATTGATTTTCTTGGAATCAGGGATCATTTACCACTAGGGGATCACAAGTCAAGATTTCTGGTAGAACTCAATGACATGGCTTACTTTGGAGAGAGTGCCAATCCTTTCAGTCATAAAAATATAAAAATAATCAACAAATCTAATGGTGAAAACCACTCAGTGGCAGTATTAGATCCAAAAATAGTAAAAAGAAAAGATGCATCTGATGGTGAAAACCTCTCTAAGGTTCCTGATAATGGAAGGATTGACACTCTTCCCAATTATCTATATCGAGAACAATCCGCTATTCTTATAGAACCAATAGTACCACTCAACATTGGAATAGAGGAGTCTCCACGCATCCTCAAAGTAGCAACCTCCTTGACAGAATCAGAGAAAGAAGCTTTTGCAAACTTTTTCAAAGAGAGACAGATCAACTTTGCTTGGTCGTATGCTGATATGCCAAGGTTGGACCCTGACCTTATTATGCATCATTTATCCATTAGACCAGGTGTGAATCCAGTTAAGTAGAAGCTCTGCAAGATGCACCCACACATTGCACTAATGGTTAAAGCAGAATTGAAGAAGCTCCTAGATGTTGGGTTCATTCATGCTATTGATTATGCAGAGTGGATTTCTAATATTGTTCCTATCTCCAAACCAGACAAGTCTATCTATATTTGTATTGATTTTGGAGATCTTAACAAAGCTTGTCCGAAAGATGATTTTCCTTTACCAAATATTGACATGATTGTTGATCTGACAGCTGGGCATGAGATGTTATCATTAATGGATGGTTTTTCAGGCTATAACCAGATCAAGATTGCACTGAAAGACTAGGAAAAAACTACTTTTACTTGTTTGTGGGGTACATACTGCTGGAATGTGATGCCATTTGGCCTCAAAAATGCTGGAGCAACTTACCAATGAGCCATGACTATGATCTTTCATGACATGCATACCATCATGGAAGATTATGTAGATGATATATTAGAAAAATCTAAAGATGGAGCTGGTCATTTGAGAGTGTTGGATAGAATATTCACCCGAATGGAAAAGTATTTTATTCGACTCAATCCAAAGAAGTGTGCATTTGGGGTCACATCTGGTAAACTATTGGGCTACATTGTTTCTGCAAAAGGAATCGAAGTAGATCCAGAAAAGGTCAAAGCAATCTTGGATATGGCTTCCCCCACCAACATCAGTTAGTTAAGATCTCTATAGGGACGTCTCCAATCCATCTGAAGATTTGTTTCTCAACTGGCAGATCGTAGTCATCCTTTTCAACATTTGTTGCATAAAAATATCTTATTCCAATGGGATGATAAGTGTGAAGAAGCTTTCAACAAAATCAAGCAATATCTGGTGAATCCTCCAACTTTGATGTCACCAATTCTGGGCAAACCCCTCTTGCTATACATTTCAGCTACGACAATCTCATTAGGTGCTCTTCTAGCTTAGCAAGATCAAGAAGGAAAAGAAAAGGCCATCTATTATATTAGTCGCACTCTAGTGGGATATGAACTAAACTATTCCCCTATCGAAAGAGCATGTCTGGCTGTTGTTTTTGCTTCACAAAAGTGGTGACATTACATGTTGTCACATTCAATCCAGCTTATTGCAAAGATTGATCCTTTAAAGTATCTATTAAGCAAGACAGCATTGACAGGCAGATTGGCTAAGTGGGTCATGCTACTTAGTGAATTTGATATTGAATATGTAGACAGGAAGGCTATCAAAGGTCAAGTAATAGCAGATCAACTAGCAGATGCTCCATTAATAGATGACCAACTTATATACATAGAGTTTCTTGATGCACACATCTTAGCTTTGTCTACACAAACATGGAAATTATACTTTGATGGCTCATACACTCGGCAAGGTTCAGGCACTGGTATTCTCTTCATCACACTGCAAGGATACACAATTTTGAAATCTTACAAATTACTTTTTCCTTGCACCAAAAATGTGGCAGAATATGAGGCTTTGCTAATCGGGCTAAAGATGGCCTTACAATGGAAAGTATCTGAAATAAATGTCTATGAAGATTCTCAGCTGATTATAAACCAGGTTAATGATGATTATCAGACTAAAGATGATAAGTTATTACCATATAAATGTATGGTTGATGACTTCAAAAAGTATTTCTCAGTCATCACTTTTGAGCAGATTCCTTGGCATAAAAATAAGGCCACTGATGCCATGGCAACAATTGCTTCTTTGTTTGATACAGAAGATACCAAGGCCCGTTTTGAGTTCTTGGTGGAATCCCTGACTTGTCCTGCATATGATGATCCTGATATGAGTATTATATGTCATCTCATTGGACATGACTCTCCCATTTATGGAAAAATCTATTCTTATCTCAAAGATGACATCCTACCTCCTGACCTATCCCAAAATCAAAAATGAACTTTTCTCCGCCAAACTTCCCGCTATATCCTCATATCCGACACCCTTTATTGGCGAGGTTTTGATGGTACTCTCCTGTGATGTCTCGAGCATGATGAAGCTCAACTTTCCTTACGTGATGTACATGAGGGTATTTGTGGGACACATTTGAGTGGTCCCTCTTTGGCTAAGAAACTCATGCGTATGGGTTATTATTGGCCTACCATGGAAGCAAATTCCTTCCATTTTGCTAGAGCATGCAAGAAATGTCAGATACATGGGAATCTTATTCATGCTTCAGCACAAGAGTTACATCCTTTTGCAACTACTTTTCCATTCAGTCAGTGGGGACTCGACCTCATGGGCGCTATTAACCCTCCATCTTCTAATGGCCACAAATGGATTCTTATTGCCATAGAGTATTTTACTAAGTGGATTGAGGTTGTTCCATTGATTACCGCCACAGGGAAACAAATATCCATGTTTATCTTAAACTATATCATCTGCAGATATGGTATACCTATGTATCTCATCACTGATCATGGGAAATAGTTCCAAAATTAGGACATGGATGAACTGTGCACCAAATTCCACATCACCCATAACTATTCCACCTTATACTATCCCCAAGGAAACGGTCAAGTTGAGGCGTCAAATAAAACAATTGTTAAAATCCGACAAAAGACTGTCAATGACACTGGCCGTGACTAGCATCTTCAACTAAATCCAGCCTTATGGGCTTACCTCACCTCCATCTGTACTCCTACTAGAGCCACCCCGTATTCCCTTGTTTATGGATCCGAAGTAGTCTTGCCCTTCGAGGTCGAGTTGCCTTCACTTCGGGTTACTCTTAAAGATTTGATTCCTGATGAAGAATATAGAGTTGCCCACCTGGCTGAACTAGAACTACTGGATGAATGTCATCAGAGAGCTTATGATCATTTGAAAGTCTATCAGTAGTGTATGTCTCGTCAGTATAACAGCAAGGTCAAGATAAAAGATTTTCAGTTGGGTGACTTAGTTCTTCGAGAAAATCCCAAGAATCAATAGCACCATGAAAAGAAAGGCAAGTTTGAACCCAATTGGTTAGGTCCTTTTGTGATTACAGCAGTCTATGGTTCTGGGGCCTATCAATTGTCGACACCAGAGGGAGATCCCTTGGATGAGCCTCTTAATAGTATACATGTCAAGAAGTTTTATCCTTGAAATCCCAATGCAAGGGGCATGTGTATAGTATGTATATAAAAAAAAAAAAAAAGCAAAAAGCAAACTGCAATAAAAGCATGTGGTGAAAACCTGGAAACAGGCACTACATGTGACAAGTTATCTCCTCTATCTATTAGGATTCTACTAGAGTGTCCGTTCATTGTATATATCCACAATAAAATGGCTAGTCATTCCTTGTCGCCACCATGTATATATCATAATAAAATGGTCAGTTCATGTACCATTCCTTGTATTTATCCATAATAAAACCCCGTCATAGCTTGATCTTTTGTCATGGTCTTCATCCTAGTCTTGTTGTGTCCTTCATCCATAATAAGTCAGTCCATCGACTAGCTGGGGGCATGTCCTCGACCTAGTTTGGGAAGTGGATCTATGATAGTCATGACTCTTAGAGGATAGAATGGAGTATTTTCACCAGGCAAGAAAACACAATCAAATGTCCTTTCACAATGGTATTTTCATGTTGAATCGGAACCTATGATCTATCCTTCGAAACGTGCCCGCTTATCTACACATCTTAACTATACATCATCAATTGATCTGATCAACATATCTTCAATCTATCTTTTGGAAAAAGAAATGTATATTCATGGCAGGCATGTTCGAAGGGTTTGTTGTAAATTATGCATTCATATCTAGATTTCATTGTTATCATGTTTCCTATGCTATTTCGGGATATCTTTTGACATGAGTTTGAAACTCCCATATGTCATTGATTAGAATAGCCGGGATGGGGCATGGTATTTTCTTTGATTGCTGTTTGTGAGGTATTTTTTGATGAAATCGAAGGAACAAGTAAATTGGGGTGTTTGTGTGTAAGTGCCTTCATCCATTTCATAGTATAGACAACATACAAATCATGTTTCTCTGCAAATACTATTTATGGTGATACGCCATCGCATACCTTGACTCCAAATATTTGTTCCCTGATGGAGGGGGAAATATTCCTTTTCTGTTACGCAAACGAAACTCAGGTCATCTTGGTTCAATTATACCTAGATGCTTGTCAAGTTTGCAATATTAAACTCCATGAAAGAAGTGCTCAAGTCATCCTGGTTTAATTATACCATGATGCTTGCATTCTCTTGCAACATAACGAGCTCAATGATGAAAATCAAATTCTAGTTATCATGAAGTTCTAAGATGTTACATGAAGTTGTGGAGATACTCATTTCATATTTCATTTTGCATTGCATTTTTACCATCTCACAAATTGCATATCAGTGCTCCTTTTATAGAGATTTGTAGGTTATCTTTTAGGTTATCTGTTTCCCCTAGGTTCATTCTTCTTATGTCAACAACATTGTTATTTCAATTGAGGCCATTTGGACAACCAAAAATATTAAGACATTTTGCACTTAATCATTTTAAGACATGCATAATCTTCATTAGGTGTATTCATTTGTATATCATTTCATCACTTGTTATAGTTATCATTTCATTTCATTTTTCTTTTATCATGTTGTATGTTCTTATAGTCCATAATACTTACATTCTCATTCTTATATCAGCTATAATTTTGCATTACATTGTCATTTATTATCCATTACAAGTATTATATCATCATACATTCATTTATCTATTATATCGTTCATGTAGTATTCATTATCCATTATTCACATTTGTTTTACATCATTGCATTATTCATCACATCACATAGCATTAGTAACCATTATTTACAACATGCATTTCTATATTCACATCATCTATTAAATCATTAACCATTATGCATCATGTATTAAGGAAAATCATTTTGCATTCTAAGACATACATTATATACATATTAAAGTAAATCATCACACCCTACATATGTCAGTACACACATGTATATAAACATCATAGTGAATCATGGTAGAACTGCATCTATCATATAGAATCAAATCAAATAAATACAAATAAAACTGTCCAAATGTCCAATGATATATAACCATAACAATGTGTCCAACAGTCCATGTATATCAAGTCAATAAAATAATGAAGTACAAATGATACAATGATACTGTGATACAACATGTGTATACAAGTAGTCGCTATGACTCACTGCCTCTAGACTCTATCTGTCACTATCTCCGAGAGGCACTGTGGCCTCGTGCTGCTGAGCCCCCTACTCCTGATGATCCACCCTGCTCACTTGAACCTGTGGGTACTCTTAGAGGATGTGATGATACCCCTTTGCTGCCAGCTGGTGCCTGTCGCTCAGATCTAATGCCAACGGAGCTCTCTCTGTAGCTCCTGATCCACTGATCCCTCGGCACTGCCTACCTGTATGCCTCTTGCCAGTAGGATATCTCCTTCCCGGCCCGTATCATGGCTCTCAGGCTATCTCCATGGGGACCTAGGTCCTCTGTCCTCTGTAGCTCATCCAATAGCATCTCTAACTCCCCCAGTCTCTCCACAGCTGCATCTCACTATGCTCGCAGTACATCCATCTGTCTGGTCATCCTCACAATCTATCTCTCTAGACCTGGTACCCGGTCTTCCTCTGCCTATGTAGCTGCTAGTTGAACTAGCAATGCATCAATATCCGACTCCTCCTCCTCTGCAATATCTCTATGTAAATAGGGATCCTATCCCCCGATGTCCATATCAGCCTGCTCATCATGTGCCTGTATATCTAGCATCTCAACATCTGGCTCATCCTGTGCCTGCCCCTGCACTTGTGCCTGTACTTATGGTCCTTGTACCTATACCTATGCAGTTGGTCCCTATACTGGGCCAGCTGGTCTTTGTATCTGTGCTACTAGTACCTATAGTGGAACTCCTGTAGCTGGCTGTGCAGGAGGTGGTCTCTGTCCCTGTCCACTCGGGGGAGGCATCAATCCCCTCTATCTCACTCCACCTCCCCTCATCCATGGGCCAACTCTCTCTCCTCTTCCTCCATCTCCTCCTCTCCCTCATCTCCTCCTATCTCACCCTTGGCATCCCCCCCATCATCTCTCTGTCGGATCCCTCTCTGGAGGTCTAGTTGTTGGATCTGTGATGCGTGGTATGGAAAAATCTCTCAAATACTGCTCTAAATCTGCAGTCATCCCTGGATCTACCACTGTCTTCCTCATGGACCATGCCTGAAATGGTATGTCTCAAAAATCCTACTGAGCCACATCGAAGGATGCCATTGGCCCCCAATCCCATCTCTCCTGATGTGTGTGAGCAAACTCTGTCACTCCCTGGGGCATGCCCTGGATCCTGCCAAACTGGCGTAGAACCCAGCTAACTAGCTATCTCTCAATAATAAAGGGTGTCCACCCTATCAACCATCGTGACTCAAAATAGAATCCCAGCTGCCGCTCATCATCCCATAGCTCACACCCTAGGTAGGGTCTCCATGTCACTGTGTCCAAGGTATCAAAAGTGTATCACCAAAACTCTAAATGTCCCAATTTTGCCTGAGACAAAACTGAGGATTATAAATGAATATAGGGCTACCCTACACCCTGAAATCTAATAGCCAATGGTCTCATCACTGCAATATGCTCCCATGCCCAAACATGGAGCAGTGTCACCCCTACTGATAAAGATGCACCCCCATGGTACACCACCTGATGTAAATCATGATATAGGTGTGCTAGTAAACACACCCCCCAAGAAAATTGGGTCCCCTCCATCACCCGGTGTAATGTGCGGCCCCATCCAACTGTAAATCCACGTGACCTATGATCAAGGCATACAAATCCCCCAATCGTGCCTGCTAGAACCACTAGAAGAGGGTCATACAAATCGACCATATCCTCCCAACTAATCTCTCTGTCATCCATATCATCATCTCCAAAGACCGCTCTACACTCTGTGACTCCACCGTGCCGGTCATACTGCACCAACTCTCCTGTAATGGGAAGTCAGAGGATGCGATATACATCCTCTAGGGTCACTGTCATCTCCCCTATCGGAAGATGGAAGGTACTCATCTCCGAGTGCCATCTCTCCGCTAATGCAGTCATCATGCTCAGATTTGCCTGAATCTCAGGCATGTAAATCACATAATATAGTCCCGACACTCCAATCAATAGTTTATCTATCTCTAACAATGCTAGTCTCAGATTCTGTGTGATGGGATATCTCTCCCGTGACATCAGAACATCTGTGATATCTTCCTATTCAAGTCAACAACAATTAACCTATCAGATTTTGATAAACTGATCTATCAATCTATCTATCCTATCATATCAATTTCAAACATGTCTATCACGTGTTTCAACAGATAATTCTATCAATTATCTATTTAAGACTGGCTAAATAGCAAACATGCTACAATGTTGCCAATCTTGATCAAATCGATCACAATCAACTGCCGACAGATCAAATTGGCTTATCGACATCAAGTTTGACCTAATTGACTATCTATTATGACCCAATTCTACCACCTAAAACATATGCGCAGCATTGAAACATGCATGTGAAACTTTCTTTCATATTTGCGCAACTTTTTATCGATGCGCAGTTTTTCCCCATATTTGCGCAACATTTATCAACATTTGCGCAGCTTTATACATATGCGTCATTTTGTTGAACATTTGCGCAGCTTTTCATAACAAATGCGTCAAAAGTATCTATGCATGCTTTTGTTACATAAATGCGTCAACCTTCCACTTCTCCAGTATGAATGCGCCGAGATTCTTTACGAATGCGCAGAAACTTTGAATTTCTACGCAAATATTACAAGTTCCTGTGCATTGATGCACCGGAATTGTGCATTCGTACTACGCTAAGAAAATTAAAAATTTTCTAATCTAATCTACCATTTTGCATATCCTAAACATGCTACAATTCTCATCTAACATGCATAAAATCATGAAATTACAAAGCAGGATCGAGTCACCTACTGGTTCACCTGAATCGGGTGGTCACTAGAAGCGTCTGACTCTCTCAAAGTGGTGATCTGACAAAGGGAACAGCATCCTGGCGGCTCTGCTCTTCTCTCTCTCGCGCTCTGATCTCCAAGTGACAAGTGTGCACAATGAGCCTATTGTGGACCCCTATGCCCTATTTATAGCCTGTGGACCCGATGTGCTTGGTGTGTAGACCCTATCTGACATTTTTCTACCATTCCACCCTATTTTCTGCCATCTTTTCTACCGTTCTTTTGTGAGATTGATTAAACAACACCAAAAAAAAAAAAAAAAAAAATTCAATAAAAATTTAAAAACTCTTTTTTGTCAATCAATCTCTCGAGGGGGCATGCATAGGTCGTCTGAGACATTGTCTGGGGCAGGGGCAAAAATGCTTGATTTTTCTTTGAAACAATGTGACCAACACATTATTTCAAAGAGGGGCAAAATGTATACACTTAAAAATGGCTGCATTAATTAATTAAATATTTATTATTTAATTACTATTGACTTGATAAATTAATTAAATATTTATTATTTAATTAATAGTTATTGCTCTATTTATTAAGTAAATTATTCAATTTATTTAATAAATTCACTATAGTCTAATTCTATATCCTAAGTCTTCTAAATAGTCTATTAAAGTGATTTAATTAAATACACAATCACCTAAATATGACTAAGTCTCCTAGTCCACTTCATCCACCTAGTCACCTGACACCTCACCTTGGCTAAAATAAATAATTATTATTAATTATTTATTTATATTTATCCTCACCCACACATGTCCTATTCTTAAGGACTATGTGGCCTCATAGGACTTGGTCTCATGACCACATGTCCTCTCAACAACCAAGTCAAGAGACCTTCCCTATTCCTAAGGGGCTTCTCAAGCCACCTCTAAGGGTCAAAGATGACTCATGGGACACTTGTACAAAGAGTCCTCATGAGGAAAAGGTCTCTCCCCCTTTCTCTCTTTGGTCTTTGTGAGACACTTGACATGTGTCTTTCCCTTCCACCTTCTTCTCCTCCATGTCAGGGTGAGAGGAACATCATCTCTATTCTTCCTCTCACATTCCAACTACATCCCCCTTTCTCTCAACTCCTCCAACCAAGTCAATTCTAGCCCTAAGATCTTCCACCTTTCATTCTCAACTGTAGGATTGCACCACCTAGGCCTAGATCCTCCAAAACTCTATAAAAGGAGCCTCATTTCCCCTTTGTGGGCTAA
Source organism: Chamaecyparis obtusa (assembly GCA_027943335.1). Classification (NCBI taxonomy): domain Eukaryota; kingdom Viridiplantae; phylum Streptophyta; class Pinopsida; order Cupressales; family Cupressaceae; genus Chamaecyparis; species Chamaecyparis obtusa. Next base: position 351,684 of record BSBK01006624.1, read on the forward strand.
TAGAAAAATAGGTATTCTCAAGAATTAAAGCATTTAAGCATTCAAGAAATCAAGCCATCAAGCAATCAAGCATCCAAGCATATTTTAAGAGCAATCAAGCATCCTCATTATCATCCCCATCATTTTCATTCCATTCATTATATTTGCATAAGCTATTGTGCACTCATTTCACTCAATCTCCACACTTTGGAAACATCTTGGGAAAAGGGCTTCATTTGGAAATCTGAGAGCTCAACATCTTCAAGAAATCAAGGTTAGGAGGACAATGGAGACAAGCTACATTTGTAGGTGAAGGTAAAATTGTTAATTTGGCTTCATTGTTTATTGCATTCTTCATTGTAGTTTGCTTATTAGATAGATTTGTTAACTTCTAATTAGTTAATATATCAATTTAGAATAGTATCCAACTAATTTGCATACAGTCATTATGAATTTTCTTGAGGCTGTGAATATCATAATAAAAATGCTTTGTTCAATCATTGTCACAATTTTTTTAACCAAAAATTAGTATTGGTCAATTTTTTGACCTTTTAATATCAGTAGTTTTGATGAGAATGCTATGCGTTCGACATCAATTTTGATGAACATTGGTCAAAAAAGCAATGAACTTTGGTCGTTAGAGAAAAGGTTTGATCTACAATTCTTCCAACTTCAAGTGATTACTTCGATGAAGATACAGTCGATAATTCAGCCACTAAGTATGTCGAAGTTGTGATGATGGTTTTTCCTGTAGAATAATCAATGAAAAAAGTTTGATGGTAGTTTTGGTCATCTGTTCAACCAATTGGTATCAAAAATTTGACTAATCCTCATCAAAAAAAAAGGTAAAATTTACTAGTGGAATGACTTGAAACTGTTGGAAACTACAATTGATACAATTATTATATTGTCAATGTCAAACCTTAACTGGTAAGACAGTTTCTATCTAGGAGAGCACCTTACCTTTTGATTGATGAAGAGGATTTGAAAAGAGGAGATAACAAGTGGACCTAAGGAAAGGTTGATTTATGTGATACTTTAATGGGTACTTGATCAATTAGCACATTGACAAGATAATGTGTTGTTTATCTTTAACACCAAGTGAAGAAGAAAGGCTGGAAACATAGACTTAACAGAGAAAAAGTGAAGAAATATAGTTTAAGCTGAGTGATGTTAGTGTTGATCAAGCACCTATATATGCCAAGAAAATCTAGTGTTGACCGAACATCAGTAATTTCCAAGTGATATATAATTACCAAGAAGAAAAGTGTTAGTGATGACTAAGGAGATGAACACAATATTGACCGAGTGTTAGTCATTTATATTTTGAGAAGGAATTGAGAATCCTAGCCAACATAGTTGAATTCTTGGGATATGTAAAATGTGTTGACATTATTAATGAATGGTATAAATCATTTAATGCATGGTAAATCATTTTTTTATGGATTCAAAGAGAAGTTTGGAGATGTATCTAGAAGAAAAAGAAGGAGAACATAAGGATGGAAGGATTCGATGAATCTAACTTAAACCTAAGATCTACGGAAGAGATTAAGTGGTAAAAGATTAATCTACCCGATAAAGGAGGTATAAGAATAACCTAATTGTGAGGTTACAATATATATAAGTGGTTGATTTTATTGACTGATAAGTCTAAGATGAAGGTTGAACATGAAGCTATGAAGAGCTTAACAAAGTTGTGGTGATTGCTTGAAGAGAATTCTGAGTAGATCAAAGATGGAGATGAAAATGAAGATCAGTTAGTAAATTAGCATATGTGCAAAGTGAGATGTATATTTTTTAGATCAGAACCTACTATTACTTTCTATCCATTGTATCATTCTAAATCCTTTAATCAAGGTTGACCTAATAGTCATTGTATAAATCCTTTAATCAAGGTGATATTCTAATGGAATGTTCTTAAGCCTTCTAACAAGGCCACTCTTAACAGAGTGATTAAATCCTTTAATTAGGTCACACCTAATAGTGTGTATTGTAAACCTTTAACCCAGTTGGCTTCTCAAAGAGCTCACTTCAGAACAGTGAAAGTCAATAGCATGTTACAAGTGGTTTTTCTCAAATTGGGTTTCCACTATAAATCCTGGTGTTATACTTGTTTGAATGTTCTTTGATGTGAATGGTGTTGAGATTTTTATATTCTGCAAGCTAATTACATTAGGATAGTGGACTAGAAGTTTTATGTTATTGGTATATGCTATAGAGATCAAGTTGAAATTTGATTAGATCTGAGATTATTGAAGTGCTAGAAAGTTGTATTGGTACATCTAGACCTAAGGATAACTGATTCACCCCCCCCCCCCTCCCCCTCCCCCCTCTTAGTTATTCTAAAATCATTGTAACATTTGGTATTAGAGTTTTTGGTGCTTGTAGAGAAAAAATTTAAAGGTACTTGAAGCTAATGATCAAGATGTACAAAAAGGGGTACCGAAGTTGAACAAGGAGAATTTCCCTACATGGTAGATTTTGATGAAATTGCATCTAGCTAGTATTGGTGATTCGATGAAATACTATGTGGAAAATGAGTATGTAATACTTGCTGCACCTTTGACTGCCAAGGAGATGAAAGAAAATCAAGAACACAATCAGGAAATGTTAGAGATTGAATCTGCCCTAAGCTATCCTAAATTTGAGGACATCAAGGATTGTACTAATGCAAAGAAAATGTGGGACACTCTTGTAGCTATCTATGGTGGAGACACAAATGTATTTAGATCCAAATTTGAGATCCTGAGAGGTAAGTTTGATGAAATGAAAATGCAAGAAGGTGAAATTATTACTCAATATTGTGGCAGAATTAAGGAGGTTGTAAATGCTATTAGAGGAGCTAATGGAATCATTGATGATGAGATTTCTATTAGTAAAGTATTGAGAACCTTGCTTCCTATCTATGCTATTAGAATTTCTACAATACTAGAATCAAGATGTAACCCTCATAATGTTCTAACTCTGAAAAGTCTTATTGGCAAGCTTACTACTTTTGAGCTGTCTAATTATGATAATTTCATTGTTCATAATATTGAATCTACATTCAAATCTCAAATTGTTCTTCATAAACCTAAGAAGGGAAAAGAAATATGTGAGAGCAGTGACAGCGACAGCAATAGTGATAGTGACACTTATGATGATGATCTAGATGACCTTGAGGGACTTATGGATAGAAGGCTTAAGAGAGGAAAAGGAAAATATAAAGGTAAACTTCCTATTATCTATTTTTCATGTAAAAAATTTGGCCATATTGTAGCAAAATGCCCTGACAGAGCTTACAAAGATGAAAGAAGGGAAAGCAAGTACAAAGACAAAAGACATGACAGAGATCACTGAAGGTACAAAGACTACAAAGAAAAAGGTAAGAGATCTTGTTATATTGTTGAAAAGGAAATTGATAATGATACTAATGAATTTGATGAATGTGATATAGAATTTGTTTATATTGATATGAAAGATGATTCTAATGAAGATGAGAAAAATACACTTATTTCATATGTGAGTAAAGGTGATAAATGGATTATTGATAGTGGTTGTTCACATCACATGACTGTGTTAGAAAGTAAAGTCCACCAAGATAACTGAGAGGGGGGGTGAATCAGTTATCAGATAATTATAACTTTTATCAACTTCAATAGATTTTAACCATGTAAGCAATATAACCAAAAACCATTGAAAGATATTCATACACAATGACACAAGATATGTTGACTAGGGAACCTCTTGATCAAAGAGTAAACCCTGGTGTGAATGATGCCCACAAAAGATGCACTAATATGAATATTCCTTGTGAAATTATGGACTCTATTAGGAGTCTTATGAAATACATTCAGTACATATGAATCCCTGTTAGGAGATTTTGAATCCCTACTAAAAGATTCTAACTCTGTTAGGAGTTATGGAAGAGAGAAGGACCCGCTGCCCAAACAGCTTCAATGGAAATATAATTGAACACACTATCCAACTAATCTCTATATTATTCAATAGAATAATATCAAATCATTACTGATCTCAACAATATGTTACCTCTTCTCTCACTATGCCAAACTGCACTCACTGCTACAGCAGATCTCAATTTTAGATCTCTATACTTCGCATATCTTCTTTCCATAAATTCACTTTCATGACCATATTCCAACCATGTTACAACAAGGAAAAACATTCCTTCCTTTATACCACACTCAATTAAATACAAATGAGTCTGCATCCAATTACAAAATAAAATTTTCCAGGCATTACATCAAAATTACACAAAACTGTCAGCTTCCAATTAGAATAGTTCTTCACTTGTGTGACCTTGAAGTTTGTGTTATCATCCACATCATAATCAATATGTCTTCAACTACTCTCTAACTATGCAAAACTATATTTCATCCCAATTAGGAGATATCATCCGATTTTCACAAACCACTACTCAGGAACACTACCTGAATACTGCTTCCACCAAAATGCTCATAACTTCCATGAATAAATAAATTACTATTTGTGTTCTTAAACATCAACATATGACATAACAAAGAGTAAATCCTCAACATCGCATAGCTCTATCTTCAATATCCCACATGCGCTAATCCAAACACTATCTACTCCTTTGCTAATCTCCAGTAGATCACTATGTTGACATCAATGACAATCACAATTATGAATGCAACAAAAATTGCTACAAAATGGCTACCAATAATCCCATAAGATATATTCAGCATTCATTCCTAACAATCTCCCCCATTGGCATTGATGGAAACATAGATGAAAAAATATCCAATGTTCCAAAAATCCAACACTACAACACTGTTGCTCTAAAAAATACTTTTGAATCCTCTTCATCAATCAAATCTTGCTTCATTTTCCTATTTAGTTCTCTCTAATAGATGGTACATATGGTTTTTCATGTACACTTCTCCCCCAATGACATCAATGATAGAAATTTCATCATTATGTCAACAACAACTCCAATGTCAAAAGATACTATTCAGAAAATACATTAACTAGAGTCCTTATGACTCAGCTCGGATACACATACTCCCCCATAGAGGAAGTACCAACATCCATTCCTGAAGAAAGATAAGGCTCATAGACCACTGGACTAATACAACCAACTGCATCATTTCTCAAAAGTAGGCTGGGGCATAACCCCAAGAATACCTCTCAGATACTCAAATGTATCCTTAGGCAAAGGCTTTGTAAATATGTCTACTATCTACTCCTTTGTGCTTATGTACTCAAGTTTGACTTCTTTCTCAACAACTTTTTCTCTTACTACATGATACTTAATCTCTATATGCTTTGTCTTAGAATGTAATACAGGGTTCTTAGACATACTAACTATGCTAGTATTATCACAATGTATAACAATAGGCTCAAAAAAATTATTCCAATATCCTTCAACATTTTTTTCATCCACATTATCTAGTTATAATTTTTTTCTACTGCTACATATTCTACTTCTGTTGTGCTCTGTGAAATACAATTCTACTTCTTGCTTAGCCAAGAAACCAATCTTCCTCCAAGGAAAAATGCTCCACCACTAGTGCTCTTTTTATCATAAATAATACCTCCCCAAATAGCATCTGTATATGCACATAGGGTAAAATCATCAACTTTTTCATACCACAATCCATAGTCCATTGTGCCTCCTAAATATCTCAGTATCCTCTTCACTGCTGCATAATGTGATTCTCTAGGTTCAGCTTAAAATCTTGCTACAATTCCAACTGAATGTGCTATATCAGGTCTTGTATGTGTCAAGTATGCAATCCTCCAATCATAGATCTGTACTTTTTCTATTCAACTATAGGAGTTTCATCTATGCTAGATAATTTATGTCCAGCTACCATAGGTGTTCCAACTGTTCTCCATTCCAAATCTCTTTAATAAGTCATTCAGGTACTTTGTCTAACTTACAAAGATACCATCACTATTTTGTGTTATCTATTATCTCAAAAAGTATTTCATTTCACCAATCATACTCATTTCAAATTTAGTCTTCATTTCATCAGCAAATTTATCATTGGCTTCATCTTCTCCTCCAAAAATAATGTCATCAACAAAAATAACTACAACCAACAAAACATTTTCAATTTCTTTTGTATATAGGTTTCTATCAGCTATTCCTTTTGTAAATCTCAATTTTAACAAATACTTATCCAATCTTGCATACCAAGTTCTAGGTGCTTGCTTTAGTCCATATAAATCTTTCTTCAATTTACATACCATGTCTCCTTCTTGATTCAAAGGAAAACCTTCAGGCTACTCAATGTAGACTTCTTCCAATTCACCATTCAGAAATGTTGACTTCACATCCATCTGATATACTTTGAATTTCTTAAAAGTTGCATAGGCCAAAAATATTCTTACTGCTTCAATTCTTGCTACTGGTGCAAAAGTGTCTTCATAGTCAATTCCTTCTCACTGTGAGTATCCTTTACATACCAATCTTTCTTTTTTCCTTACTACTTCTCCTTGTTCATTCATCTTGTTTTTGAATACCCATTTAGTTTCTATAACATTCTTATCTTTAGGTCTAGGGACCAATTCCCATGTCTTGTTCTTTTCAATCTGATCTAGTTCTTCTTTCATAGCTTTAATCCAATGTTCATCTTCACAAGCTTCACTAGTAGAGTTAGGTTCAATTTGAGAAATCAAACATAACTATTCTTGTACCTTATTTCAAGTTAGAACTCCTCTGTCTATGCTTCTAATAATTTTCTCAAGAGGATGATTCCTTGATAAATTCTTGTTAGGTGTCACTGTCTCAGATCTCACTTCAAGTGTCGGTTCTTCAATGATTTCACTCTGACTTTCATTCAACAATTCACTGTCAGTTTCATAAAAAAATTCATTAGTTTCAATGATAGGTCTAGGATGAGTTCCTTCATCTGATTCATAATCAAGCATTCTTTCCTGAATTTTGAACTTTTCATCAACTTTAACATGTGCACTCTCAACAATAGTCTTAGTTCTCTTATTATAACATCTATAAGATTTTCTTGTCAAATAATATCCAAGAAATAAACCTTCATCACTTCTAGGATCAAACTTTCCAATATCATCATCTCTCTTTATATAACATTCAGTTCCAAAAATTCTAAAATACTTAACTGAGGGTGCATGTCCAAACCATAATGCATAGGGTGTCTTATCTATGTTTGCTCTAATTTGTACTCTGTTCATTGTATACACTACTATGTTCACTACTTCTCTCTAAAATATATTTGCCAAATCATTCTCAAATAGCATAGCTCTTGTTGCTTCAGTCACTGATCTATTTCTTCTTTTTGCAATACCATTTTGTTCAGGTGTTCTAGGGGCTGAAAACTGTCTCTTAATACCATTCACTTCAAAAAAGGTGTTAAACTCTGTAGAATTAAACTCTCCACCTCTATCAGATCTCAAACATTTAATCTTCATTCCAAATTCATTCTCAACTTTATTATTAATGATCTTAAACTTATCAAATGCTTCAAACTTTTCTTTAAGAAATGCAATCCACATCATTCTTGTAAAATCATCAACAAGAAACATAAAATACCTTTCTCCATAGAATCCTCTAGTCCTGGTAGGACCGCTCAAGTTTGTATGAACAATCTCCAACTTTTTTGTAGATGTGGACTTCTTACTGGGAAATGAACTCTTTTGTTTAGCCATCACACATTCCTTGCAAATCATGTTAGTAGGCTTCATAATCTTAGGCAAATCTTTTACTGCAAGTGTAGTAATTACTTTCACAATGTTATCAAAATTTATATGACAAAACCTTATGTTCCATAACCATCTATCATCAATCTTAGTAATCAAACATGTCATCTCAGTAGGATTCAACTAAAATACATTACCACTTGTTCTAGGTCCAATGCCAATCAAATTTCCATCTTTATCTTTTATCACACAAGTGTTCTCAGTAAACCAAACTTGATATCCCCTATCAACTAACTATCCAACACTCAAAATATTATGTTTCAAACCATCCACAAAGTAAACATCATCAATATTAGTCTTCCCATCAAGAGTAATAGACCCTATACCTTTAATCTAACAAGGTGAATTGTTTCCAACTCTAACAACTCCTCCATCATAATTGTTAAACTTTATGAACTTTCTCATGTCTCCAGTCATATGATGTGAACAACCACTGTCTATAATCCAATCAACTTTCTTTTCAACTTAAGAAACTAGGGCTTTTTCTTCCTTAACATCTATTTCAAGATTTTCTTTTTTAATTGCTACAAATCCTATGTCATCATTATTCTCAGTATCACTTTCACTTAGGGTTCTCTCTATACTAGCTTCAAGTTCTTCATCATTTGCATAATAACATTCCTTAGATCTTCTAGGCTTGAAATTGTTTCTATACTTTTTAACTCTCTTAGGACATTTAGATGCAAAATGACCATATTCTTGACATGTCCAACATTTAAAAAATGTATTACCGTTTAGTTCTCTCTTCACAAGAAAGGCAATACCTTCTTCAATCTTCATGTCTTCTTCATTTCTAGATCTGCTACTATGAGCATAATCTCCACTCACACTAATGCTTCTTGACAAATTAGGGTGAACACTAAGAGCACTAGATGTTGTCTCCATTCTAGGCAAGTCTCCTGATAACCTCAGGTTCATTTCTGTTGCTTCCAATCTTCCAAGAAGAGTCTCTCTTGTAAAGTTTGAAGTACAAGGTATAACTTGTTCAATCATCTATGTTGTCTACTTAAATGAAGGAGTCAATGTCCTCAAAATTTTCCATATCACTTCATTTTTTGTCTTTGTTCCTCCACAAGATTTTATGCCTACAACAATTTCTAACATTCTACCAATATAGCTTCTAACAGATTCATCTTCCATCGTTCTTATATCTTCAAATGCACATATCCAATTATGTAATCTAACTTTCTTTGCATGTTCATCACCTTCAAAAGTAGATTGTAAAGCTTTCCAAATTTCATGAGATGTTTTCAAACATTTTACCTGACTATACTCATTCTCTGGAAGGGCTGACAAAAGTGCTTCTCTAGAAAGTATGTTACACATGAATAGATCTCTCTCATCATTAGTACATGTTTCAATATTATCTTCATCAATGATAGTCATCTCATTCTTAGTAATCAACCAATAACCTAGTATTAAACATAGTAGATGTATATTCATCTTTTCTTTCCAGTTGTCAAAATTCACTCCATCAAACTTAGGGCTTTCTTTCCTGAAATTCACCATAGATCTCCTTAAGCTGTTAAAATTTTCTTTCAAGGACTTGCTTCTCTAATACCAATTGTAAGAAAGTAAAGTCCACCAAGATAACTGAGAGGGTGGGGTGAATCAATTATCAAATAATTATAACTTTTATCAACTTCAATATATTTTAACCATGTAAGTGTTAGGAATAGTCCCAAGAGATAACTGATAGGGGGGGTGAATCAGTTATCTACAAGATTCAATTCTTTATTCATTTAAGTATACTTAAACATAAAGCATAAACACAATGAAAGAACACATGAACACAACACCAATATTTTGGTTACAGGGAAACCCAAATAGGTAAAAACCACAATGGGAATTGATACCTACTAATATTATGTACTAGTGTATTATGATCCTTGCTAGAAGATCCTTAACCCTATTAGGATTTACTTTACAATATATTTAGTATAGTAGACCTGGTCAAGGGTCAGACCCTATTAGGAGTTTTTTACAATTGTCCCTATTAGGGGAGAGGACACACTATTCAAGAGCTCACTACTCAAAGGGGCGAAGGCTACAACCTTCTAAATAATAGATACACACTATATCTGGATCTTGGTGAACTAAGCTATAAAATTTCTCTAGATCAGTTCCAATGTATAGCACAAAAAATTTACTTTATCACATAGACCTTCCTTTGATGGTTCAACACTTTGCACACTCTGCTATACTCTTCTTAATCAACCATGAACCACACTCAAGCAATCACAAATGACTACTTATAAATATCTTTCATCTAAATGATATAATCAAGTTGGCCTATTAGAACCACCTTGAAATTATATTAGAGAAACCATAACTAACTAAGATAAACATTTTGTCAGCTCTACTATGCATGCAACACATTTTGGGACTTGTCTAATAAGATAATTGTAGATGCATGCTACACACTGTCGGCTCTACCAAAATAACTGTATATTTCTCCTCAAGAAGAATTAACTTATGCGCTCTTAACTAAACATCAATAACTCTCATCTAAGCTTAAATCCAAGGGTGCATACCCACATGATAGGCACAACTCCATAACCAATAAAATCTATGTCAACTCTTCTAAATAAACATAGGAAACTTCTACTGGCAAATAACAACTGCATAACTTCACTTCTACTAAATATCAGAGTATGTGTCCATGACTAAAATATCACTAATATGTCTTCAACATATATCCAAGTGCAAAAGGCTCCATGTTAACTGTATGAACAACCATAAATAGAACACTCCCTATTACTCTAATAGGAACATTGCTGACAAAAGCTGCTATATAATTGTTTGTACTAACAGTTAACCTCTGTGCCCATGATATCATGCCGATATCATGTCCATGCTATATATACTAAAATCTTACTGCATAAGACTTCCATGCATGCTACTTTCCATATGTTTTCATCAATGACAAACATACAGTCAGTACTGGCTTGTTGGCAAATCTCCAATAGTAAGCAATATAACCAACAACCATAGAAAGATATTCATACACAATAACACAATGACACAAGATATGTTGACTAGGGAACCTCTTGATCAAAGAGTAAACCCCGATGGGAATGATGCCCACAAAAGATGAACTAATATGAATATTCCTTGTGAAAGGATAGACTCTGTTAGGATTCTTATAAAATACATTCAGTACATATGAATCCCTGTTAGGAGATTTTGAATCCCTGCTAAAAGATTCTAACTCTGTTAGGAGTTATGGAAGACAGGAGGACCCACTACCCAAACAGCTTCAATGGAAAGATCGTTGAACACACTATCCAACTGATCTCTAGATTATTCAACAAAATAATATCAAATCATTACTGATCTCAACAATATGTTACCTCTTCTCTCACTGTGCCAAACTGCACTCACTGCTACACCAGATCTCAATTTTAGATTTTTGTACCTCACATGTCTTCTTTCCACAAATTCACTTTCACAACCATATTCCAACCATGTTAAAACAAGGAAAAACATTCCTTCCTTTATACCACACTCAAGTAATTACAAATGAGTCGACATCTAATTACAAAATAAAAGTTTCCACGTGTTACATCAAAATTACACAAAACTATCAGTTTCCAATTAGAATAATTCTTCACTCATGTGACCTCAAAGTTTGTGTTATCATCCACATCACTATCAATATGTCTTAAACTTCTCTCTAACTACAAAAAACTAGATTTCATCCCGATTAGGAGATATCATCTGATTTCCACAAACCACTACTTAGGAACACTGCCTGAATACTACTTCCACCAAAATGCTCATAACTTCCATGAATAAATGAATTACTATCTGAGCTCTTAACCATCAACATATGACATAACAAAGAGTAAATCCTCAACATTGCATAGCTTTATCTTCAATATCCCATGTTCCCTAATCCAAACATTGTCTGCTCCTCTACTAATCTCCAGTAGATCACTATGTTAACATCAATGACAATCACAGTCATGAATGCAACAACAACTACTACAGAATGGCTGCCAATACTCCCATAAGATATATTCAGCATTCATTCCTAGTAGATTGGTGACAAAAGTAATTTTGAAACCCTTAATCATTACAAAGGTAGAAGTGTCAAGTTTTGTAACAATGCACCATGTGTTGTGAAAGGAAAAGGTTCAATAAGATTGACTGATAAGATCATATGCGATAATGCTTATTGGGTTGAAGGTCTTAACTATAAATTTTTTAGTGTGGTGCAGTTGAATAGTACTGGTTACTGAGCTGAATTACATCATAGAAAGGCTAAAATATTTGATGCCACTGGTGAACTCATTGGAAGTGGAGAATAGATAGGAGGTAACTTGTTCTATCTAGACATATCTAAAGAAACATGTTTGTTTGCACAATTTAATGATGTATGGTTATGGCATAAGAGGTTGTGTCATGTAAACTTTGAGGTAAATATAAGTAAGTTGAATAAAGTTAGAGGTTTACCAAGATTGAAGAAACCTGATAATGTGATGTGTAAATAGTGTCAATTGAGAAAAATGACAAAGTCAAGTTTTAAGAGCAAGACATATACTTCTGAAAATGTTTTGGAATTGGTTGATACTAACCTTTGTGGACCTATGGGTGTACAAAGCTATTGTAGTGATAAGTATTTTATTATGTTTGTTGATGACTATTCTAGAATGATGACTGTAATATTTTTAAAATAGAAATATGATGAATTTCAGTTGTTTAAGTGGTATTTAGAAAAAGTTGAAAAAGAAATTGGTAAAAGCTTGAAATGTTTAAGATCTAACAAAGGAGGAGATTTTATATCAAATGAGTTCAATCTGTTCTGCAATGATAGAGGAATCAAGAGACAAATGTATGCACCTAGGACACCACCATAGAATGGTATTGTAGAAAGAAGAAACAGATCAATTCTAGATTGTGCAAGAACATTGATGATTGAGAAGAATGTTGTACAAAAATACTAGAGAGAAGTTGTAAGTACAATTGTTTATACCTTGAACCAAGTACAAATCAAGAAAGGTAAAAATGTTACACCTTTTGAGTTATGGCATGGTTATACACCTAATGTGAAATATTTTAGAGTCTTTGGGAGTAAATTCTATATACTAAAAGACAACAAAAATGGAAAATTTGATGCTAAAAGTGATGAAGTAATACTCCTAGGATATTCCACTAAGATCAAAGCTTACAAGTGTTTGAATTCTAATACTAAAAAAAATGTGGAAAGTGCAAATATTAGAGTTGATGAATATGCAGAAAAGAATGAATTTGAGTGCAAGCAAGAGCCTAAAGATTACAAATATTTTGTTTATATGGAAGGAGAGGCTAGTAGTGCACCTAAACTAGATGTTGAGGAACTGCAGGATGTTGTCAAGCATTAGCAGGATATTGTTGAGCATCATGAGGATGTTGTTGAGAAATCAGAAGATGAGGTAGAGAATTTATAAGATGAACTTGAAGATCAAGACCAAGGAGAAAGGAAATCTGAACCTACTTTGGCACATTATGTGAGAAGACATCATAAGCCTAAACAAATCATTGGAGATAAAGAATCTGGAGTTATGACAAGGAATAAGTTGAAAAGTATTGGAGATTTGCCAGCAAGCCAGTGTTGATTATATGTTTGTCATTGATGACAACATATGGTAAGTAGAATGCATGGAAGACTTATGTAGAAGCTTTGAGTATATGTAGCATAGACATGTTATCAACATGATATCATGGATGTAGAGGTCAATTATTAGTACAAATAGTTATATAGTAGCTTGTGTCGGTAGTGTTCCTGACAGAGTTATAGGCAATGTTCTGTGAGTGATTGTCCATACAATTATCATGGAACCTTGTGCATTTGGATATGTGATGGAGACATGTTAGTGTTATTACATTCATGGATGTAGATTTTGATGTGCAGTAGAAGTGAAGTTATGCAGTCGCTATTCACCAGTTGTAATTTTTTGTGTTTATCCAAAAGAGCCGACAAAGATTATATTGCTACAGGAGTTGCGCCTATCATTTCGGTATGCATGCTTGGATTAGATTAATGATTGGAGAATTTTTAAGAATGTTTGGTTAAGATCACATGATATAATTCAACTTGAGGATAAAGTATCAATTAATTTGGTAGAGCTGACAATGTGTAGCGTGCATCTACACTAATTGATTTGGACAGGTCCCAATTTGTGTTGCATTCTTACTAGAGCCAACTAAGATGTTATTGGAGAGAGTTATTGTTTCTCTAATATAATTTCAAGGAGGTTCTAACAAGCTGACTTGATTATATCATTTAGAGGAAAGATACTTATATCCATCCATTTGTGATCACTAGATGTATGGAATGAAGATGAAATATTAGAGTGGAGCAGAGAGTGTGAAGTGTTGTGCCATCAAGAAGAGGTCTATGTGATAGAGAAGATAGAGTGTGCTATTCATTGGAACTGGTCAAGATAGTAGGTCTACCTCGGAGCTCACCAAGATCTAGATATAGTGTGTATCTATTATTTAGAAGGTTGCAGCCTTCACTCCTTTGAGCAATGAGCTCTCAAATAGTGCATCCTCAACCCTAATAGGGTCAATAATAAAAGACTCCTAATAGGGTTTGACCTTTGACCAGGTCACTGTATTTATTGTATTGTAAAGATCAACTCCTAATAGGGTTGTAATATCTTCTAACAAGGATCATTATACACTAGTGTAGTTTATTAGTGGGTGTTAATTCCCATCGGGGTTTTTACCTATTTGGGTTTTCCCATAACCAAAATATTGGTGTTGTGTTCAAGTGTTCTTTCATTGTGTTTATGCATAATGTTTAAGTATACTTAATTGGATAAATAATTGAAACTTGTAGATAACTGATTCACCCCCCTCTCAGTTATCTCTTGGGACTATTCCTAATAGAAAGATCATACATGCTTACTATGTGAGTTTGAGCCTAAAATAGTGAAAGATGCTTTAGAGAATGAAGACTAGATACAAGCCATGAATGAAGAAATATAGCAGATAGAAAAGAACAAAACCTAGACTCTAGTGTTGAGACCATAAGACAAGAATGTTATTGGAACAAAATGGGTATTCATGAACAAGCTCAATGAACATGGAGAGGTTACTAGAAAAAAATCCAAAGTAGTATGTAAGGGGTATGCACAAGAGGAAGGCATTGACTATAGGGAGACATTTGCCCCAAATGCAAGATTGGAAGGAGTGAGGACTCTACTTGCATATGCAGCATTTAAAGGATTCAAAGTATATCAAATGGATGTTAAATCTTCATTTCTGAATGGGATATTGGAGGAAGAAGTATACATTGAACAGTCAGAAGGATTTTTTGACCCAGGCAAGAAGAATATCATTTACAAGATACACAAAGCACTATATGGATTGAAACAAGCCCCCAGAGCATGGTATGAGAGATTGCATAATTATCTGATAAAGATTAGATTTGTAAGCACAAATGATAATAGTAATCTGTATATTAAGATAGAAGAAGGTAAAGGGATTTTGTTAGCTAAAATATTCAATGATGATATAATATTTGGAGGACAAGATGCCCTATGTCAAACCTTTTCAAATGAGATGCAAACTAAATTTGAAATGTCTATGTTTGGTGAGATCAAATTCTTTGTTGGTTTGCAAGTCTATCAGATGAAGAAAGGTATATATATTACTCAATATAAATATGTTAAGGAGATACTAAAAACTTTTGGTATGGAAGATTCTAGACCAGTAAGTACACCTATAGCTACTAGACAAAAGTTATGTAAAATTGATGATATAGCTGAAGTGAATCAAACCCTGTATAGATCCATGATTGGAAAGTTACAATATGTTGTCCATAGTAGATTGGATATTTCCCTAGAAGTTGGGATTGTTGAGAGATTTTCTACAAATCCTTAAGAGAGTCACATGGTGGCAGTGAAAAGAATATTGAGATATCTAAAAGGAACAGAGGATTATGGATTGTATTACAAGAAGAATGACAAGTTTGAACTGAAAGTTTACACTGATGTAGATTGGGATGGAAATGTTGATGATAGAAAGAGTACAAGTGGTGGTGCATTCTTTCTAGGAAATCAATTAGTCTCTTAGAAAAGCAAGAAACAAAAGTGCATTTCCCAATCTACAGCAGAAGTTGAATATGTAGCAGCAGCAGTGAATTGTTCAAATTTAGTATGGATCAAGCAATTGTTAAAAGGTATGAAGGAGGGAATCACTGAGCCAATTTTTATTTTTTGTGATAACACAAGGGCTATTAACATATCAAAGAATTTTGTTATGCACACTAAAACTAAGAATATTTCTATCAAGTATCATTACTTGAGAGAGTGGGTTCAAGACAAAGAAGTGAGACTAGAATATGTTAATACAAAGGAACAATTAGAAAATATATTCACAAAAGCGTTACCTAAATATTCTCATGAATACCTTAGAGTTAAATTAGTGGTGATTCCCCTAATTGAGGCTACCTAGAAGTATATAGGAGCACTACATCAAATGTGCTAATCATAATATCTAATAAATTGACACAAAAGAGATCACACTTTAGGAGTTGCCTAGAGTTGTGAGAAGTAAAGAAAAGATAATAATTAGTCATAAGCAAGATGATAGAGGGAGTATAAAGCATACTAAACTGATATGAAGACATCTACATGAAAAGATGTAAGTAACAGATACAAGTTTCTTTGGCATTGTTGTCAAAGAGGGGGATATTTATAAATAGTGAATTAGGAAGAGAGATACAACATGGAGAAATTCAATGAACCTGAGGGAAAGATTCTAAGGAAGAAATATAGAAAAGTAGTGATTCAGGAAGAGAGATACAACATTTGAGGGAGAGTTTTAGTGAACAGGAAAAGATAAATTTATCCAAGAGGGAGTTGGTACTTGGATGTGTTGGATGTAAATTAGAATGAAGCTAAGGATATTAATGAAGATCTATTGCATATTATTTTGGATTGTTTGGTAAATCATATGATATTCATGTAATGTTTCTATCAAAGCCAAAGAGGGAGATTGTTAGAAACTATAATTGATACAATTCTTATATTGTCATTGATGTCAAACCTTAATTGGTAAGATGGTTTCTATCTAGGAGATTTCCATATCTTTTGATTGATGAAGAGGATTTGAAAAGAGGAAATAACAAGAGGACCTAAGGAAAGGTTGACTTATGTGATACTTCAATGGGTACTTGATCAATTGGCACATTGACAAGATGATGTGTTGTTTATCTTTAACACCAAGTGAAGAAGAAAGACTGGAAATATAGGCTTGACCGAGCAAAATTGAATAAATCTAGTTTAAGTTGAGTGATGTTAGTGTCAACTGAGTGCCAGTATATGCCGAGAAAATCTAGTGTTGGTTGAACATCAATAATTGTCGAGTGACATATAATTGCTAAGAAGAAAAGTGTTAGTGATGATCAAGGAGATGAACATAGTATTAACCAAGTGTCAGTAATTTATATTTTGAGAAGGAATTGAGAATCCCAGTTGGCATAGTTGAATTCTTGGGATATGTAAAATGTATTGACATTATTAATGAATGGTATAAATTATTTAATGCATGGTAAATCATTTTCTTATAGATTCAATGATAATTTTGGAGATGTATCTAGAAGAAAAAGAAGGAGAACATAATGATGGAAGGATTAGATGAATCTAACCTAAACCTAAGATCTATGGAAGAGATTAAGTGGCAAAAGATTAATCTACTTGATCAAGGAGGTATAAGGATAACCTAATTGTGAGGTTACAATATACAGAAGTGGTTGATGTTATTGACTGATAAGTCTAAGCATAAGGCTGAAGGTGAAGCTATGAAGAGCTGATAAAATTTGTGGTGATTTCTTGAAGAGAATTCTAAGTAGATCAAAGATGGAGATGAAAATGAAGATCAGTCAGTAAATCAGAATATGTGCGAACTAGATCTGTATTTGCAAAGTGAGTTATATATTTTTTAGATCAGAACCTAATGTTACTTTCTAACCATTATATCAGTCTAAATCCTTTAATCAATGTTGACCTAATAGTCATTGTATAAATCCTTTAATCAAGGTGACATTCTGATGGAATGTTCTTAAGTCCTCTAACAAGGCCACACTTAACAGAGTGATTAAATCCTTTAACCAGATCACACCTAACAATGTGTATTGTAAACCTTTAATCAGTTTGGCTTCTCACAGAGCTCACTTTAGAAGAGTGAAAATTGGTAGCATGTTATAAGTGGTTTTCCCTAAATTGGGTTTCCACTATAAATCCTGGTGTTATACTTGTGTGAATGTTATTTTATGTGAATGGTGTTGAAAATTTTATATCCTACAAGTTAATTACTTCAGGACAATGGACTACAAGTTTTATGTTATTGGTATATGTTATAGAGCTCGAGTTGAAATTTGATTAGATCTAAGATTGTTAAAGAGCTAGAAAGTTGAATTGGTACATCTAGACCTAGGATAAATGATTCACCCCACCCCTCTCAGTTATTCTAAAATCATTCTAATGGAAACAACAATGCAATTAATAGATTAATGATAGCTAAATGAATGTACCTAATGAATATAAATGATGATACCATTAATGGATGGTACTTAATGAATTTAATGATATGAAAAATGAATGAATGCACCTAATGAATCAACACAATAAAGAAATTGAATGCAAGGATAATGAAAATTATAATGCAATTAAATGACAATATAAGGGACTAAAATGATATTAATGATGGCATGGAATGAAATGAAATTAAAATGATATTAATGATGGAACTACAATGATATTAATGATGAAATAAAATGAAATGCAACTAAGATTCCAGCTAGATGATGAATGCAATTGAATTGTTGTGAGATGGATAATGATGATAATGCAATTGGATCTATATGAAGATGAGATGATAATGTTTTGTGAGATGCATTTGTGTATGTGGTGAGAATGATATGGATGTATTAAAAATGAAATGATGATGGATGACCATGAGGGTATGCAGATGGAAATGCAATATAATACAAGAATTCTCAACAAGGTCACCCATACGAAAGACTAACTAGGCATAGGGAATGGAAGGAAAAACATTTACAGAGTCCTAATCCATGGATTAGGGAAGGGGGAAAAGTGGTTGGGGGAAGATGGGGGAAAATGAGGAATTATATGAGTAAATGTTGGATGATTTTGAAGCTTGAGCAAGGGGTATTTTGTGATGGAATACCACCATGTAGTGAGCACTTATTTTGGTGTAGAAATATCAATGAGTCACCAAGGTTACTAATAACTCAAGGCCTTGTTAAAGACCTTGCATGGGAGTGAATCAACTAGCACACAAGGATTGTCCCAGCATCACACCTAAGTTACAGATAACTAGGGTGCATACAATGTTGGGGAACCAACAAGCAAATGATATTTTAAAAGTGCACCATGAAACCCAAAGGGATTACACGTTAAAAATGCAAAGGTCATTTCTAATTGAATCACAAACAAAAAGATCAAATATTTACACTAGGTTCTTCCATTCGAAGCACACCATGATATAAAGGATTGTAGAAACTTTGAGGAGAAAGCAACTGAGGAGCCCAAAAAAAGATAAACAAGAACTAATAAATAAATCCAAGATCAAAATGAATACCCAAAAGATGTCCTTTTCCAAAGTGATTGGCTGACTAAAAGATTAGTTGATGAGGTCTGACATGAGGAAAGATGTATCCTACAAGGACCTACTGATGGGGTATGACTTAAAATTTGTTACAAATAGAAAAAAGAGGTATCAAGGACAATCAAGATGATAAAGTATCTCTTCCAAGGAACTTGTTGAAATTCTATTCTAGTGAAACAAAGGATCTGAGACACACTCAACATAGCAACAGACCTAGAGCGAGGATATGTACAATGAGACTAAAGCAAGGATTGACCTGACGCTATCATATAATTGAAAGAATAATATATACAATTAAAGAACCAATATATATAACCAATATGTGCAAATCTTTGGAATCGGGATAGTAGTACAAATCTCAATGTGCATGTGTGATAATTGAACACCAAGGGAATATGGGTTTGTGATGGGGAACTTTGGTGGGAATGTGTAGGTGAATTGATGTAAGTGGAAGGATGTGGGGAGATGCGGGATTTTGATAGATAATAGTACAATCCACTATGTGTGACACCTATTTCCTTTTTTTTATTGCACATACTTATCCAAGGCACTTGATTTCCATGTTTTCACCATTGGATGCTTATTTCTCTTTACTTTTTTTGCATTTTTTTTCAAGACTTTTTTTTATTTTTGATGATTTTTTAGATAAGTGGGGTACACTACATGACTAAGGCATATAGCCTTTTGAGGTGAATGATGTTGATGGGATTATTTATTGGTTCCTCTTCTAGTGTGGATAGTGGATTAGTCCCTAAGCCAAAACATGTTGTGATAATATAAGGACCCAACCAGGTAGGCTCAAACTTGCCTTTCTATTCTCTATCATGTTGGACTTTTTGATTCTCTTTAGGGACAAAATATGCCACTTGGAACTTTTGTGGGAAGAATTTTTTGTTATTTTTTCTTTTAAGCATGTTTCATTATATAACCAAGTGATCATATGCTTTCTACATCTTCTCATCTAGCAAATCTACTTGTGTGATTCATGCTACATGATAGTCTGCATATGTGACCAAGTTCTTGAGTGACACGCATAGTGATGGAAATTAAACCTCAATTGTTAAGATGAATTATGCACCATATACAAGGGAGTATGGCATGGTTCTTGTGGAAGTATGTAATAAAGTGTGGTATGCCCAGATGGTGGGATTGATTTGGAGGTGTCAGTCATGACCAAAATCATTGACAACCTTTTTGAGGATACTTAGAATAGTTTTGTTGGCTTCCTTAGCTTGGTTGTTCTCTTGAGGAAAATATGGACTGGAGAAGTGCTAGTGGATATGGGATTTCTTAAATAGATTCTTCATGTGTAAGTTTTCAAATGGTATGTCATGATTTTTGAAGATGGTGGAGGGGATGCCAAAATGGTAGATGATGTGGTAGAGGAAAAACTTGGATATTTGGACACCTATAGTAAGAGTGAGGAGAATTGATTCTACCCACTTTATGAAGTACTCAATAGCAGTGAATATATATTTGTGTCTATTTGAGGATATGGGGGTTATCTTACCAATGAGGTCAAAGCCCCAACTTGAGAAGGGCCATGGTAGCACAATGGGATAAAAATTCTTTGTTAGAGCATGGACAAGGTTCACATGTTGCTGACATGGTAGTAATTTCTTTACAAATTCACATGCATCATGTTCCATTATGGGCCAGTAGTACCCCGCTCTAAGAAGTTTCTTAGCTAATACCATGCCACTCATGTGGGCACTATCGATTCTAGTGTGGACCTTTTATAATTCTAGGGTGGCCTCATTTGAATTTAAACATCTAGAGAGTACATTGTAATTACCTTAATGATATAGGGTATTGGATACAAGAGTGTAGTGGGAAGATCTAAGAATGAGGATCTGGAGTTGGTTATTGATTAGGTGAGGGAATATGATACCATTTTTCAAGTAAGTATAGATTTCATGGTACCATGGGGACTTGGGACTAACCAAGACACACACCATTTCAGAATTGGCATTCTCATAAGTAGGTATATGGAGTTTCTCAACCAAGAATTCATATTGCACTATGTCATGTGGTATCTCAAGGAGTGTACCGATAGTGGCCATTGCATGTACTCCTTTTTTCTAAAGTATAGGTACCTATGTGAACTCCAAAACTTGGAAATTTTGTTTCATTTTATCAACCAGTTCTTTGTATGGTAGCATCTTGTCATCTTTTGTCTGAAATTCATCTAGGACCTTCTTGATGATGAGTTGTGAATCATAAAATACTTCTATCTTGGTTATGTTCCATTGAATTGTTATTTTCGGTCTTGGGATGAGTTCTTCATATTCTACAATGTTATTTGTGTAGGGAAAGTACACTTTGAATGACTTAGAGATGTAGTCACCTTGGTGAGTGACAAAAAGGATCCCTACCCCGATCCATGAGCTATGTAAGAACTATCAAAATATAAATTCTAGGTAGGTTGTTCTTCAATCATGCAGAGATGTTCATCTAGAAATTCCATGACTAGAGGGTATGCATCTACTAGTGGTGCCTCGACCAATTGATCTACGATGAATTATCCCTTGATTACCTTTAAGTCTTCATATTGAATATCAAACTCACTCAAAATTATGACCCATTTAGCCATAATACCTATGAGAGTAGTGTGAGAGATTAATATTTGAGAGGATATACTTTAGAGATGAGCTTTATTGTGTGAATGAGCATGTAGTGCTAGAGTTTTTGAGTGGAAAAAACCACTGTCAAGTATGCCTTTTCCATGAGTGAATAATTTAGCTTGTAGCAACAAGTGTGCATCTGATGTAGTAGATGGCTCTTTCTTTTCCATTGTATTTGAGTTGAGAAAGAAGTTCCCATAGTGTTGTGGTAGTAGTTGATATGTATAAGATAAGAGGCCTTCCGAGAGTAGTTGGTATGAGAATGGGTGGGTTTTCCAAGTATTCTTTGATCTTTTCAAAACTTCTATAACATCATGGGTCCCATCTAAATCTTTTTTCCTTGCATAGTAGATGGGTGAATGGTTGGCATTTATTAGGAAGCTATGAGATTAACTTGTAGATAGATTGTAGCTTGCCTTACAAGTTGCACAACTTCTTGAGATTCCTTGTTGGAGGCATTTACATTATGGAATTGACCTATTTGGTGTCGATCTCTATACCTCTTCTTGATACTATGAATCCCATGAGTTTTCCAGATGTGACTTCAAAGGTACATTTCTTTGGGTTGAGCTTTATCCCATATTGGTGAAGTTGGTACAATATATATTCAAGAACGTTGAGGTGATCTACTCTTGTTTGGGATTTTCCCAAGTTGTCATCCACATAATCTTCAAGGGTCTTATGAATCATTTCATAGAATATGAAATTCATGGCTCTTTCATATGTGGCTCCTACATTCTTTAGGCTAAAAGACATCATGTTATAGCAGAAGGTACCCCATGGGGTTGTCAATGTCATCTTATGTTGATCTTCTTCTATAATGTATAGCTGATTGTAGCTAGAGAAACTATCCATGAGTGCCAACATCTCATGTCTAGTTGTGAGGTCTGCTAGAATATCAATGTTAGGAAAAGGGAAGTCATCCTTAGGATATGCCTTGTTGAGATCCTAGAAGTTTGTGCATATTCTAATTTCTCTTGTTGGTTTAAAAATTGGCACCATATTAGAAATCCACTTTGAATAGTCAAGGGCACAGATGATCTTAGCTTGTAGGATCTTTTCCAATTCTTCCTTAACCAACAAGGCCACTTTGGGATGCATCTTTTGAATCTTTTTCTTAACTAGCTTGACATTTGTGTTTACTATGAGATGATGAACTACCAGGTTGGGGTCTAGTCCAGCCATGTGTGAGTAAGAATATACAAATTTGATAGTGGATTCTTCAAGAAGATTTGTGAAAGCATGATCCTCGGCTTTTGATAATGACACTGCTATGTAGGTGATCTATGGATACTCCTATGATCCTAGATTGATAGGATTTGTTTCTTTAATTAAAATAGATGACTGCTTTGGCATGTAATCATGGATAAGAGGAAGAGGAGAGTATCTATCCTCTAGCACCTTAGAGAGGTTTTCACTAGAGGATACACCCTTTGTTTTTACTTAAAGACTCATTTTTTTTCTTTTTGATTTTTTTCATTTTTGTGGCTAAAGACCTTCTCTTCCCCAAAATATCCCTTTGGGTGCAATTTGTAGGTATGTGTTGAATCATTCCCTTGATCTTGTTGTTGTTTTGTTCCTCCCATAAATCTTAGGAGGACATACTTACTTTGTAACTCATCAATATATGTGACACTTGGTTGGTCCTAGTCTATGAGCTCAAGGTAAATGAGTGGAAGGTCTATGAGCTTTATGAAAAGTTGGAAAAGCACAGAGTTTCCTAGGAAGGTTTCATAGTCAAAGATATCTTTGTAGGATCTCTTAACTTCCTCTTCATGGATGTCTTTTACCTCAATGATTTCACCTAGGTTATTATGGTAGTATGAGGCAAAGTGTGGTTGTCACTATATATCTCAAATTCAACAGGTTCTTCCTAGATAGCTAGGGTGTCTTTCTAGTCAGATAGATGGTGCAAGGACCAATCAGGTTCCCTTGATTAGCCCTAACTTTGGCATGTTTTAAACTATGTCTTAGCAACATTTTCATATGGTTTTTTAGACTTTAAGTAGTAACTATAGAACCTTTCCATGGATTATGATGCTTAGTTGTTTATAATGGAATATATCTATTATAATAATTCTTTTTATAGTTTCCATAACTACTACTTGTTGTTTTTCTAAGTGATGTGTTCCCTTCAAGATTTATCTTCATGAAACCATTACTATCTGTTTTCTTGCATCCATATGAGTAATGTTGTTTTCTTGTGTTTAATGAACTATGGATGCATTGAATATGGATAATGAGAATTTGATAGATTTCATCTATGGAGCTAACCCCTTTATGCAAAAATAGAAGTTATTTATGTGGGAACCAAAGATTTAGGAGTCAATTTACATTCCACTTGGTCATTGCCTAGAACGGTTTTGGTAAAGACCGATTCAGCCGCAGAAGCACATAGCAATGGAAGGAGAAATTAAAAGATATATTCACATGAGGGGAAGGTTCTCTAAGAATCTAGTGGAAAGGGTCTTTATGATCCACAAATATAGTGTGATGGTCATTAATATTTCTTGATTGATTTGACTCAGTCTTCCTCTCCCCACTCTCTGTCAATTGTGATAGTTTTGTTTATAATAAAATCTTTCCACCTTAAGTGGATAAGTCAGTTAGAAGTTAGTTGAGTTTAGTTGTAAATAAATAGCTTTGGCCTTTAGATGAAGTAATATAGAGAGGGGATAGAATATAAGAGAGAAGAAGTAAGAAGTATTACCAGTTATCAAAGTTAATCATTTACTAGCAATGTATGTTTCAATGCTAATTCAATAATATAATTCTAAAGTTTCAAGTTTAGCCTATTTTTTCTCTAAGGATGCTACCTGAGGGGGCCCACTCAAGAAAGTGTCTATTATTTCCTTTTCAACAAATAGGATAGTTGTACTTTGATTTTATGTATAAGTTCAATGATTGTTCTTGCAGATGATAGAGATACAGAACTATTGGTTGTTCCTGTAGCCATTGAGTAGTTCTTGTTCCCCATAGCTTAAGTGTTTCTTTAGTTTGAGTTAAAAAAATTTATTGTATGTTCATTTCTAGCATCATGTTCTTAGAAATAGGATACATTTTTTTCATAGAAAACTAGTGCATATATTATGCTGACCCATTTCAAGTTATATGACCCTGAGTTGACAATTAAATGATACTTTAGAGGGATTTTTGGCTTGCAGATATGGTGTTCAATAACAAAGTAGGGGAATTTTCTTTCCTAGATAAAAAAATCCAATTAATAGCACTACATTTTTGGCATTTTTGTTAGGGATGGTGTTGAACTAAGAATCGGTGGCATGCATGGTAGTTGTAAGTCTAAGTTGCAGTTAGTCTTTATCTTAAAAGTTTAACTTTTTCCATAGTCTATTTTTGTATTTGTTGTATACATAGAAGAAGAGACAAGCTTGGAAGATTCCTTTCTAGACAAATTAGACAAGAAACACCCCAAGAAGAAGAAGCTTATGTCAATCCTGACAAGAATCTAACCCCTTATTCTTCTTCTTCCTCAGACCTAGACTTTCACGTGTTTGATGAGCTAATTGACCTTAACTAGAACCAAGAAAATACCCAGCTAACCCTTGTAGTTTTTCAGCCTAGGGGCAGCCCAAGGACTCAGAAAAGAATGGTAGTTCCATCTACTTTTCCCTTTCCAATCCCTAACCTACATGACAATCATAATCTCAAGAATATACCTACTTAAGTACTTCCCAAGTTCTATGGGCTAATCACAGAGGATCCTGATACCTTTATGTTTGAATTTGATATCCTCTATAGAAATTTTAATTATTCCACAAATACTCATAGGCTAAAATTTTTCCCTTCTACCCTTAAAGATTCAGCCTTGAGGTGGTTCATGGGATTGTGGAACAGATGTAGCAGCTACTTGGGATGCTCTCAAGACCCTGTTCATGGACAAATATAAAGAATATTACAGTGGAAATAATATGAGAGGGGGTGATATCTTTAAAATATCTCAAAAGGAGTAGTAAACTTTAGAAGACTATGTATCAAGGTTCCTGTGTAGTCTGCAGAAGAATACTTAGCATCAGTTGAATAAAGGATCCCAAATACCTCTCTTTCTAAAAGGATTTAATGACAATTTCATGGATACATTGGACCTCATGGTAGTAGGAGACATTACCCAGAGAGAATGGAATGATATTAAGAAAATTTATCTCAATTACTCAAGGGTATGTGTGAAGAAAGGGAGAGGGTTTTAGTCTTCTAATCCCAAAGCCAATGGTTATGGAGTGTCCAAGGTAGAGATTTATAATCTCTTGTCAAACTTCAAGCAGGACATTAATAATAATGTCACTACCCAACTGGACACCATGCAAGCTTAGAGGAAGAAAGATGAAGCACATGCAAAGTTGGCTGGATTTTTCCCTCGTTGTAGATAGAACAAGGATTGTATATGCAACATTCTGGCCAACTTGGAGGCATGCCATCTTCCCACTAAATTTAAGTTCATTGAAGGATATGATGAGAAAGTGTTATTTGTTTCTCAGTGCGGGCCATGGGCCGCAAGACAAGGTATGCCTTAGGATCCCTTGCAATATTTTGGTTCATATAATAATTAGTGGAAAAAACTAGTATCCTCCATACTCCCAACCTTATGGGAATAACCCTTGGCCTAGTCCCCATCAAAACTAGTGAATACCTTTGCATAAAAATTAATGGAAATAACCTCCATCTCAAAACCAATAGAAAACCCCTCAAGGGAATTGGAAGCAATCTAATCAGTGGAAGGGAGGACACTAATGGTCTAATCAACCTACTTGTTACTTTTAGAAAACCCAACAGTAGCCCATCATACCATCTCCTACAGCCATGTGGAATTCAAATCCTAAACCAACTCAATTACCAAATCAGTCAGCACCTAATCCTAATAGCAAGCCTCAACAACAACAAGTTTACTCTACCAATCCTAATCAACATCCTACTTATTCCCTTAACAATATTAATATGAGATAAGGGATATTCTTGTCGACCCCAACTCCTCTTGTAATTACAAAAGTTTCATATGAGGAAAGTAAGCAAGAAATCATAAATGACAAAACCCTAGCTAAGGAGTCATTGATAGAACCTATATTTGACATTATTAATCAGTTGAATCATATATGTATGTGAAGATACCCTTGTTCAAAGACATAAAGGAAGTTCTTATTTATATCAAGGTTATCAAGGAGGCATGTTTAAAAAAGCCAGGTAGGAAGAAGAGATACCTACACCTACTCCTACTATCTTGTAGGTTGCTGACAGTTCCACTGTCAAACCTGATAGATTCATAGAAGACCTTGTAGTCACCTTGGATTCATGGGAATACCTTGCAGATTTCATGGTTTTGTCTCCAAAAACAACATTAGGGGGGTATCCAATCATATTAGGAAGACCTTTGTTGGAAACTCTAGATGCCTATATAGGTTGCAGCTATGGAGACATGACCATATATGATGGTTATAGCACCAAAAATCTCTCTCTCTATGTTCAAACCTAACCTCAAATTGAGACTAAGTAAGCACTTTGGCCTGATTCAGGGCAAGATGTTGAAGAGGAAGTTAATTTTGTGGTGAACCTAATCATGATTAGAAGGGGACCTTTTATTGAGAAGCAAGTAGAGGACAAAATTTTGGACAATGTCTTCAAAAATAATTATGGTATTGAATATCCTCTATGTGGAGAAAGTCCATGTTCACTATAAACTATTCTTCCCTCTTATACTTATACACACTTTTCTATAGCAATAGATTGCTTGCATACCTTATTACTTCATGAGATAAGGATGCCCATTTTATTTTATGTCTCCATGTTAGAGTTAACCTCACAAGTAGAGATTGTTGCGGGAAAAGTTTTGAATGTCAACAATAGCCTTACTGCTTAGCAGTATGAGTCCATAATTCATATCCTCACTAACCGCAAGGAAAAATTTTCTTGTGAATATAGTGACATGAAAGGGTTGTATCCTAAATTATGTACACACTAAATCTTCATTGATAATGAATTCAAGTATGTCAAACAACCCCAAAGAAGAGTTAACCCAGCTCTTAGGGAGATAGTAAAAGAGGAGCTATAAAAGTTGTTGAATGTAGGGTTTATCTACCCAATTTCAGATAGTCAATGGGTTTCCCCATTATTTATTGTGCCTAAGAAAGTAGGTAAGTGGAGAGTGTGCATGGATTATAGGGAGATTAATGCTACAACAAAGAAAGATCATTTTCCTCTACCTTTTATTAATCAAATATTGGATAACCTATTAGGTAAAGTGTAATTCTCTTTCCTTCATGGTTTCAGTGGCTATAATAAAATTAGGATTTCTCTAGAAGATTAGGAAAAGACCACCTTCACCTATCCTTGGGGAAAATTTTCTTATTCAATGCTTCCCTTTGGCCTTTATAATGCTCCTGCAACCTTCCAAAGAGATGTGATTAGTATATTTTCTGACATCTCATATGACTAGATGGAAATTTATATAGATGACTTCACTGTGTATGGTGAAACATTTGAAGAAGCTAAGGATAACTTGGAGAAAGTAATCTAGAAGTTTGAAGATCACAATCTTTCACTTAATAGTCAAAAATATTTCATGATGATGTGGGAGGGAATAGTGCTCAAACATTATATCTCTATTGCAGGAATACAAGTGGATCCTTCTAAGATTGAAGTTATCTCTATTTTACCCTTTCCTAATAAACAAAAGGAACTCAAGAGTTTCCTTGGTCATTTTGGATACTAGAGGAGATTCATTAAGGATTTTAGTCAAATAGTGGGGCCTTTATATGTTCTTTTGAAGAAAGATGCAAAGTTCAAATAGATAGAAGAATGTGAGAAGGCATTTCTTGCACTTAAGATAGCCTCACACAAGCACATGGTTTGAAAGGGCCAGATTGGTCACTTCCATTCCACATTCACATAGATGCATCAAATTATGTTGTCACTGGTATTCTAGAATATAAAAAATGGGTCAACTAAGCATGTCATCTACTATGTTAGCAAAAAATTGCAGGGAGTTAAATTCAATTATATTTTCACAGAGAAGGAAATGTTGGAAATCATTTATGCACTTAATAAATTTAGGTATTACATTTTAGGTTATAAGATATTTTTCCATACTGATCATGCATCAATCAAGTACCTTATGAATAAGAATTCTATCACATGAAGGTTGTCCAAGTGGTTGTTTCTGATGTGGGAATTTGACATTAGCATTATGGATAAAATAGGTAAAGCCAATGTGGTTGTTTTCTTATCTAGATTGCAAAGGCAAGATAATTTTGCACATATAGAAGATTCATTCCGTAATGAACATTTATTTTCAATCCAAGTTATCCATCCATGGTATTTAGATATAGCTAATTACTTAGCTACAAGAAGGACTCCTCCTCATTTCTCACCAAAGGAGAAAAGTGTTGGTTGAAAAGAGTTTTAACTTCTCTTGGATTGTAGATTGCATTTTTTATGCAAAGATGAATCAAGTAATGAGGAGATATGCGAGGGAGGAGAAGACTTAATACATATTTCATGCCTTTTATGATGATCCTTGTGGAGGATTTTTTTCTGCAAAAAAGACAACCATGAAAATATTGAATGTTGGTTATTATTGGCCCACACTCCATAAGGATGCAGTCAAGTACACAAAAAAGTGTAATAGATTCTAGAGGATGGGGAGACCAACAAGATTAGATAAAATTCCCTTGAATCCTCAAGTGGTAGTTACCCCTTTTGACAAATGGGGCCTAGACTTTGTAGGCCCAATTGATCCTCCATCAAATGGTAAGTCTTACATCCATGTTTTTACTGATTATGTAACCAAGTGGGTGGAATAAAATCTTATGAAGCATGCTAGGGATAATAAAGTTGCATAATTCCTCTATGAGGATATTTTCACCATATTTGGGGATCCTAGAGAGATTGTAACAGACCAAGGGGCTCAGTTCACTTCTACCCTAGTAGCACCTTTGGTTAATGAGTATAATCTCAGGCATAGGAAGTCAACCCCATATCACCCTCAATCCAGTGGCCAAGAAAAGGTCACTAATAGGGATATTGAGGCAATTTTGACAAAAATAGTGAACCTTCATAGGAAGGATTGGGATGCAAGACTAAGAGAAGCTATTTGGGCTTATAGGACCACTTGGAAAAATACAATAGGTTATACACCTTTTGAGATGGTGTATGGAAAGAAGGTTGTAATGCCTATAGATTTTGAACACAAGAGTCTTAGGATAGCATTGGAACTCAATCTAGATCTAATGACAACATAGAAAGAAAGAGTCATGCAACTCAATGTCTTGGATGAGCTTAGAAAAGATGCCCTATAGCACACAGATTTAATCCATAATAAACATATTAAATGGCATGACTAGTATATAAAGGAAAAGAATTTTTCTATAGGAGATTGGGCTCTATTATATGACTCTAGAAATAAGGACATCTTTGGAAAGCTACAAACCAAATGGTTGGGTCCATATGAGATAGCAGAAGTATTTGAAAATGGTGTCATACAATTGTGTATAATAGATGATGTTAGGTTTAGATTTTTGGTCAATGGGAATCGACTAAAGCCCTATCTTAAACCCATTGAAAAGGTAGAGTTCTTAAAGTAATTCTAGTCTGAGCAGTAGGGTGTACATCCTGCAGCTGAAGGGATTGAGTCCCAGCTCAATTCTCTAAGTGTTGCATGATAGTGTGTTGGCCTTCATAATAAAGGATTCACTTAGTGGGTCCCATTATGTTCCACTCGCCCATCCACCATATGTACCATCTTATATTTCTTCCACCTCATCCATCCATCATTCATCTTTTTCTCTAGCTTGTCCTTGAAATAATTTGTAATAAAAGAGGGAGTAGTCACATCAATTGGTTAAGTATTCATTATGCTAGGTATGCTCCACATAATCTTAGGTGGTTAATTATTCTATTTCATTGCATTTATGAGTTAATTAAAGAAATTACATTTATATTTTGAATATGGTTACAAATTGACATTCTTTTCTGCATGCTTGAATTGCCACATCTATGTATTTTTGCCGCCAAATACTCAAATAGAGTTAATGCCATGTCCTTTCTATTAATACTTGATATTTTTCATCTAATTCAATTGTTTTCCAGTTGTATCTCCTGCACTTAATACCCATTAGACCTTACATTCTTTCCTAAACTTGTCTAAAACTTTGAAGTATGAATTGATGAGCCAATTTTTGCATCTCTAGCAATTCTTGAAACAACGGTTTAATAGATTAGGTTGAGGGGAGGAAAGGGAAGTGGTCAACATTGTATGAATTTCACTAAGAAAGAAAAGAGGTTGATTTTTTATAGAGTGTTGGTGAAGTGTGTTGATTTTTTAAATTGTGTGGGAAGCTGAAGTTGTTAATGGGGGGACAACCTGCTAGGTATGAGCCAACAAACCATCACATTTTGTTGTAGGATGCCCATAATTTGTCTGCATTTTGACAATGTCACTAGTCAATTATTTCATGAAGCTCACCACATTTTATGAGTAGGTGGCATAGGAATTCATGAGGACTTTTCAAAATGGAGAGGCAAAGGTAAAAGGTCTCAAGGTCATTGTTACAGAAGAAAAAAAATTTGAAGTAACTGGGTTACCTCAGAGTAGTGAATTGTTTCTACAAGAAAAGGATGCAAGAACTACTCGAGTTGAATTCACTTGACCTGATGACCCTCAACTATGCATAAACAAACAAGGCACTTAGTGACTAAGCTTACAAGAGGAATGGGATCCGAAGGTCACCTATGTTATCAATTATTTGGCATGTGAAGGTATGTTCTTAGACCTCCATTCCCATCATTTTAAGTTGTTTTCTCATATGCATCATGGGTAGATAATCAATGTCCCTAATTTCATTTACAACTTACTTGTCAATAGTGCATCTGTATACTAAAAGGGTCAGGTCAATTCTATTTCTCATCATTTCCTAATTAAATTTCTCATAGAAAGGTCTGTAAGAGACCATTCTCTTATGCCATGAGAAGAATTTGTTAGTCTCAAGATATTTAGGGTAGAATTTCAGGATGTTAGACCTAGATGAGAGCCTCTTACCCATAAGAATCATTCAAAAAAAGTCGAAGCCTCCATAGTTGCACCTCATAATACTTCTACCCCTAAATCTTCTGCCTCTAATGATTGTAAGGATAATATTCCCTCGTTAGAAAGAATTTCCAAGATTTCTCAACCAAACCTTGTTACTCCTTCTAGGGTTTCTTCTGGAAAAGATAAAGGGAAGTCTCCAGCTCCAATTTCTGAGTTGGACACCCCAAAATGTATTCCTAAACCTCTTAAAATGAGTCATCCTAGTGAAATTTCCACTCATGCAACCAAATCCTAGAAGAAAGCAACACAAATTATTACTCATACATGGAAAATCAATAGATTACAGGGATAATCGGCTACTCCTATTTTTAATATTTATTCCTCTCCACCTAGTCCTTCTCATTCCCCATAGTCACCTCATGTATCCAGTATCCTCACTTCACCACTACATTCTACTAGTCCTACATATGCACCTGAGGATGCAGTAGACTCTTCTCCTATAGTGTAGCTACAAGAATAAATTGGGTTGGGGGAGTTAGCGGCTTCTATGGAGAAGTTATAGGAAGAAGTTGTGTGGATTGAGGAGAAGGGATGGGAAGTAAGAGATGTATCTAATAAAATTAAGGGAGTGGAAATTTAAAGGGAAGTACTACCCATTCCTAAGGTAATGCCACCAACTATGCCATCTTTGCATTGACCACCTTAACATCTCACAAACTTTATTGTAGGGATGGTTTGTTACAAAGAAATGTAGGATCAAGGTGCCACTTATGAGCTAGAGATTGAAAGGTAAAAATAAATTATCAGCAATAAATATATAAAGATTGCAAACCTCAAGATAAATCTTAATGAAATAGTCTAGCTAGAGTTGTCATTATGGTGACAAAGTCATATAGAGTTTTGGAGTCAACGCACATTATCATAAGGTTAGAATTTGGCTAAGTATAGAAGACTGGACAGTTAGTAGAGCACCAGTAGATTAGAGCATCAGCACACGTGCGTATGATCAAGTTATGGTATGCACCCTTGAAGTTAAGATGGTAAGTGTGTATTCATGCTAAGTCTAAGAGCGTATGATCAAATGAGGTAGTATGACAAAGATACAGGTAGTTGAAGAGGTACAGCTAGTGAACGCTAGAACATAACAAAGTGTGTAGCCGATTGTTACTATTTTGATTAGTGGTTACAATAATGTTTTTTAAAGGCTATGCACATATTGTAATTAGGTTGTAGACATGTAAACATCTTTTTTTGTAAGCACACTTGATCCAATTCACTTGGAAGCATTGTATGTAATCAATTATATAGAGATAAGATAAGGAAAGAAGAGGTATGTGAAGAGTAGTTAGAATGTATTAAAGCTTTGCAAGAGGTCAAAGCATCAGCACATCAAAGGAACTGATTAGACAAGAAGTGTCATAGTACCAGTTCATCCAATAGATATAGTGTGTATCTGATATCAGAAGGTTGTAGCCTTCACCACTTGAGCAGTGATCTCTAGGATAGTGTGTCCCCACCCCTAATAGGGTTATTATAAAAGACTCCTAACAGGGTCTGACCCTTGACAAGGTCACTAGACTAAAAGCATTTTAAAGAACAACTCCTAACAGGGTTGCAAATCTTCTAACAAGGATCATAAGACACTAGTGCAATTCTTAGTGGGTGTCAATTCCCACCAGGGTTTTTACCTATTTGGGTTTCCCTGTAACCATATTGGTGTTATGTGTTGTGATTGTTTATATTGTTTACATTAATGTTCATTTTAGTACTTAAGAAATCAAGTTAAGTTTCAAGAGTAAAGTAAAAGATTAAATGTAGTGAACATTGATTCACCCCCCCCCCTCTCAGTGTTCCCATTCCTAACAACTAGTTCTTGTAATTATCCAATGTAGGAGTCCTTCTCTAGTTTATGCACTTTACTTGAAGTAATTGTATTTGAATATTTAATTACTTAGAATTTTGCAAGGGAAGAACCCTTCTTTAAAAACACCTCATAAATTTTATAAAGCATATAGGGAGTCTCCTTAGCATTTGAGGCACCTCCTATGTGAATTTTATCTTCAAAACATGGTGGTCTCTGATGATGTGAATTGGAATCATCTCCTGTATATCGAGGATGTCGACATTTTTGGATTAGCTTCCCAGATTAAAAATTAGATCAATAGGGGAGAACAATTTTACAGTTATAAGTATGAAGAAGCTACTCTTCCTCTTGAAATTTGGGGAGAGTCCTCTGAGCGTAGGCAACTTTACTTTGACTAGAAGAAATTATGGGCTGATGGGTGGTCCAAGAAATTAATAGAGCCTCTCAGAGAAGTCATGTTTTCTCAGTATTCTGAGATTGTGAATCAGGATCTTTACACTGCTACTCAGCATTGCCAAACAATATGGTTAGAGCTCACACTACAGATGAAGAAGTCTAAACCTCATGCTCTTAATAGTTTATATGTAGCTACTAGGAGAGCCACTTTATTTGTGGAGAAAGAAAGAACAATGAAACAAAATTGGTTGCCTCTAGTAATGCAACCACTAATTCTCTTGTGGTCACTATTAGCAATGTGAGGGATGAACAACATCTCCAATAATGAATTAGAGATTGGTAAGTGGTAGGGGTTGGAGGAAATGAATGCCTTCTACTAGATATTTGTAGAAGGATAATGTGGCCAGTGATTCCCAGATGATTTGAGAAAGAAAGCTAAGAAAGAGCATGAAACCATGGTTGAGGAGTGCAACCATTCTTAGGATGAGGGGAATGATGAGCCCTAATTTTGGAATGTTTAAAATTGTGTCTTAGCAACATTTTCATATAGTTTTATATACTTTAAGTAGTAATTATATAACCTTTCCATGGATTATGATGCTTATTTGTTTATAATGGAACATATCTACTATAATAATCCTTTCTATAGTTTTCATAACTACTACTTATTATTTTGCTAGGTCATGTGTGCCCTTGAGACTTTATCTTCCTACAGCAACCATTACTGTATGTTTTCTTGTAGCCATATGAGGAATATTGTTTGCTTGTATTTAATGAACTATGGATTCATTGAATATGGATAATGAGCTTTTGATAGATTTCATGTGTTGAGATAACCCCTTTCTATAGAAATAGTAGTTGTTTATAAAGGACCCAAAGATCCAGGAGTGAATTTACATTCCACTAGGCCACTGTCCAACAGTTCTGGTAAAGGCTGATTCAACCACAAAAGCACAGAGCAATGGAAGGAGAAATTAAAATATCATTTTCCATGAGGGGAAGGTTCTCTAAGAATCTAGTGGAAAGTGTCTTTATGATCCACAAATCCATTATGATGGTCATTAATGTTTCTCGTTCAATTTGACTCAGTCTTCCTCTCCCCACTCTCTATCAGTTGTGAGACTTTTGTTTGTAATAAAGTCTTTCCACCTTAAGTGGATAAGTTAGTTAGAATTTATTTGAGTTCAGTTGTAAATAAATAGCTTTGGCCTTCAGCTGAAGTGATATAGAGAGGGGATATAATAGAAGAGAGAAGAAGAAGTATTACCAGTTATCAAAGTTAATCATTTACTAGCAATGTACTTTTCAATGCTAATTCAATAATATGATTCTAAAGTTTTAAGTTTAGCTTGTGTTTTCTCTAAGGACGTTTCCTGAGGGGGCCCACTCAAGAAAGTGTCTATTCTTTCCTTTTCAGTAAATAGGATAGATGTACTTTGATTTTCTATAAAATTTTAGTGATTATTCCTACATCCGATAGAGATACAGCATTGTTGACTATTCCTACAGCCATTGAATAGCTCTTATTTCCCATAGCTTAAGTTTAGCTTCATTTTGAGTTAATTTATTTTATTGTATGTTCATTTCATATTTTTCATAGAAGACTGGTGCATATATTTTGATGGCCCATTTCAAGTTATACAACCCCGAGTTGACAATTAAATGATGCTTTTAGAGGTATTTTTGGCTACCAGATATGATGTTCAATCACTGAGTAGGGGAATTTTATTTCCTAGTTAAAAAATGCAATTAAGAACACTACACCCCCTACAGATACAAGTGGTTCCCTAGGTGATGAATTAGGTATAGGTATAGGTGATTGTACAAGTGATGTAGGTGGTGATGCAGTGACATATGCCCCTACTTGATTCTATTGATTCCACCTTTGATTGTATTTTGATACACCTAGATCAAACATTTTCTTATGTACATTTATGGACATCGGGACACTTTTGATACATTATTGATATATAGATTTGATTGACTCACTCACTTTGTCTTTATGATTTATATTGCTTTATGATGCCATGGTATATTGGACTTTATGTTTTTTACAATCTATATATGGATGCATTCCTAGATGACTCTATCTATATGCTTTGTTTTTATGTTTTTCCATGCAAATGAAATGTATGCATTTAGGCTTAGATGCATAAATGAATGCCTATATGAAATGATTTTTTTTAATGGTTTCTAGACTTTTATATGGATTTGATGGAAATAAAAATTTATGCAGTCTTTTATGTGCTTATATGTTCTTATTTATGGATGAATATATGTACTTGATGGATTTAAATGATCTTAATGTAATGTAATATTTAATGACTAATGATTTGATGTCCTTAATGATTAATATGATTGTTCTAAATGAAATTTGATGATGTATGTTATGGGTGAGATCAAATGCACTTTATGATATGAATAATGATTAATATACATAAATGAGATAAATGCAAAGATTGGATTGATATGATCTAATTATGATTAGTGTTCCTAAATTAAATGAATGAGCTAAATAAATGAAACCTATCTTGATAGTTAATGCATTGAAATTATTTTATCCCATTCTAATATAGGGGTAGGGGTGCTAGTTATGAAACTAGATCTGGAATAGGCTATAAAATAGGAGAGTATGTTGGTCAAAGTTCTTCCACTAATTCTAGCTCTTTAATAGGCTCTAAATCAAAAAAAACCAGATGCCTTCTTTGAT
The DNA here is from genome assembly GCA_027943335.1 of Chamaecyparis obtusa. Taxonomy (NCBI): domain Eukaryota; kingdom Viridiplantae; phylum Streptophyta; class Pinopsida; order Cupressales; family Cupressaceae; genus Chamaecyparis; species Chamaecyparis obtusa. The sequence continues at coordinate 388,613 of BSBK01006624.1, forward strand.
GCTTTCACTCAATCAACTGTTATTGGATTTAGATCTCTATATGTTCAATGGAGTGAATTTATGGGATCTTTCAATGATTTGGTGGAGAATATAATCTTAGACTTAGCATTATTCATTGGAACTACTAAATTTATTTTAATTACTTTTTCTTAGTATAAAAGTGATTAAAAGAGGGGCCTTAGTCTGGCTTCTAAAATTGACAAGTGTGTTTGGTTCCTCTAAAATAATTATGTGGGCCCTTCCCCTTCCCTAACACAATAGTAGGGGGTAGGGGTAGGGTTCATTGCCCCTTTTATTTCATAGAGAAATTGTTAGGTTACAACATGCTTCTAGCTCTCTAGCACTTGTTGATCTTGATCCAATTCTAGAAGTAGATCCATTTGTGGATCAAGTTCCCCTTACAAATAGTAGGGGCCACAAATTGTTGATCCAAATGCAGATAAAAATTGAATTCCATAAATTAACCCATTACCCCTACTATTAAAGAGGGAAGGGCCCCTACTATTCTAAAGGAAAGATCCCCCTACTATTCTAAAGGGCATCCCTTTTGGGTTGAGAGACATATCCCATCCCATAAAAAGATCCAAACTATTTGATCAAGTAGATTCAGTAACAATCAATCCAGTAATGGGAGAGACAATACACCTTTTCTTGTTAGCAATTTTATTACATAACTCATTCTATATCTAGTCCCTCCACCTACATCCATAGAGTCATTTGATTGAGTCGACCTAGCTGCTAGAGAGGCAAATGCTTCTTCAAAAATAAGTAAAGGCAGAAGCAATAGAGGTGGTAGAGTCTAGTTTAATCCATTAACTCAGAAGCAATTGACCGGTGCTGGAAAACCAACACTAGTAGCAAGATAGGTTGCAAAGGTACTTTAGGCATAGGTTGATTCTTTGGTACTAGAGATAAAGACAAGGGTAAAGAAAGAAGCAAGAAAGCCCATAGAATTTTAGGGGCCTAGAGAATGGTAGGATAGAAAGGGTGGAAGTAGAAGAAGGAGAGACAGTTATGGATCTAGCTGGAAATGAACAATAATAAGATCCATATATAGTTGTTCCTCACAAACTGGTTGAGCATGCCTGAATGAATCATGAACTGATTGATCAATCTATAATCAATTGAAACTTCCACAACTAGTCATACAAAGTGTCCAAGGAAAAAAGAGGGAGCCTGATCCTAATACAACTAGTCCAAAGCCTTTCCTATGATGTAATAGGTTCCCTAAGCTACTATGCTAACAATGCCTCAGAGTGATAAACTATATTAAATGATTGTTATGGAAATGTAGATGTTGGGGCAGGAAGGTCAAAAAGATCACACTGATAAACTAAACTAAAGTTCCTATGTGATTACATCAGGCATGTAGGGAGTTACTAACATAAAGGAGGATGAGGAGAGGGGCCAAAGGCACACCCTAACCAGATCCACATTGCACAAATTACACATGAAAGTAACAAACACACAAGTAAGAGAGAGAATGCAGATCAACTCCTTATATTCATTCAAATTGATTCATACATGTTGGGTTGTAAGACCTTCTAGGTTAGGGCCAAATATTATAATTCAAGTACAAAAGTCCTCCAACATGTGAGGATTTGAAACTATCTTCCAACTTCTATCTTCTACTACTCATCTCATTTCCTCCCTAAAACTACAACCAAAGATTACAATATATACAAGTGGATACTGAACAATTTGGCCTTCAGATCCACCATCAATGGAAGGAACAACCATATCTAGGTCCACATGCTTCCCAATTATAGATTCCAACATTAAATCTATGACCATAATTAATTGCACAAGTCAGCCTTAACAAAAATCCAAAATAAACAACTCAGTAAGAAAGGATAACTGAGCACTAAACAAGCGTCATCGAGTGCTAGGGAATTCACCAAGTGCCAAAGAGATAACCGAACAACTCAATTAACAAAGGAAACTAAGCAACTACAGAGCCAACTCGGTCAAAGCAAGAACTGAGTAACACAGGAAAACACAAACATGTTTTTGGTGACACAAGATTGCCAAGGACCCGAGATGCTCCTGCATCAGACACCTAGAGTTATTTGAAATGATTCTCTAAATCATGAAGTAGGTACAACCCGAGTTGAATCCAACTCAAATTGTGAAATACATGAACTGTCTCAATCGGTCTATTCTTCCACTTTACCATATATTACATATACTATTTTCCTCTTGTACTTGTACCAACTCTTTATTCCAAAATATTTTCAACTTCTTCTATATATTTCTTAGGATAATCATTTAGTATTGTCATTTCTTCATCCAACACATGGTACTCATACAAATCAGCAATGTTGAATATAGGTGATTTATCCATGTCATCAGGTAACTCAATCTCAAATGCATTTCCACTATCAAATTTTCTCAAAATCTTGCAATGACCAAAATTCTTCATTTTCAGCTTCCCATATGTTCTAAGAGGAAATCTACCTTTCTTCAAATGAACCATTACTTCATCATGGACTGCAAAAGTCTTATGTCTTATAGATCTATCAACTCTATCTTTGTATTTCTGATTACTTTTCTCCAACTTATGTTTCACATCTTCATGCAATGTCTTCATGTACTTAGAAAACTTTACTCCTTTAGCACTTCTCTTTCCTTCATCAGCAATATCCCTCAAATCTGATATACCTCTCAGCTGTATGTCATTTACAATCTCAAAAGGTGTTTTTCCAGTGCTCCTATTTACTAAATTATTGTATGAAAACTCTACTTGTGCCAATAAAGAATCCTAATTAATCAATGTGTCTCCAACTAAACATCTCAAAAGATTACCCAAGCTTCTATTCACAACTTTTGTCTATCCATCAGTCTGTGGGTGAAATGTAGAACTATAGTTTAACTTGGTGCCAAACTTTCTCCAAAGGGTCTTCGAAAAGTATCCAATAAATTTTCTATCTTGATCAGATATGATACTCCTTAGTAATCCATGCAATCTGAAAATTTCCTTAAAGAAAAGATCTGCTATATGTACTGCATCTTATGTCTTTCTACAAGGTATAAAATATGCCATTTCAAAAAATCTATCCACAAAAAAAAATATAGAATCATTACCTCCCACTGTCTTCAAGAATCCAAGAACAAAATCCATACTAATATCAATCCAAGGTTTCTCAAGAATAGAAATCGGTGTATACAATCCAGTATCTTGACTTACTCCTTTTGCAACTTGACAAATTCCACAACTTTTCACAAATTTCTAAACATCCTTATACAACTGTGGCCAAAAGTATTTCTCCTTAAGCAAATTCAATGTCTTGTCAACACCAAAGTATCCAGCCAAACCACTACTATGTTTCTCCTTTATCAAATTAGTTCTCATTGATCCTCTCGGTATAGACAATTGAATACCTTTAAATAACATACCTCCTTGAATAAAATATTATTTTCATTTAGTACTCAGTTGATCTTGAATAGGTGCTTTGCACTTTCTCCACGGCTCAAAAAAATTAGGATCAAATTCATTTGAATCTCTCATGTCATCAAAACCAAGAACTTCAATTTTCATCTCGATCATCAAAGATCTTCTTCTGCTCAATGCATTAGCAACTCAATTAGTGACTCCACTCTTATGTTTTATCACAATTGTATAACTCTACAAATATTCAACCCATTTCATATGTCTCTGATTCAACTTACTCTAACTAACCAAATACTGTAAATCTTTATGATCGGTATACAACACAAATTCACTCGGTATCAAATAATGTCTCCATTTCTTCAGGGCTTGAACAATAGCATAGAATTCTTGATCATACATAAAATATTTTCTTTTTTCATCATTCAACTTTTCACTAAAGAAAGCAATAGGTTTACCTTCTTGACTCAACACATCTCCTATTGCACTTCCACTTGCATCACATTCCACTTGAAATACCTTATTGAAATTAGGAAATGCTAACACAAGCAATTCAGCAACCTTCTACTTCAAAGTCTCAAAACTTTTATCAGCTCCATGTGTCCACTTGAATTCTCTTTTATCTCCTCTCATAGTCTCAGTCACAGCATTACAAATTCAACTTAAATTCCTAATAAACTTTCAATAAAAACTTTCCAAACCATGAAATGATCTTACCTCACTAGCATTCTCAGGTGTAGGCCAAGTAAAAATAGATTCAACCTTTTTAGGATCCATTTTCAAACCATCAAATGAAATCACAAATCCCAAATACATAATCTCCTCTTGCATGAAAGAACACTTTTTCAGATTTATTACCAACTTTTCTTCTTTCAACCTCTGCAATACTTGTTTAACATGCAACAAATGTTCTTCTCTAGTCTTACTGAATATTAGAATATCATCTAGGTATACAATCACAAATTTACCTAATAATTTCTTCATAACTTCATTTATCAACCTCATAAAAGTACTCAGTGCATTAATTAAACCAAAAGGCATAACCAACCACTCATACAAACCTTATTTTGTCTTAAAAGAAGTCTTACACTCATCACCTTCTCTGATTTTGATTTGATGATACCCACTTTTCAAATCATTTTTTGTAAAATACTTTTCTCTAGTCAAACTATCCATTATGTCATCCATTCTTGGTATAGGAAACCTTTATTTCACTATTATCTTGTTGATTTCTCTGGAGTCCATACACATTCACCATTCTCCATTCTTCTTAGGTTCCAATATAGTAGGTACTACACAAGGATTCAAACTTTCTTGGATGAAACCTTTCTACAACAATTCTTTAATCTGTTGATTCAATTCCTGATTCTCAATATGTGTCAACCAATGTGGTGCCTTATTCGGTAAACTAGCTCTAGAGATTAGTTCCATGCAATGATCAATGCTTATCTTTGGTGGAAAACTATTAGGTACATTATCAGAAATGATCTCATTGTACTCAGTGAGTAACTTATCAATCTCCTCAGGGATGCTATCCTCTATTTTCTTACTTGGTTTGTTAGGAATCACAACAAAACATACATCATTCTTCTTCAAATCCTTAACAAACTTTCTTCCTTCCATCAAGAAAACTTTCACAGATGTACAAAAACTACTAACATGTTCTTCAATCAAAGGTAACAAGATTTGTCTTCTCCCATCAGCCCAAATAGTATACTTATGTAATCTCCCATCATATATAGCATGTCTATCATATTGCCAAGGTCTAGCCAATAAAATATGACAACAATCCATAGGTATGATATCACATAACACCTTATCATAGTACTTTCCAATTTGTTCACTTACCAAGAGTGTATGCTCATCTTTGATCCATGAAATCTAATAGGGCTTCGAGTGTTCCAACCTTTTCAATTGCAACTTTGTAACCATTTCCTCAAATGCCAAGTTCTTTGAGCTTCCACTATCAATGATTACCTTCCACACTTCATCATAAACTTGACATTTGGTCTTGAACAAACTTTTCCTTATCAAATCTTCCTTATTACTTTCACTCCAAAGTGCTCTCCTTACCATCAAGTCCTTTTCCTTCTCAGGTTCATTTGGTGACTCTTCTTGCACCAAAGCATTTCTATTGCTACAGACCTTCTTACTTCCATGTGTACACTTAAATGATCTATGTCCTTCTCCATAATTGTAACAAGTTCCTCGGAAACCACCTCTCCACCTTGGTAGTTACTACCTCTTCCTCTAGATGAACTTTCACCTTTCCACTCGGTCTTGCCTTTATCCAGATTTGTCTTTTTTGGTTCAGATCTATTATTTTCACCATAAGATCTACCTATTCCTCTATGGAATCTACCACCTCTACCTCTTTGTCTTTGCTCATCTATTTTGTTCAATTTCTCCTCATCTTTCAATGCAAATTGATAAGCTTCTTCAATGTTCTCCAATTTAACCAAATTGATTTCTTCTTTGATGGAAACTCTCAATCCATTCAAGTACCTAGAAATTCTTTCCACATCATCTTCATCATGTCTAGATCTAATATCTAATCTATAGAATTCCTCAGTATATTCTTTTACCAATCTATCTTTCTGCCTCAAACTTTGCATTCGCCTAACTAGGTTAATCTAATAATCACAAGGTAAAAACTTTCCTTTCAACTTATTCACCATCTTATTCCATACCTTAATTTTTTCTTTACCTTTCCTCTTTTTGTCTAACTACAAATGTTCCCACCACAAGGATGCATGACTTTTCAACTTGGTGCTTGTAATTTTCACCCTCTTTTCCTCGGGGATATTTTCATATTCAAATTACTTTTCCATCTTGATGATCCTATCCACCAATTCATGTGAATCCAATTTTCCACTATACTCAGGAGGATTGAAATGTGGTGTAGATTTTATATTTTTCAAAGCTTTCAACAATCTTTCCTCACCTTGATCCATCACTGGTGTAGGTTCTACATCACCTTGTTCTTCCTCAATTTCATCATCACTAGCATCTTCAAGATGTCTTCTTCTTTGCTGGGCTATCTCAACAGCTTCTAATCTAGGAGAAAGTTGTCTCAACATGTCTACCAATCCTGGATCTGCATCTTGCCTCCCAAAAACCATCTTGAAACCCTCTACAATTGCAAGCCAAATCGCAATCTGCTACCCCACAATAAATCAACTAGGGTTTGACAAGAAGGAACCCTCAAACCTAGATTTGCAAATCTAGATCCAGATCTCACCTTAGCTCTGATACCACTTGACATAAAGGAGGATGGGGAGAGGTGCCAAAAGTACACCCTAACTAGATCCACCTTGTAGAGATCACACATAGAAGCAACAAATACACAAGTGAGAGAGAGAATGCAGATTAACTTCTTATATTCATTCAAATTGATTCATACATGTTAGATTGTAAGGCCTTCCCAGTTAGGGCCAAATATTATAATTCAAGTATAGAATTCCTCGAACATGCGAGGATCTGAAACTATCTTCCAACTTCTATCTTCTACTAGCGATGTCCTAATTTGTCTCCTTTCCTCCCTAAAACTATAACCAAGATTACAATATATTGAAGAGGCTACTGAACAAGTCAGCCTTTAGATCCACCATCTACAAAAGGAACAACTAGATCTAGGTCCACACACTTCCCAATGATAAATTCCAACATTAAATCAGTGACCATAATTAATTGCACAAGTCAGCCTCAATAGAAATCCAAAACAAACAACTCGGTAAGAAAGGATAATTGAGCGCCAGACAAGCATCACCAAGTGCCAAGGAATTAACCGAGTGCTAGAGAGATAGCTGACCAATTTAGTTAACAAAGGAAACCGAGAACCTATTGAGCCAACTCGGTCAAAGCATGAATCGAGCAACACAAGAAAACACAAACATGTTTTTGGTGACACAGGATTGCCAAGGACCTAAGATGCAATTGTGTCAATTATGAAGAGGTTTTTATTCATCTAAATAAAGGTTCTTATTCAATATGTTACAACTTAGACCTACATTTGTATAGTAGGGATTCTTCCCTAGCTGGGATAAGCATTGATGGATGATAAAGGTAGACCCTACAAGACTTAAGAGAAGACCCCTACTATTTTAAGGCTATGACCTCACCTACGGCTATAGTGGAGGCCATTTTTGTGAAAAGAAAATATACCTTATTAAATTTTAACTAATGGAAGAAACACCCTTTTGACCCTAGATCAAAACCCTTTAGTAATCATAAAGGTAGCCATAGAAACAGAGATAAAGGCAACTTCAACAGTAGTAGGAAAGAATGGAACATCAGTCAATAGTAAGGCCCAATGTCAAAATACCTCTTTCTATTGAGTGGACCATAGTTGTCATCCAACCCTTTTCATGAATGTGGTGGTATGATAGATAATATGTGTTACTATAACTGATGGTGATGATGATGAAAACCAACTAAGATCAGAGGTATTCAAGATTGTAGAAGGATTAGATCAGTTATTATTTTTTCATTGATGTCAAGCAATTGATTTCTAGTTTATATTGAGTATCCATATCATTTTGAGTCTGATATAAGTTGAGTAAGTTAAATAAAAAGAAGAAGTGAATAGTTGTAAAGTTGAAGAACTTAATTGGGTAGCTAATACAAATCATAAAATGATAATGTTATATTGATTTAGTTATTTTCTACTAAACATTTTATTATATCAAGTCAGTAAAGAGATTGGTCAAATTGATAAACAAAACAGTTTGGTTATCAAGAAGGAAAAATTATTCGGTAAAAGGAAAGTAAGTTTCAGTAAAGTGAAAGCAAGTCAAGACACCGATTATACGAAGTTCATGACTGAGAAAAGAAAATAGAATTTTGGTTGAAAAAGGAGTTATCCACCGAGCAAGGAACATAAATTAAATATAAGGATCAGAATGACATTTAATGATGAGCTATAGTGATCTAGAAGATTCTAAGTATGAGAAAGAGTTAGAAAGAGTTAGTTGAAGAGATCTATGATCAGAGAAATTTGAGGTTATTATCTACGGTAAGATCTAAGAAGAAAAAAGTGAAGGTATGAGTTCTAAGAAAGTTCAAGTTTTGAGGTGATGATAAAAAATTTTACCGAATTCTAAATTCATTGAATTAGTTCATGAGGATAATCTAACAGTTGAGATTAATCAGAGGAAAATGTAATAAAGGAGATTAAGAGGAAAAATAGAGTCTATATAAAGGATGAAATTGTATGAAGGATAAGTTGGCAAGTTGAAGGGTGGACAAGTAACCGATTAATGAAGTGAAGAAGAAAAAGGTTGAAATCTGAGTCTACAAGCAAAGTTTGATGAAGTGTTGGAGCTAGTGGAAAGTGATGGAATGAAGTGAAGACAAAGAGTACATAAGGGATCTGATTAAGAAAGAAGTAGATGTAGATGTACAGATCAATTTTATATTATTTCTTATTAACATTTGTATCAGAAAAACCTCTTAATCGAGTGGACTTAACAGTCTTATTGTAAAACCTTGAGAGAGGTGACATTCAAGAAGATTTTTTAAGACCTTTAACCAAGCCACTCCTAACAGGGTGAAGGTCCTAATAGATTTGAGGAAAATCCCCTAACAGCATCACATTTAACAATGTGCATTGTAATCTTTAACCAAATTGTCTTTTAACCGAGCATACTTTAGAAGAGTATTTCCTTAGTGGGTGACAATTCCCACAATGTTTTTTTCCAAATTGGGTTTCCACATTAAATACTGGTTTTATATGTGTTGAATGATAATTGGGAATGTTATTGTTGATTGATAAAGTTAATTTATTGTTATTGGTTAATATTGAAGTTTGTCTAACTAAATTATTGCTGAGTTGAATCAGAGAAAGTTTTAATGTTTAAAGAATCACTTATTACTGATTCACCCCCATCTTAGTAATCCAACAATTGGTATCAGATCTAAGTACTCTAAAAGGGATAATTTTGAAAGACTTGAGTAAAATATTTGAAGATGTATAAGAGGGAAGCGCCAAAGTTGAATAGAGGAAACTTATCTACATGGAATAGCAGGAAGAGGTTGCACATATCTTGAATTGGAGAGTATGCAATATACTATCTTGGCAATGAGTATTCACCACTGCCATTTGGACCTATGAAAGTTGAACAAGAGAAAGGAAGGATCACACACAACTTATGATTGAGATATCTTCTACTGTCACTGACCTAGATTTCAATGATCTTAAAGGATGTGATACAATAAAACAAATGTGGGATAAGCTTGCATTAGTATATGGTGGAGATATGCATGTTATGAAGGCAAAAGCTGAAAGTTTGAAAGGAAATTTTGATTCTATGAGAATGGAAGGTGAAGATGTTATATAGTATAGTTCAAGATTGAAGGAAATTGTGAGTGCTATTAGAGGTGTTGGAGGACATATTGAAGAAGAAGATGTAACAAGTAAAATGTCAAGGACATTGATGCCTATAATTATTGGAAACTGCAATTGAAACAATTGTTTTATTATCATTGATGTCAAACCTTAACTAGTAAGACAGTTGCTATCTAGGATAGTACTATATCTATTGATTGATGAAGAGGATTAGAGAAAGAAGATAACAAGAGAACCTAAGGAAAGGTTGAGTTATTTGATACTTCAATGGGTACTTGATTAGTTGCAACATTGACAAGATAATGTATTGTTTATCTAAGTAAGAAGAAAGATTGAAGAAGTAGGCTTAACCAAGAAAAAGTGAAGAAATATAGTTTAAGCCGAGTGATGTTAGTGTTGACCAAGTGCCAGTATATGTCAAGTAAATTTAGTGTTGACCGAGCATTAGTTTATGCTAAGCGATAGGAAATTATTGAGAAAATACAGTGTTAGCCGAGGAGGACAGTTTGTAGAGATGACCAAGATATACAGTGATGACCAAGGTGATGAACATGGTATTTACCAAGTGTCAGTAATTTACATTTGGACAAAGAATTGAGATTCCAAGCTAACTTAGTTGAATTCTTGGGATACGTAAATCATGTTGACTTTATTAATTTGTTGTATGGAGTATTTAATCCGTGGTAAATCATTTTATTATGGATTCAATGAGAAGTTTGAAGATGTATCTACAAGGAAGGATGAAGAACTTAAATGATGGAAGGATTTGACAAATCTAACCTAAACCTAAGATCTACGGAGGAGATTAAGTAGTAAAAGATTGATCTACCTAATCGAAGAGGTATAAAGGAAAACCTAATTGTGAGGTTATAGAAGAGGCTAAAGTTGTTGATGTTATTGACTGATAAGTCTAACCAGAAGGTTGAAGGTGAAATTGTGAAGGAGATAAATAGAGTTGAGATTTCTTGAAGCAAATTCTGAGCAGATTAGTGATGGAGATGGAAATTAAGCTCAATCAGTAAATCAACATATATGTGCAAAGTGGATCTATATTTGCAAAGTGAGTTGTATATTTTTTAGATCAGAAACTATTCTTACTTTCTAACCATTGTATAAGTCTAAATCCTTTAATCAAGGTTGACCTAATAGTCATTGTATAAATCTTTTAATCAAGGTGGTATTCTAATGGAATGTACTTAAATCCTTTAACCAAATCATTTTTGGTAGAGTGTTTAAATCCTTTAACAGGGTCACACCTAGTAGTGTGTTTGTAAACCTTTAATAGGGTTGGTGTTTCACAGAGCTCACTTTAGAAGAGTGAACTATCAGTAGCATATTACGAAGTGGTTTTTCCCAAGTTGGGTTTCCACTATAAATCCTGGTGTTATACTTGTGTGAATGTTTTGATGTGAGTGTTGTTATATTCTGCAAGTTAATCACTTTTGGACAATGGACTTCATGTTATATGTTTATGATATATACTTTAGAGACCGAGTTATGTTGGTGATTAGATCTGAGATTTTTGAAGTTCTAGAAAGTTCAATTGGTACATCTGGACATGAGAACAACTAATTCACCCCCCCCCCCCCCCCCCCCCCCCCTCTCTGTTGTTCTAAATAATTCTAACAATTGGTATTAGAGTTGTTGGTGCTTATAGAGAAAAATTTAAAGGTACTTGAAGCTAATGATCAAGATGTATAAAAAGGAGGTATCAAAGTTGAACAAAGAAAACTTCCCTCATGGAAAATTTTGATGAAATTGCATCTAGCTAGTATCGGTGATTTGGTGAAGAACTATGTGGAACATGACTATGTTATACCTGCTACACCTTTGACTGTCAAGGAAATGAAAGAAAAACAAGAACACAATCAAGAAATGTTGGATATTGCATCTTCCTTAAGCTATCTTGAATTTGAATATATCAAAGACTACACTACTGCAAAGAAGATGTGGGATACTCTGGCAACTATCTATGGTGATGATACAAATGCACTGAGAGAAAAATTTGAAATCTTGAGAGGTAAGTTTGATGAGATGAAAATGCAAGAAGGTGAAAATATTGCTCAGTACTATGGTAGAATTAAGGAGATAGTGAATGCTATTAGAGGAGTTAATGGAATCATTGTTGATGAGACTATTATTGGTAAGGTATTGAGAACTTTGCTTCATATCTATGCTATCATAATTTCTGCAATTCAAGAATCAAGATGTAACCCTGGTAATGTTTAAACTCTAGAAAGTCTTGTTGGTAAGCTTACTACTTTTGAGTTGTCTAACTATGATAACTACATTTTTCCTAATGTTGAATCTACATTCAAGTCATAAATGGTTTTACATAAGTCTAAGAAAGAAAAAGAAAATTGTGTTGAAAGTGATAGTGATAGTGATAGTGATAGTGATAGTGATAGTGATAGTGATAGTGATAGTGATAGTGATAGTGACACTTCTGATGAGGAACTAGATGATCTTGAGGCACTCATGGCTACAAGACTAAAAAGAGGAAAAGGTAAATATAAAGGTAAACTTCCTATAATTTGTTTTTCATGTAACAAAGTTATCCATATTGCAGCAAGATGTCTTGACAGAACTGACAAGGATGAGAGAAGGGAAAGCAAGTACAAAGATAAGAATAATGATAGAGATCATCAAAGGTACAAATACTACAAAGACAGAGGTAAGAAATCATGTTATATTGATGAAGAGGAAATTTATAGTGATACTAGTGAATCTAATGAATGTGATATTGAAGTAGTTTGTGTTGCTATGAAATATGATTCTGATGAAGATGAGAAAATTGCACTTATTTCTTATGTGAGTAAAGGTGATAAATGGATTATTGATAGTGGTTGCTCACATCACATGACTGGTGAAAAAAGTAAATTTGGAACCCTAGATCATTACAAAGGTAGAAGTGTTAAGTTTGGTAATGATGCACCATGTCTTGTGAAAGGTAAAGGATCAATTAAGCTGACTGATAAGATCACATGTGAAATTCTTATTGGGTTGAAGCTCTTAACTATAATTTTTTGACTATTGCATAGTTGAACAGTACTGGTTACCAGGTGGAGTTTCATCATAGGAAGGCTAAAATATTAAATGCCACTGGTGAACTAATTGGAAGTGGAGAAAAGACAAGAGGTAACTTGTTCTATCTAGACCTATCTAAAGAAACATGTTTTTTTGGACAATTTGATGATGTATGGTTATGGCATAAAAGGTTGTGTCATGTGAATTTTGACAATCTGGTAAATATTAGTAAAAAGAAGAAAGTTAGAGGTTTGTCAAGATTGAAGAAACGTGATAATGTGATGTGTAAATAGTGTCAATTGGGAAAAATGACAAAGTCTAGTTTTAAGAGCAAGACATATACTTTTGAAAATATTTTGGAATTGGTTCATACTAACCTTTGTGGACCTATGGGTGTACAAAGTCATTGTGGTGATAAGTACTTTATTCTATTTGTTGATGACTACACTAGGATGATGATTATAATATTTTTTAAAGAAAAATCTAATGCATTTCAATTGTTTAAGTGATATTTGGAAAATTTTGAAAAAGAAATAGGTAGAAGCCTGAAATGTTTGAGATCTAACCAAGGTGGAGATTTTATATCAAATGAGTTCAATCTATTCTATAATGATAGAGGAATCACAAAATAGATGTTCGCACCAAGAACACCTCCATAGAATGGCATAGCAGAGAGAAGAAATAGGTCAATTATGGATTGTACAAGAACACTGATGATTGAGAAGAATGTTGCACAAAAATACTAGAGAGAAGTTGTAAGTACAACTTTTTATACCTTAAACTGAGTACAAATCAAGAAAGGTACAAATGCTACACCTTATGAGTTATGACATGGATATGCACCTAATGTGAAGTATTTTAGAATCTTTGGGAGTAAATGCTATATACTAAAAGATAATAGGAATGGAAAATTTGATACAAAAAGTGATGAAGGCATTTTCCTAGGTTATTCCACTAAGAGAAAAGCTTATAAGTGTTTGAATTCTAACACTAACAAAGTTGTGGAAAGTGCAAATGTGAGAGTTGATCAATATGAAGAAAAGAATGAACTAAAGTGAAAATAAGAGCCTGAAGATTACAGATCTTTTGTGTACATGGAAGAAGGAGAGGCAAGTAACACACTTGAACCAGATGCAGAGTCACAGATAAGCAATATTGAGTATCAGGAGGATATTGTCAAGCATCAGGAGGGTGTTGTCAAGCAATCAGAAGAAGAACAGATAATTTGCATGATGAACATGAAGTTCAAGAAGAAAAGAAATCTAAACCAACGTTGGCACAGTATGTAAGAAGACATCATAAGCCTGATAAAATAATTGGAGATAAATAATCTGGAGTCTTGACAAGAAGTAAGTTGAAAAACCCTACATTTTTATTGTGTAAGTTTGAGCCTAAGAAAGTAAAAGATGCTTTAGAGAATGATGACTAAATTCAACCTATGAATGATACCTGGACTCTAGTGTCGAGAATAGAAGATAAGAATGTTATTGGAACAAAATGGTTATTTAGAAAAAACTTGAATGAACATGGACAAGTCACAAGAAATAAGGAAAGATTGGTATGCAAGGGTTATGCACAAGAAGAAGGAATAGACTATGGGGAAACATTTTCCCCTCTAGCAAGATTAGGAGTAAGGACACTACATGCATATGCTACATATAAAGATTTGAAAGTATATCAGATGGATGTCAAATCTGCATTTCTTAACGGTATATTAGAAGAAGCATACATTGAACAACCTGAAGGATTTTTTGACCCAAGCAAGAAAAATATGGTTTGCAAATTTGACAAGGTGTTGTATAGATTGAAACAAGCTCCAAGAGCATGGTATGAAAAACTGCACAATTATTTGATAAAGATTGGATTTGCAATAACAAATGACAATAGAAATCTGTATATGAAAACTTAAGAAGGTAAAGGGATTTTGTTAGCTAAAATTTTTTTTGATGATATCATATTTGGAGGACAAGATGCCCTATGTCAAAAAAATTTAAATGAGATGCAAACTGAGTTTGAAATGTCTATGTTTGGTGAGATAAAATTCTTTGTTGGATTAAAAGTTTGTCAGATGGAGAAAGGTATCTTTATCACTTAATCTAGAATATGTCAAAGACATACTAAATACTTTTGGTATGGAGGATTCCAAACTAGTAAGTACTCCTATGGCTACTAGACAAAAACTATCTAAAACTAATGATACTGCTAAAGTGAATCAAACCCTGTATAGATCTATGATTGGAAAGCTACAATATGTTGTCCATAGAAGATCGAATATATCCTTAGCAGTTGGGATTGTGGCAAGATTTTCTGCCAATCCTAAGGAAAATCATATGATGGCATTGAAGAGAATATTGAGATATCTAAAAGGGACATAGGATTATGGATTATACTATAAGAAGAATGAGAAATTTGAACTAAGAGTCTACACTGATGTAGATTGGGCTGGAAATGTTGATGACATGAAAAGTGTAAGTGGTCAAGCATTATTTCTAGGAAAGAGATTAATCTCTTGGACAAGCAAGAAACAAAACTACATTTCCGAATCTATAGCAGAAGTTGGGTAGGTAGCAGTTGTAGTGAATTGTTCAAATTTGGTATGGATCAAGCAATTTTTGAAAGGAATGAAAGAGGAAATCACTGAGCCAGTTGTTATTTTCTATGATAACACAAGTGCTATCAATATATCAAAGAATCTCATAATGCACACAAAGACTAAGCATATTTCTATCAAGTATCATTACTTGAGAGAGCTAGTACAAGATAAAGAAGTGAGAATAGAATATGTGAATACAAAAGAACAACTAGGAGACATATTCAAAAAAGCTTTACCTAAGGATTCTCATGAATATCTTAGAGGTAAACTAGGGGTGATTCCCCTAACTAAGGTTGCTTAGTCAACTAGGAGCACTGCATCAAATGTACTACACAAAATATCTGACAAATTGATGCAAAAAAGGTCACACTTTAGGAGTTGCCTAGAGTTATGAGAAGTACAGCAAAGATGATAATTATTCATAAGCTAGACAACAGAGGGAGAAATTTAGCACACTGAACTGACAAGAAGACATCTGCATGTGGAAGATGTAAGTGTTAGATATTGTTTTGGCATTGTTGTCAAAGAGGGAGAGATTCTGGAGAAAACACAGAGGATTCATTGAACCTAAGGGAGAGATTTAGAGATAGTTGGTTGATTGGAAAGATTTAGAGGGAGTAACTATGTGTACAATTAGGCAAGGCAAAGATGTTGTGAATTAGAATGAAGCTAAGGATATTATACAAATCTAATGCATAGACAAAGTTTTTGGATTATTTGGTAAATCATGTGTTATTCATGTGGTGTTGCCATCAATGACAAAGAGGGAGATTGTTGGTAACTAAAATTGAAAAAATTGGTGTATTGTCATTGATGTCAAACATTAACTAGTAAGACAGTTGCTATGTAGGATAGTACCATATCTATTGATTGATGAAGAGGATTAGGGCAAGGAGATAACAAGAGAACCTATGGAAAGGTTGAGTTATTCAATACTTCAATAGGTACTTGATTAGTTGGAACATTGATAAGATAATGTATTATTTATCTAAATAAGAAGAAAGACTGAAGAAGTAGGCTTAACTGAGAAAAAGTGAAGAAATCTAGTTTAAGCTGAGTGATGTTAGTGTCGACCGAGTGCCAATATATGTCAAGTAAATTTAGTGTTGACCGAAGATTAGTTTATGTCAAGCAATAGGAAATTACCGAGTAAAGATAGTGTTAGCCAAGGAAGACAGTTTGTAGAGATGACCGAGACATATAGTGATGACTGAGGTGATGAACATGGTATTGACTAAGTGTCAGTAATTTACATTTGGAGAAATAATTGAGATTCCCAGTCGACTTAGTTGAATTCTTGGGATATTTAATTCATGTTGACTTTATTAATTTGTTGTATAGAGTATTTAATGCATGGTAAATCATTTTATTATGGATTCAATGAGAAATTTGAAGATGTATCTACAAGGAAGGATGAAGAACTTAAATGATGGAAGGATTTGACGAATCTGACCTAAACGTAACATCTATGGAGGAGATTAATTGGTAAAAGATGGATCTACCTAATCGAAGAGGTATAAAGGAAAACCTAATTGTGAGGTTATAGAAGAGGTTGAAGTTGTTGATGTTATTAAATGATAAGTCTAAGCAGAAGGCTGAAGGTGAAATTGTGAAGGAGCTAAATAGGTTTGTGATTGCTTGAAGCGAATTCTGAGCAAATCAGTGATGGAGATGGAAATGAAGCTCAGTTAGTAAATCAACATATATGTGTGAAGTGGATCTTTATTTGAAAAATGAGTTGTATATTTCTCAGATCAGAAATTATTGTTACTTTTTAACCATTGTATCAGTCTAAATCTTTTAATCAAGGTTGACCTAATAGTCATTGTATAAATCCTTTAATCAAGGTGGCATTCTAATGGAATGTACTTAAATCCTTTAACAGGTCACTTTTGATAGAGTGTTTAAATCCTTTAATAGGGTCACACCTAGTAGTGTGTTTGTAAACCTTTAACAGGGTTGGCTTTTCACAAAGCTCACTTTAGAAGAGTGAACTATCAGTAGCATGTTACAAAGTGGTTTTTCCCAAGTTGGGTTTCCACTATAAATCTTGGTCTAATACTTGTGTGAATGTTTTGGTGTGAATGTTGTTATATTCTACAAGTTAATCACTTTTGGACAGTGGACTGCATGTTATATGTTTATGATATATACTTTAGAGACCGAGTTGTGTTAGTGATTAGATCTGAGATTGTTGAAGTTCTAGAAAGTTTAGTTGGTACATCTGGACCTAAGAACAACTGATTCACCCTCCCTCTTTGTTGTTCTAAATAATTCTAACAATAATTTCTATCTGAGTGTCTACAATTCAAGAACTGAGATTCATTCCTCATATGCTTGTTTCACTCGATGCTACAATTGGTAAGTTGATGTCTTTTGAGCTTAATGATTTTGAAAATATTTTACCTACCACTTCTAATATTGAGTCTACATTCAAGTCATATTTGAACATTGGAAATCATAGAGAGTCTCGATCTAGTGATGGTTATGTAAGCAATGCAAGTGAAAGATTTCAGAGTTGTAAGAGTGATCTAGAAAGTTTGTATGAAGAGGAAAGATAAAAAGAAGAGTTTGAACCTCTACTAGCTAGGAGGCTACTGAGAGGAAAAGGAAAATACTAAGGTAAATTACCCTTGAAATGTTTCAAATGCAAAAATATTGGTCACATTTCATCTAGATGTCCTAACAATGATAGTGATGAGAAGAAAGACAACCGAGATAACAACAAAAGAGAGAACAGATTCATGAGATACCGATATTTCAAGAACAAAGGTAAGAAGTCATGCTACATTATTGAAGGACTAACTGATGATGATACAGATGATGATGAAGGTGTGTAGGTTGTGTATTTTTTTATCAAGGATGATTCTAGTGAAGAAAGGTATGGACAAGAAAAATCTTTAATTTCTCATGTTAGTAAGAATGATACATGGATAATTAATAGTGGGTGTTCACATCATATGATTGGTGACACACATAAGTTCATTACTATGGAAGATCATTATGGAGGCTATGTTAGATTTAGTAATGATGCTCCATATCCTGTGAGAGTTAAAGGTTCTATAATTTTGATGGATAATACACAATGTGATGATATTTATATTGGAGATTTGCCAGCAAGACAGTGCTAATTGTATGTTTGTTATTGATGAAAACATATGTAAGAGCGTGCATTGTAGTTATATGCAGAGAGTCTTGAGCATATGTTGTATGGATATGTTATCAACATGATATCATAGATGCAAAGGTTTATTCTGAGTATAGACAGTTGTGTAGTTGTTTGTAACAGTAGTGTTCTTGACAGTGTTGTAATCAGAGTTTTGTATGTGATTCTTAGTATGGTTATGTTGGAGCCTTGCGCATTTATATTTATGTTGTAGACATGTTTTTAAAGATATGTCCATGGATGTAGAGTTATTTTTGTAGTATGAGTTGAGTTATGATGTTTCTATTTGCCAGTTTACAGTTTCTAGAGTTTATCTGGTGGAGTTGACATTGTTTATATTGTTTCAACAGTTGCGCCTATCATTTTGATATGCGTGTTTCATTTCATATTTGGTGATGAGTTAAGAATTTTTTTTAAGAGTACATAACATATTTTATCTTGTAGGTAAAGTTTCAATTAATTTGGTGGAGCTGACAGTGTGAAGTGACGTGTCTACTCATATTGAGTTGCGCAGTCCTTTTTGTGTTGCGTGATTTGTTTAGTCTTGGAGATGTTGTTGGAGAGTTGTAGTGTTTCTCTAATATGATTTCAAGAAGGTTATAATAGGCTGACTTGATTATATCTTTTGGAGAAGACTACTTATATCCTGTTAGTTATGATTGCTAAGTGTGATTGAAAGAGCAGAGTAGAAGATGCGAATGTACTGAGACAGTACAGTTGATTCAATCATCAGTTGAAGATCTATGTGAAGAAGCAGAGAGTATATGATATTCATTAGAACTAATCAAGATAGTAGGTCTACTTTCCAGTTCACCAAGATCCAGATATAGTGTGTATCTTTTGTGCAGAAGGTTGCAACCTTCACCATTTGAGCAGTGTGCTCTTGAATAGTGTATCCTCACCTTTAACAAGGTTATTTGTAAAAGACTTCTAATAGGGTTTGACCCTTGACCAAGTCGCTATACTTCATGCATTGTAAAGATCAACTCCTAATAGTGTTGTAAGATCTTCTAACAAGGATCATTATACTCTAGTGCAGTTTATAGTGGGTGCTAATTCCCACCAAGGTTTTTACCTATTTGGGTTTCCCCGTAACCAAAATTGTGGTGTTGTGTTAAGTGTTATCTTATTGTGTATGTGCTTAATGCTATTCTATGCTAAATTGGATAAAGAATTAAATCTTGTAGATAACTAATTCACCCCTCCCCTCTCAATTATCTCTTGGGACTATTCCTAACAATTTATTGGGTTGAAGGACTAAAGTATAATATGTTGAGTTTGGCACAGCTAAATAACATAGGTCACCGACTAGAATTTTAGAATGGAAAGGTAAATATATTTGATCAAAATGGAGGTCTGATTGCCACCGGTGAATAATCAAAAGGTAACTTATTCTACCTTGATAATTCTATAAAAAGTTGTTTATTTGCTAAAGTTGAGGATGTTTGGCTATGGCACAAGAGATTTTGTCATGTCAATTTCGACAATTTAATTAAGGTAAGAAAAAATAATAGAGTAAGAGGTCTACCAAGATTAGATAAACCTAAAAATGTCATGTGCAAAAAATGTCAAGTTGGTAAGATGACAAAGTCAAGTTTTACAAGCAAATATTATACCACACAAGGAATTTTGGAATTAGTGCACACTAACCTATGTGGACCTATGAGAACACAAAGCTACTATGGTGATAGATATTTCATTTTATTTTTTGATGATTATTCAAGAATAATGTCTATCATGTTTTTTAAATAAAAATTTGATGTTTTTCAAATGTTCAAGTGGTATAAGGGAAGATTTGAGAAGGAGACTAGAAAATAATTAAAATGTCCAAGATACAATAGAGGAGGTGAGTTTACATGAGTTTACACTTCTCTATAATGAAAATGGAATAAAGAGACAAATATATGCACCAAGGACACCATAACAAAATGGTATAGTAGATAGAATAACTAGATCCATTATTGATTGTGCAAGGACACTAATGATTGAGAAGGGTGTGTCTCAAACATTTTTAAGAGAAGTTGTCAGTACTATAGCTTATGCATTGAACTAAGTACAACTAAAGAAAGGTATAAACAAGACTCCATATGAGATCTGGTATGGTCACAAACCGAATGTAAGTTATTTCAAAATATTTGGAAGTAGATGTTACATTCTAAAGGATGCTAGAAATGGAAAGTTTGATCATAAAGGTGATGAAGGAATATTATTAGGATATTCTATAAGCAAGACTTACAAGTGATTAAATAAGGCTACTAAAAAAATGGTGGAAAGTGCAAATGTAAGGATTGATGAATTTTCAAAGAAAAATAAAGAAGAAAGCAAGACGGAACATGAGGACTATCAAAGATTTGTATATGTTCAACCTAAAGTTCCTAACACCTTACCAAGAGTAAAAACTAAGGAGGAAGCTAAACAGAGAGAGCCACCACCAAATGCTGAAAATGAAGAACTTCCACGGTCTACCAAACCTGTTCTAGCAAAGTATATGAGAAGACACCACTCACTGAGAAAAATTATTTGAGACAATAATGTTGGAGTTATGACAAGAAGTAAGTTGAGAGATAACACATGTTTGATTTCTGAATTTGAGCCAAGAAAAGTAAATGATGCATTGGATAATGAAGATTGGGTTAAAGCTATGAAAGAAGAGATAGACCAAATTGAAAAGAACAACATGTGGACTTTGGTACTGAGACCTAAAGATAAAAATGTTATTGGTACTAAGTGGATTTTTAGAAACAAGTTGAATGAAAATGGAAATATAATAAAAAACAAAGCAAGATTGGTTTGCAAAGGGTATGCACAAGAAGAAGGTATTGATCATAGTGAGACTTTTGCACCTGTTGGTAGATTAGAAGGAGTTATAATTCTACTAGCATATGCAGCTTATAAAGGATTTAAAGTTTATCTAATGGATGTTAAGTCTAAATTTCTTAATGATATTCTTGAAGAAAAAGTTTATGTTGAACATCCTAAAGGAATTGTTCAGAATACTAACGAGGACATGATATGCAAACTTCACAAGGCATTATATAGTTTGAAACAAGCACCTCAAGCATGGTATGAAAGGTTACATTCATATTTAATCAAGATTGGATTTCAAAGAACAAGTGACAACAACAATTTGTATCTAAAATGTGATAGTAATGATAAGATTTTGAATGTTGAAAAATTTGTTGATGACATTATTTTTGGAGAAAATAACACATTATGTAAATCTTTTGTTGAGGAGATGAGAAATGAATTTGAGATATCCATGATTGGAGAGATAAAATTCTTTATTGGAATATAAATTTAACAAGTCAGAGATGGGATCTACATCACATAGTCAAACTATATCAAGGAGATCCTAAAGACATTTGGTATGGAAGTTTCAAAACCGATTGGAACAGTGATGGCTACTAGTTGTAAATTGTCAAAGGAAGATGAGAGAAAGGAAGTGAATGAAACACTCTACTGATCAATGATTGGTAAGCTACAATATGTTTTACATAGCAAACCTAATATTTCTAATGCAGTAGGCATTGTTCCAAGATTTTTGTCAATCCAAAAGAAACACATATGTCTGTAGTTAAAAGAATATTTAGATATCTGAAAGGGACTGAAGATTTTGGTCTACTATATAAGAAAGGAGGAGATTTTGATCTGAAGGTTTACACTAATGTTGATTGGGCTAGAAACATTGATAATAGGAAAAGTACGAGGGAGGAGCTTTCTTTTTAGGAGAAAGATTAGCGACATGGCTGACTAAGAAATAAAGTTGTATTTTATAGTCTACTGTCAAGGCTGAGTATGTAGTAATAGCTATGAATTGTATAAATGTTGTATGGATCAAAGAATATGGTAATGCATTCCAAGACCAAATACATTTCTATCAACTATCATTACTTGAGAGAACAAGTTCAAGATAAGCATGTGATATTGGAGTATATGAATTCAAAGGACAAGATACTAGATATATTTACTAAGCCACTATCGAAAGATTCTTTTGAGTATCTCAAAAGTAAATTAGGGGTTCTTCCCCTAATCAATATTCACTAAGGTAAAATGCATGCTGCATCAATTCAAGGATTCATTAGAATATATATTTTGTGAGTTGATGCTAGCGTTCACTCTTTAGGTGATGCCTGAAGTTGTGAAAGATGTTTATGTATGCAATGAGAAATTAGTACATGCTAGGTATGATTCACTTCTTGAACCAAGTTTTTAGGAATATGTGTCTTTGGCATTGTTTTAAAAGAGAGAGAATATGTGATTGATGACTACAACTAAAAGAGGGACAATAAATAATTGATTACAGAGGGTGAATAAGAAAAGAAGTGAAAGATGATAAAGTTTAGAGGGAGAAAAGGAAAAAAATCAGTGACTGAGAATATTAAAAATTGGAGAGCTACAAATTAATAGGTGTTGCCATCATCAATTGATAGTGAGTGTTTCCATCAATACCAAAGAGGGAGATTGTTACTATAACTAATGGTGATGATGATGAAGACTAACAAAGATCAAAGGTATTCAATATTTTAGAAGGATTAGATCAATTATTATTTTGTCATTGATGTCAAGTAATTGATTTCTGGTTTATATTGAATTGCCATATCATTTGGAGTATTATATAAGTTGAGTGAGTTAAAGAAAAAGAAGAAGTGAATAATTGTGAAGTTGTAGAACTTAATTGGCTAGCTAATACAGATCAGACAATGATAAGGTTATATTTAATTATTTTTTTTCTACTAAACATTTGATTATATCAAGAAGTTAGTAAAGAGATTGGTCAAGTTGGTAAATAAAATAGTTTGGTTACCGAGTAGTAAAAGTTATTCGGTAAAAGGAAAGTAAGTTTTGGTAAAGTGAAAGAAAGTCAAGACATTGAGTACACAAAGTTAGTTACCGAGTGAAGAAAAAAAAATTCATTAAAGGAAAAGGAGTTAGCCATTGAGCAAGAAACATAAATTAAATACAAGGATCATAACGACATTTAATGATGAGATACAATGATGTAGAAGATTATAAGGATGAGAAAGAGTTAGCTGAAGAGATCTACAATTAGGAAAATTCAAGGTTATGATCTATGGTAAGATCTAAGAGGAAAAAAGTGAAGGCACAAGTTCCAAGAAAGCTCAAGTTCTGAGATGATGATAAAAAGTTTTACCAAGTTCTAAACTCATTGAATTAGTTTATGAGGATGATCTGATAGTTGAGATTAATCAGAGGAAAATGTATTAAAGGAGATTAAGCATCAAAATAGATTCTATATAAAGGATGAAATTGTATGGAGAACAAGCTTGCAAGTTGAAGGGTGGACAAGTAACTGACTAATGTAATGAAGGAAAAAAAGGTTAAAATTTGAGTCTACAAGAAAATTTTGATGAAGTATTGGAGCTAGTGGAAAGTGATGGAATGAAGTGAAGACAATGAATGCATAAGGGATCTAATTAAGCAAGAGGTAGTTTCATATTTACAAATTAATTTTATACTATTTCTTATTAACATTTGTAGCAGAAAGATATCTTAATTGAGTGGACTTAACAGTCTTATTGTAAAACCTTAACAAAGGTGACATTCTAGAAGACTGTTTAAAGACCTTTAACTAGGCCACTCCTAACAAGGTGAAGATCCTAATAGATCTGAGGCAAATCCCCTAACAGGGTCACATTTAACAATGTGAATTATAATCTTTAACCAGATTGGCTTTTAACCAAGCATACTTCAAAAGAGTATTTCTTTAGTGGGTGACAATTCCCACATTGGTTTTTACCAAATTGGTTTCCATGTTAAATATTGGTGTTATATGTGTTGAATGTTTATTGTGAATGTTATTGTTGATTGATAAAGTTAATTTACTATTATCAGTTAATATTGAAGTTTTTCTAACCAAGTTGTTACCGAGTTGAATCAGAGAAAGTTTCAAGGTTTAAAGAATCACTTATTACTAATTCACCCCCTCTTAATAATCTAATAGTCTAACCTATCACTTATAGGTAGGGGTACTAGCAATAGTTCTCTTGTAGGGTTCACACACCTTAGCGTGATGGAATTCCACTAAGCATCAATCACTTTATCAGTTTAGAGGGATAGAGATAGCCCATTATGTGCATATTCATAGAGGGACCAATGTTTTTCAACATCTTCCTCTCCCTTACCCCAAAACTTAGGGTACATCATAGATGACCCTCCTTGAGTCCCTGCCATCCCATTGGGCATAAACCCTACTAAGAGAAAACCACTTGGACCCGATTATGTAAAAAAATTATGATTCGGTGTTGAAAATGAGTTAGTAATCCCTTGACCTATACCAAACCTCCAGAAGCTCCCAATTATTATCGCTCATTCTCACAATGAAATATCCTCCATGCTAGCACTTATCCCTTCTTTAACCTTCATTTTCCCCCTTCCAATTAGTGGAATAGTTAGGTCATTTATATTAGTTATAATTATATATATCATTCCTGCACTTAAAACCCCTCATTTTATTATCTTTCCCTTTCCAATGATCCTTTTTTTGTTGGTCATGGGTTATCCCTGCACTCCCTATCCTCCCTCCTAGTTCTATCACCCCCCCCTCTCATTTCTTACTATGAGAAAGTAGGTCCCATCAGACATATACCTATCGGTCAATTGGTTAGTTTGTATTTTACCACCCCTGCTATAACTATATTAGCAATCAGGGCTCCTAGTGACATACGATAGTCACCCAGTGCAGAGGGATCCCCTTATTCTATCTCCAAGTTTCCTCTTTGATTCACATTTCAAAGTAGTATATTATATATGATATTATGCCATCACTTATTCGCTCATTCAAAGGCAATTTTGGGTTCATTTTCATTGTCATTTCTCCAAAAACTACCACTAAAGTGGGCTCTATTCCTGCTAGCCATTGATTTCATTGCACTAAGATCAATAAATGGGGAATTAGGGTTTGAACCTGCATATTTTTTTGGTTATGGGCCTAGACCCCTTTGAAAGAGCCTTACTCCACTTTCATGTGAGTGAATGGGGATTGAAATAGGCAATCACATATGAAAGAAGATCCAACACTTAAGATATAAAGGACCTTGGGATTAGAAGGAATGGATAATGACCGTAATGCAGCTAATTGATTATGTCGTGCAAGTAACTTAACTAAATGATTATGATTGCAACTTAACTAATTAACCATGAAATGCAAGGAATGATCCTAATGCCTTTAATCTTTAATATTGATTAATGATAATGATATGCAACTTTAATAATATTATATAGTAATGAGTAATGATTAATAAAATAAATGACATCTAATGAATGCTATGCACCTAAATGATATGCAACTTTAATGCCATGGTATGCACTGAAAATTCAATGAAATGTAGCCTAAATGAATTGTCACAAGTGGATAGTTTGTATATTCCCATTCCATAGGAAGATTTCAAAAAAAAAGTCCTAGCCAATTTGCCTCAAATTTTCCTTTCTTCTCTCTTTCTTGTTGATTTCTAGGGTTCTCCCTTAGGACTAAATCACCAACTTGTAATTCTCTAGGCTTGATATTTTTGTTGTAATTCCCTGACATTATCTTTTGGTAAACTTTGAGGTGATCATATTCTTGAGCTTGGTGTTCTTCAAGAAATTCAAGTTGTTGTAGTCTAGCAACTTTATAATCCTCTTATGTCAATAAACCATGCAATAAACTCTTAATGATGGAATCTCTACCTCTAAAGGAAAAACTACTTCGTGCCCATCAACTAGTCAAAATGGTGTTGCTCCTATAGGTTTTCTAATACTTTTCCTATAGGCTCACAATGTCTAATTCAATTGAATATGCCAATACCTACTTGAATTATCAACTATTTTCTTTAGAATTTGGAGGATTTTTTTATTAGAAGCTTTTGCTTGACCATTTCCTTGAGGGTAATGTATTGAGGAGAAATGATGAATGACATGGAATTTCTAACATAATTCTTTGGCATCCTCTTTTTAAAAACTCTTTTCCATTATTTGTTATGATGGCATGTGGAATACCATATCTATACCTTACCTAGTTCAAGATAAACATTGAGATTTGTTTTCCTATTCTAGTTGATAAGGACATGACCTCAACCCATTTTTTAAAGTATTCAGTTGTAGTTATAATATATTTGTGACCATTGGATGAAGGTGTATATATCATACCAATTAAATCAAACCCCCATTGATATAAGGGCCAAGGTGTGGTCAATGGATGTAACTCCTAGGTTGGTACATGTATTAGGTTTTCATGGTATTGGCATTTCTTTCAAATCTCTAGAAATTAACAAGCATCTTTCCCCATAGTTGGCCAAAAGTATCCCATCCTAAGAAGTTTCTTTGCTAAGGTAAACCCACTAGAGTGTGACCCAAAAACCCCCTCATGAATGTCTTGTAAAGAGGTTTTTGATTCCTTACTCTCTAAACATCTAAGTAGCATTTTGTCGAGACTTTTGTGATACAATGTGTCAAATACAAGAGTATAATGTGAGGCTTGTATTATAAGATTTCTTTTCTCATTTCGGGATTGGTCCATGGGTAAGGTATTTACATTAAGATAAGTATAAATGGGACCATACCAAGGGTAATCATGACCCACAAGTAGGCAAATTATCTGGGAATCAGGTAATTCATAAGTGGTTTTCACCAATTCTTCCACCAAGAATTCATATTTAGTAGTTTGATTAGGTAGTTGTAGAAGAGAGGCTAATGTAGCCATAACATCTACTACCTTTTTCTCATTTCTTGGAATTTGTTCAAAACTTATCAGAGTAAAATACTTCTTTAGATCATCAACCATATTTTTGTTAAGGCATTAGATTTTCATCCTTTTTTTGGTACTCATCATTGATTTGATTGATCACTAATTGGGAATCACCATAAATTTGAAAATTTATCACTCTCCATTCCAAAGCCATTTTGATGCCAATTACAAGTGCCACATATTATGCTATGTTATTTTTACATGGGAAAAATATTTTATATGGATTTGGTATTGTAAACCCTTGAGGTGTAATGAACAAGATTACTATCCCCAAGCCATGTTGAGTAACTAACCCATCAAAGTAAAGTTTCCGTGTTTGAGGTTCAAGTATGAGAATATGTGCATTTGGGAAATCTACATGTGAAGGTTCATCACTAAAAATTTGTGCTTCTTCTAGTTGATCCACTATAACTTGGACTTTGATAGCTCTTCTATCTACATATGCAATGTCAAATTCACTTAGCACCATGACCCATTTAGCCAACCTTCTTGTTAGGGTTGTTTTACTAAGAAGATATTTGAGAGGATCTATCTTAGAAATGAGCTTTATCTTATGTGCTAGCATATAATGTCATAGTTTTTGGAAAGAAAAAACTACCACTAGACATGCCCTTTTTATAAAAGTATAATTGAGCTCATATTTTACCAAGGTTCTACTAAAATAATAAAATTTCTTTTTCTTTTCCATTTTCATCCTATTATACTAACAAAAATCCCAATGATCTTTTTGTGGTTGAAATGTAAAGTAGAAAAGGTTTTCCTAGAATTGGTGGCATCAAAATTGGTGGATTCATTAGATATTTCTTCAATAGTGAAAAAGCCTCTTCACATTGGTCGTCCCATTTTAATAATGTGTCCTATAAAAATTTAGTAAAATAGTGACATTTTTTCGCCAGTTGTGAGACAAATCTTCTTATTGATTGTAGTATTCCTTGTAAATATCTCAATTGACTAATGTTTTTGGGTGCCCCCATTTCCATAATAGCTTTGACTTTTGCAGGATCAACCTCTATGCCCTTTGTTGAGACAATATAACCAAGTAATTTTCCTGATTGGACTCCAAAAGAACACTTCTTTGGATTTAATCTTACTTTAAATTTCTCCAATCTTATGAAAATTTTCTCTAAAATAGGCAAGTTTTCAATTCTTGTATGTGGCTTTTCTAGGATATCATCAACATAATCTTCAATAAAGATATGCATCATATCATGGAATATTTTTGTCATGGCTCTTTGATATGTGGCTTTTACATTTTTTAGGCCAAAGGGCATCATCTTCCAACAAAATGTTCCCCAAGCACATGTAAATGAATTTTTATCCTAATCCTTGGGTGATATCTTTATTTGATTGTAGCCACTAAAGCCATCCATAAGTGAAAACATTGACTGCCCTACTATTAGGTCCACTATTGTGTCAATTCTTGGTAGAGGAAAATCATCCTTAGGGAATTCTTTGTTAAGATCCCTAAAGTTGGTGCACACTCTTATGCTTTTATTTAGTTTTGAAACTGGCACTATGTTGGAGATCCATTTTTCATAAGAAATGGGCCTAATAAAACCAGTATCTAAAAGCTTCTTCAATTCTACTTTGATCAATAAAGCTATGCGGGGATGCATTTTTCTCAACTTTTGCATAACTAGTTTAACCCTTGGGGCTATATTCAAATGATGCATGATAAGATCTGAATCTAACCTTGGCATGTCTTCATATGACCATGCAAATTTAACCTATCTTTCTTTGAAGAATTCAATAAACTCTTGCCTCTCTTCTTTGGTTAAATATGTTGCTAAGTTAATGATCTTTGGTTCTTCTTAAGTTCCAATGTTGACCTTCTCTATTAGTTATATCAAAATAGATGATCTCTCTTCATAATTCTCAGGTAAAGTGTCAAGTTTCTAATCCTTAAGTGCCACAATTGGGTTTTCACCTTCATATTTCATCATTTATTTTTACTTTTTCATGATCTAGTATTGACACATAGTGGTTTTCACCACTAGATCTTTCCATTTTTCTTTTGTTAACTAAGAAAATTTACATCTTACTTACTCGATGCTTCTTGATATGATCCATTGGTGAAAGAAACCATGTTTAGGTATTGAGATAAGGAATAGTCATCTTGGAATGTAGGTATGTCATTTAGCTTAAGTTGTTCCCAATCAATTAACTTGGGATGGATAAGAGGCAAAGGGTCATTTGTAAATCTTAGGTCCATTGGATTTAGGGTCATGATTTCATTTGAAGGTTCATACATTGTATCACCTAGCTTTATGACATGTTCTTCTAGATGGTCCGTAGAGATAAGATCGAACTCTTCCTCACTAGAGTCCTCTTGAGTTTCTCATGGGAAAAACTATTGTACATTAAACCTAAAGCTAGATCCTTCTAAGAATGATGGTACATAAGGATCTCCTACCCATTGTGAATTAGAACTTTGTGCATTAGAACTTTGGGAATTGGAACTTTGAGCATTAGAACTTTATGATTCTTTTTATGTATGTGCATAGGAATGCATCACATAAAATCCTTTATCTTGATAAGATTCCTTGAATAATGATTCTCATTCCCATTCATTTGAATCTTCATCACTTTGTGAATTCAACTTATTGATTTGTTCATAAGGATGGGAAGAGTTCTTTTGATTATGACCTTTCTCAATATAACCTAAATCTTATTTTTCTTTTCTTGACCTCCTTATAGTTTGTATGGGTTATAACAATCCTTCATTTCTTTTACCAATAGGTCCTTTTCCTTGCTATCCTATTTTCTTCATGATTTGATAGCCTTTTCCATATTTATGTGTAGGGATGCTAATGTCTTGAACCCTTTCATTTGAATTTTCTTCTTCATCATCTTTATATAAAAATTTTAGGATTTCTTTGTCTTCTTCTTCATTTGAGGGTATTCTAGGTCTTAAAAAATTTTCATTATACCTTTGAGGTTTTCCATGAGATTTAGGAGAAATAGGCATATCAATCATAGACAAAGAATATTCTCCTACCCCTTTTTGATGAATTTTTCATTGTTTTTCAAAATTCTTCATCATGTGGTCCATCTTTTCTTTCCCCTTTTCTAATCTAGAGTATTTTGATTCCTCTTAGATGAAAGAATTTAAATTTTAGGACTTAGAATTTTCTCCATTCGATTCTAGGAAATTAACTTTTTCCTTGGGTTTGTTTGATGAAGATGGGTTAACTTCTTTGATACTTGAGATAGTGTGGTCATCATTTGGATCTTCTTTTTCTTTCTCTTTGAATTTCAAACTTGGACTAGGAATGTCTTCTTTTTCTTGATCTTTGGATTTCAAACTTGGATTAAGAGTGTCTTCTTTTTCTTACCCTTTAGATGAACTTGATGTAGAACCTTCACTATTATGGGGAACAAATAAATTTGTCACTAGTTTGACATTGTTACAATATTGAAATAGGTTCAAATCCCCACTACTAGTTATCTCTTGACCCATGTATGGAAATTTTAAGCATTGGTGATAAGTATAGGGTACCACTTACATTTGTGGATCCACGGTCTACCCAACAAAATATTATAGGTCAACTTGAGGTCTAATACTTGGAAAATCATCTTTTTGAATAAGACCCACTCTTATTGGTAAAATGGCCATCCCTTTCCAGCACCTTTGTTAGTCATCATTGACACAAGGGAGGATAAAGAGAGGGGCCAAAGGCATGCCCTAACCAGATCCACCTTGCAGAGATCACACGTGGAAGCAACAAACACAATAGTGAGAGAGAGAATGCAGATGACTTTCATATATTATCTTCAAACTAATTCATACATGTCAGGTTGTAAGGCCTTCCCAATTTAGGCCAGATATTACAATCAAGTACAGAAGTCCTCCAACATGCGAGGCTCTACCAACAATCTCTAATTTTCTATCTTTTATCCTCTATCAAAACTCACTCCTAAACTCTAACCAAACAACTACATTTATACAAGAGGCTACCAAAACAAGATGGCCTTTAGATCCATAATTAACAAAAGGAACAACCAAATCTAGGTCCACACACTTCCCAATGATGGATACCAACATTAAATTAGTGACCAAAATTAATTTCAAGAGTTAGCCTCAAAATAATTCCAAAATAAACAACTCGGTAAGAAAAGAAACCAAGTACCAGACAAGCATCACCGAGCACCAAGGAAATTCACCAAGCACCAGAGAGATAACTGACCAACACCAGCGAACAAAGGAAACTAAGCAACACCGAACCAACCCGGTCAAAGAAGGAATTGAACAACATAAAAAGCTACAAACATCTTTTTGGTGACATAGGATTGTCAAGGACCCGAGATGCTCTTGCATTAGACACCTGGGGTTATCTGAAATGATTCTCCAAATCAAGAAGTAGGTATGATCTGAGCTACATCCAACTCAGATTTTTAAATCCATGAACTGTCTTCAATTGATCTGTTCTTCCACTTTACCAAATATTCCATGTATTGTTTTCCTCTTGTACTTTTGCCAATTCTTTGCTCCAAAATCTTTTCAACTTCTTCCTTTTGCTTCTTAGGATAATCCATCAGTACTATCATGTCTTCATTAGGTTCATGATACTCATACAAATTAGCAATGTTGAAAATAGGTGATATGTCCATGTCATCAGGTAACTCAATCTCATATGCATTTCCACTGTCAAATTTCCTCAAAATCTTGCAAGGTCCTAACTTCTTCATTTTTAGCTTCCCATATGTTCCAATAGGAAATTTGTCTTTCTTCAAATGAACCATCACTTCATTACCAACATCAAAAGTCTTGTCTTCTTGATCTATCATCTTTGTCTTTGTATTTCTGATTACTTTTCTCCAACTTATATTTCACATCTTCATACAATGTCTTCATGTACTCAGCAAACTTTACTCCTTTAGCACTTCTCTTTCTTTCATTAGCAATATCTCTCAAATCTAATATACTTCTCAGTTTTATGCCATTTACAATCTCAAAGGGTGTTTTTCTAGTACTCTTATTCACTGAATTATTGTATGCAAACTCTGCTTGTGCCAACACAGAATCCCAATTACTTGGTGTGTCTCCAACTAAACATCTCAAAAGATTTCCCAAACTTCTATTCACAACTTATGTCTGTCCATTAGTTTGTGGGTGAAATGTAGAACTATATTTCAACTCAGTGCCAAACTTTCTCCAAAGATTCTTCCAAAAGTATCCAACAAATTTACTATCTCAGTTAGAGATAATACTCCTTGGTAATCCATGCAATCTGACAATTTCCTTAAAGAAAAGATCTGCTATATGCATTGCATCTGATGTCTTTCTACAAGGTATAAAATTTGTCATTCTAGAAAATCTATCCACAACAACAAATATAGAATCATTACCTCTTACTATCTTCAAAAAGCCAAGAACAAAATCCATACAGATGTCAATCCAAGGTTTCTGAGGAACAACAATTGGTGTATACAATCCGGTATTCTAACTTACTCCTTTTCCAACTTGACAAATTCCACAACTTCTCACAAATTTCTGAACATCTTTATACAACTATGGCCAAAAGTATTTCTCCTTAAGCAAATTCAATGTCTTCTCAACACCAAAATGTCTAGCCAAACCACTACTATGTTTCTCCTTTATCAAATTAGTTCTCATTGC
Organism: Chamaecyparis obtusa; assembly: GCA_027943335.1. Classification (NCBI taxonomy): domain Eukaryota; kingdom Viridiplantae; phylum Streptophyta; class Pinopsida; order Cupressales; family Cupressaceae; genus Chamaecyparis; species Chamaecyparis obtusa. Next base: position 421,496 of record BSBK01006624.1, read on the forward strand.
TCCTCTCAATATACACAACTGAATACCTTTAAATGACATAACTTCTTGAATAAAATATTCTTCCCATTTAGTACTCAGTTGATCTTGAATAGGTGTTCTGCACTTTCTCCATGGCTCAAAAAAAATTAGGGTCAAATTCATAAGAATTTATCATATTATCAAAGTCAAGAACTTCAATTTTCATCTCAGTCATCAAAGATCTCCTTCTACTCAATGCATCAGCAACTCAGTTAGTGACTCCACTCTTATGCTTTATCACAAATGTATAACTCTGTAAATACTCAACCCATTTCATATGTCTCTGATTCAACTTATTCTGACTACCCAAATACTGTAAAGCCTTAGGATCAGTGTACAATACAAATTTGCTCGATATCAAATAATGTCTCCATTTCTTCAATGCTTGAACAATATCATAGAATTCTTGATCATACATAGAATATTTTATTTTTGCATCATTCAACTTTTCACTAAAGAAAGAAACATGTTTACCTTCTTGAATCAACATAGCTCTAATTGCACTTCCACTTGCATCACATTCCACTTGAAATACCTTATTGAAATTAGGCAATGGCAAAACAAGCAATTCAACAACCTTCTACTTCAAAGTCTCAAAACTTTTATCAGCTCCATGTGTCCACTTGAATTCTCTTTTATCTCCTCTCATAGTCTCAGTCATAGCATTACAAATTCAACTAAAATTCCTAATGAACTTTTGGTAAAAACTTGCCAAACCATGAAATGATCTTACCTCACTAGCATTATTAGGTGTAGGCAAATTCAAAATGGCTTCAACCTTTTCAAGATCCATCTTCAAACCATCAACTAAAATTACAAATCCCAAATGCACAATCTCCTCTTTCATGAATGAACACTTTTTTAGATTTATCAGCAACTTTTCTTCTTTAAATCTCTGCAATACTTGTTTAACATGCAACAAATGTTCTTCTCTGGTCTTACTAAATATCAAAATATCATCAAGATATACAATCAAAAACTTACCCAAGAATTTCTTCAAAACCTTATTCATCAACCTCATAAATTTACTCGGTGCATTAGTTAAACCAAAAGGCATAACCAACCACTCATACAAACCCTCTTTTGTCTTGAAAGCAGTCTTCCATTCATCACCTTCTCTGATTATGATCTAATGATACCCACTTTTCAAATCAATTTTGCTAAAATACTTCACTCCAGTCAAACTATCCATTATGTCATCCATTCTTGGTATACAAAACCTATATTTACTATTATCTTGTTAATTGCTCTAGAATCAGTACACATTCACTATTCTCCATTATTCTTAGTTGTCAATACAGCAAGTACTGCACAAGGACTCAAAATTTCTCTGATCAAACCTTTCTGTAATAATTCTTGAATCTGTCGGTTCAATTCTTGATTCTTAGTAGGTGTCAACCGATGAGGTTCCTTATTTAGTAAACTAGCTCCAGACATTAGATCCATACAATGATCAATGCTTCTCTTTAGTGGCAAACCATCAGGTACATTATTAGAAATGATTTCACTGTACTTGGTGAGTAACTTATCAATCTCCTCAGGGACACTATCCTCTATTTTCTTACTTAGTTTGTTAGGAATCACAACAAAACATACGTCATTCTTTTTCAAATCTTTAAGAAAATTTCTTCCTTCTATCAAGAAAACTTTCACAAATGTGCAAACATTACTAATAGGTTCTTCCAGCAAAGGTAACAAGGTTTGTCTTCTCCCATCAACATAAATAGTATATTCATGTAATCTCCCATCATATATAGCATGTATATCATATTGCCAAGGTTTACCCAACAAAATATGACAACAATCCATAGGCATGATATCACACAACACTTTATCATAGTACTTTCCAATTTTCAAATTCACATAACATTGTTCACTTACCAAGAGTGTATGCTCATCTTTGATCCATGAAATTCGATAGGGCTTCATATGTTTCAACCTTTTCAACTGCAACTTTGTGACCATTTCCTCAGATGCCAGATTCTTTGAGCTACCACTGTCAATGATTACCTTCTAAACTTTGTCAAAAACTCTACATCTAGTCTTGAACAAACTTTTCCTTACTGGATCTTCCTTTTTACCTTCATTCCAAAGTTCTCTCCTAACCATCAAGTTATTTTCTTTCTCAGGTTCATTTGGTGACTCTTCTTCCACCAAATCATTTTTGTTATTACCAGCCTTCATACTAGCATGTGTACACTCAAATGATCTATGTCCTTTTTTTCCATAATTGTAACAAGTTCCTTGCAAACCACCTCTATTATAACCACCTCGGTAGTTACTATCTCTGCCTCTAGATGAGATTTCACCTTTCCACTAAGTCTTTCCTTTATCTAGACTTGTCTTTTTAGTTTCAGATCTACTATTTTCACCATGAGATCTACCTCTTCCTCTAGGGAATCTACCACCTCTACCTCTTTGTCTTTTCTCATGTCTCTTGTTCAATTTCTCCTCAGCTTTCAATGTAAATTGATAAGATTCTTCAATGTTCTCCAATTTAACCATACTGATTTCTTCTTGGATGGAAACTCTCAAACCCTTTAGGTATCTAGCAATTCTTTCCACATCATCCTCATCATGTCCAAATCTGATATCGAATCTATAGAATTCCTCAATATATTGCTTTATTGAGCTATCTTTCTGCCTTAAACTTTTCATTTGCCTAACTAGGTTAATCTGATAATCACTAGGTAAGAACTTTTGTTTCAATTTATTCACAATTTTATTCTATACCTTGATTTTGTCTTTGCCTTTCTTCTTTTTGTCCAACTGCAGATGTTCCCACCATAAGGATGCATGACTTTTGAACTTTGTGCTTGAAATTTTTACTTTCTTGTCTTCAAGTACATTTTCATACTCAAAGTACTTCTCCATCTTAGTGATCCAATCGACCAATTCATCATAATCCAATTTTCCACAATACTCAGGAGGCTTAAAGTGTGGTGTAGACTTCAGACTTTTCAAAGCCTTCAAGAATCTTTCCTCACCTTGATCCATCATAGGTGCAAGTTCTACATCACCTTGTTCTACCTCGACTTCATCATCACTAACATCTTCAAGATGTCTTCCTCTTCTCTAGGTTGTCTCAATAGCTTCTAACCTAGCAACAAGTTGTCTCAACATGTCTGCCAATCCTAGATTTGCATCTAGCCTCCCACAAACCATCTTGAAAACCCTCTACAATTGTAGGTTAGATCGCAATCTACTACCCCACAACAAATCAACTAGGGCTTCACAAGAAGGAACCCTCAAACATAGATTCACAAACCTAGATCCAAAACTCACCTGGCTCTGATACCACCTAACGCAAGGGAGGATAAAGAGAGGGGCCAAAGGTATGCCTTGACCAGATCCACCTTGAAGAGATCACACACAGAAGCAACAAACACAACAATGAGAGAGAGAATGCATATGACTTTCATATATTATCTTCAAACTAATTCATACATGGCGAGCTGTAAGGTCTTCCCGGTTTAGGCTAGATATTACAATCAAGTATAGAAGTCCTCCAACATGCGAGGATCTACCAACAATATCTAATTTTTCATCTTCTATCCTCTATCAAAACTCACTCCTAAACTCTAACCAAACAACTACATATATACAAGAGGCTACCAAAACAAGTCAACCTTCAGATCCATAATTAATGGAAGGAACAACCAAATCTAGTTCCACACGCTTCCCAATGATGGATACAGCATTAAATTAGTGACCAAAATTAATTGCAAGAGTCAGCCTCAAAAGAATTCCAAAATAAATAACTCAGTAAGCAAAGAAACCGAGTGCTAGACAAGCATCACTGAATGCCAGGGAAATTCACCGAGTGCCAAAGAGATAACTGACCAACACTGGTGAACAAAGGAAACTGAGGAACATCAAATCAACTCAGTCAAAGAAGGAATCGAACAACATAGAAAGCTATGAACATCTTTTTGGTGACACGGGATTGCCAAGGTAACTCCAAGATTGAAATTTGAGTTTGTGTCTTTTAGAGTTGATCAACAAGGTTGTATTTTTTTTATGAGAAAGATGAATAATTAGATAATTTTGTCTTAATGGAGACTCCTTGCAAGGTGACTTTGGAAGCTTTCCCCCTACTCACAACATTAGAGGATTATTCCCCTTATTTTTCTTTCACCTCTATGACATTGATGACATTTTCATAAATGGAGAGGGATTTGATAGTGTTGTCACATGTATGTGCTAAATTGACTTTGTTGTTTCCCCTCTTGTTGTTTTTATTGGTATTGGAAGATTCACCTTTCTCATGATTTAAGAAAGGAGTTTTGAATATCGTGTGATCTTCATTGTTCTTTAGACCACCAAGTTGGATTGTGCCATCATCAATGAGGTCTTGCACCATATGTTTTAAAATCATACATTTGTTAGTTTTATGCCCTTTGTTTCAATGATATTCACAATGATGGGAGTCATTCCACCATGTTGGCTTCACTTGGGGTTCATATAGTCTTGACTCCGGTAAAGTTATGAGTTTATTTGCACTGAGAGTTCTTAAGGCTGTCTCAAGTGGTTCCCCCAATGGAGTAAACCTTATTCTTGGTGTTGAGGTAAATTGAGACATGAAGTTAGGTTTTGGCTTGTTATTCCCTTGATTATTATTAAAAGAGTTGTTGTTATTGAAAGGGTTATTGGAAGTTTGATTGATGTTATTAGCTTGGGTAGTGGATCCACTTGAAATGTTGAAAGGTTTAGGATTAAGGTTCTTGGATTTCACCAATCCATCATTAACTAGATTCTTTTTATTATTCTTCAACCAAAATCAAGGTTTGTCAATGTTGTTGTTGTTTGAAGAATTTTTGTTTTTGTTGGTATTGTTGTTAGAAAAACCTTTGTTATCCTTGTAGAGATTTAGCTCCCCTTTTTTCACTGAAGCATCTTCCATCTTGATTCTTTTTTCAATCATTTTGTCAAAGGTTGGAGGACATTGGATTTGTAGTCAAAATTTCATCTCCAAGTTTAAGTTACTTATAAATATATCCATCTTTTCTTTTTCTAGGACACTTTGTGGATATTTGGCAAAGATCCTTTTCCATCTTTAGAGAAAGTTTAAAAAGGATTCTCCATTTCTTCTTGATGTTACATAGGTGTAACATTGTGACTTCATGTTCTATGTTATAGGAATATTGATTGACAAATTTAGAGATCAATTCCTCAAAAGTTTTGATACCAAGAGGTAGTTCTGAAAACCACTCCATTGCTTTCCCACTAAGGCTTCTAGGAAATAATCTCATCAAATAGATGGGATCATGTATAAATTCCATTCTTATGTTGTAAATTTAAGGTGTTGAGAGGGGGGTGAATTAGTGCCTTATAAAACTTTGACCCTCAATAATTATTTTACCCTTTAAATCTTATATCTTGCTTTGCATGCATAAACTTAACAACTTATTTTCTGAATGAAAGCATAACAAAGTAAAATCTTTCAACCATAAACACATAACACACATTAACACATTTGACACATAATTTTGGTCACATAGAAACCCTTAGTTAGAAGGAAAAACCGCGGTGGGGATGACACCCACAATCCTTCACTACTGCAACATAAAGGTTGCTTAGTTAGAACATACAAAAGTATCACTTCTGGTGATTTACCCTATTAGGAGTAATACAAAAAGACCTACTAAAGCCTACCTAATAAAAAGGTTTTTCAATACTCATTAAGTGTGCACTTTGTTAAGAGATTTACAGTATAAAAGGCTTGTTAAGGCCTACCCAATATATGGGTTTTGAGAATACAAAAAAACAATGTATTCCTATAAAAACTGATCTATAATCATGCATGTACATGTATGCTAGGTCATATCCTTTATGCTCTCTTCAGTCTCATCACCTTTCTCTAACTGATTTCACCAAAATCATCCACTTCCTCTTCTTGATAGCCTTATCTGCTTTATCTCTACTCTATGCTCTCTACTTCACTCTCTTCTCTCTCTCTTGATCTTTTCTCGATCCATCCTCATATATTAATCATGTAGCTTCCTAACTACTTGACATAATTAGGGTTTGGGTCCTAAGCTCAGACAATTAGATCTATGATCCATATTCATTTACTCTTTCCAAGAAATATTTACTTTATTTTCATTGGTTCAAACTTTACCTTGGGATTATTTACAATCATGTTTCATTCCCAATAAATCTTACCTAATGTTTTCCCGAATCTTCGTAAACTATTTTCTTGCTTGGTAGGATCCAATCACACTTTTATGTTCATCATGTATCTCTTGGTAGTCTTTACTGATTTGCTCAGTTATCATGTTGTTCCTTCTTGGTAATTTCAGCTCAGTAATACTATTACTTGGTTAACATACTTACTCAGTATTCTTCCTTTGCTCAGTAACCATTGTGCTCAGTTAAGTTTATTTGTTCAATTTCCATTCTGCTCGGTATACACATTGTTTAGATAATTATTCTACTTTATACTCAGTAGTTGTTTTCCCTTGTCTTTACCGACTGACTTTCTCTTCACTGACCTGATTCTTTACTCATACCAACTTGATTTTGCACTAACCATAACTCATATTTTCTTCTCTAATGAAAATACTTAATGAATTTAGGAGTAACATTCTCCCCCTTTGGCATTAGTGACAAAAACTTTCATAACTTAGTCAAAAGTTGATATCTCCAATATGTAACTCCTCCTCAACATATACTTCTCCTATCTCCCTTATTTCACTATATATATATATACATATTTAACTTTATCTATCTACTATCTTCACTATCCCCCTTTTTTTACAATGATTCCAAAAACAAAAATGTGATGTATTGTGAATACTCATAATTTATCAAACAATTCTTTATAAGAAGACTTAGCACTATCATAGGTATTCTTCAATGTAACTTTTAGTGCCTCAAGTGTTGAATGTTGGGCTTGGAGCTGTGATGAAAGATCTTCCATATGATCCATTACTGACATTTTAGGTGTAGCAATGAGTTCCTTGGCTTTCTTGATATTCACTTGAATTAGCTCCAAATGAGGAATGATTTGTGCTTGAAATTCAATTATTTATGCTCTAATTTTCTCCTCTTCCTTCCTCAAATCTAGTTGTAAAATCATAAAATGCTTAGTCTTTGCATAATGAACTTGGAATGTCTCAGGTTCATTAGTTAGCTTATATGCACTGTGCTTTAGCTCTTCATCAATTTTGGTCAGCTAATCTAGAACATGTTGTGTAAAATGAGGAACATTGCATAACTATTGGAATAACTTTATTATTACCTTTATGGTGTCCTCCAACTCACTAGCAATGATAGAAAGTGCAACTTTTTGTTCAAAAAATATTTGCATAAGTTTTTCCACTAACGTTTATTCAGCCCTTTGCTCCATTATCTTCATCATTCTTTTTTCAGTATCAACATCTAATTCATTGACTTGATTTACAAGTGATACTAACTGATCAATAATAGGTGCATTTTCATAAAGTTGAGTCTCAAGTATAATTTGTAGTAAGATGTCTTTCACATCTGATAATACTTTTTGTTGTTTCCTTGCTTGTTTAAGCTTATCCTGTGTTGCTTTCTCTTCAACAATTCACCATATTTCATCAAGATTTAGTTTGGTTGGATCACAAACTAGGATCACTATCTCTTCATCCAATGATATTTTGTCCTTTCTACTTTTATTATTCTTCTTGTTAGGGGAACTGAGTACACTTCCACTAGGTGAAATATTTGGAGGTAATGGAGCCTTGGTATGTTGCATTGTGGTTTCTTTCTCTCCTTCCTTTTCAGTATCTTTTTCTTCTCCTTGTTCATGTGCATCTGATTTCATGCATGTAGTAGAAGTATCTATTGTCTCTATAGTAGTAGTCTCTTTGGCTTGCTCGATGATTGCGGCTTCATCACCCTTATCTTCTTCCTTTGGCTTCTCGGGTTCCTTAGTTATTTCCTTGGTATCCTTAGGAACATAAGTATTGATTGTAACATCTATTTCAAGTGTTACCTCAAAAGGTGTTATAACACTAGGTATAGGAGTTGGATAATCATGCACTTGTTGCAAAATAGTTTCATCCTTCATGAGTTGTTGATGCAGGAGTATCTCGGGTTCTCAGCAATCCTATGTCACCAAAAATAACTTTTAGTTGTTTAGTTTGCTTGGTAGCTACTCGATTCCTTCTTTGACTGAGTTGGCTCGGTAGTTGCTCAGTTCCTTCTTTGACCGAGTTGCTCAGTTGGTTTTCCAAGTTATTTCCTATCACTCGGTAACCTTTCTCACTGAGTGGTTTATTTTGATTTCCTATTGAGGCTAACTTATGCATTAAATTTTGGTCCCAACTTTTATATTGATATCAATCATTGGGAAGCATCTAGACCTAGATCTGGTTGTTCCTTTCTCTAATGATGGATTTGAAGGCCGACTTATTTTCAATAGCCTCTTGTGTAAATGTAGTAGTTGGTTATAGTTTTAGGGAGGAGTTTTAGGAGATAGAAGATAGTTTCTAAATGACAAATCCTTGCATGTTAGAGGACTGTTGTAATTGAATCTAAATGTATTTAGCCATAACTAGGAAGGCCTTATAGCCTGACATGTATGAATCAATTGAGGATAATATATGAAGTTTTCTACATTCTCTCTTCCCTATTGTGTGTTTTCTTTTGTGTGTGTGATCTCTACAAGGAGGTTGGGATTAAGGTGTGCCTTTGGCCCTTCATCCTTCCCTACCTTGCATCAGGTGGTATCAAAGTGAGGTTGAGATATGGATCTAGATTTACAAATCTAGGTTGAGGGTTCCTTCTTGTTAAACCTTAGTTGATATTTGTTGTGGGCTGGCAAATTGCAATCTGACCTACAATTGTAGAGGGTTTTCAAGATGGTTCATGGAAGGCGAGACGTAGATCTAGGATTTGCAAATATGTTAAGACAAATTGTTACTAGGTTAGAAGCTGTTGAGGCAACCCAGTGTCGAGGAAGACATCTTAAAGATGTTAGTGATGAAGAAATTGAAGAGGAACAAGGTGAAGTTGAACCTGCACCTATGATGGATCAGGGTGAGGAAATATTGTTAAAGGAATTAACAAATTTGAAATCTACACCACATTTCAATCCTCCTGAGTACATTGGAAAGCTAGATTTGGATAAATTGATGGATTGGATCACTAAGATGGAGAAGTATTTTGAGTATGAAAATGTTCCTAAGGAAAAGAAGGTGAAGATTGTAAGCACTAATTTGAAAAGTCATGCATCCTTGTGGTGGTAACATCTATAATTAGATAGAAAAAGGAAAGGCAAAGACAAAATCAAGGTATAGAATAAGATGGTGAATAACTTGAAAGGCAAGTTCGTATCTTGTTACCAAAGATAGCTCAAATGCAAAGATTAAGGCAGAAAGATAGCTCAGTAAAGGACTATACTGAGGAATTCTATAGGTTAGATATCCAATGTGGACATGTTGAAGATGAAGTGGAAAGAATTACTAGGTACCTAAATGGGTTGAGAATTTCTATCCAAGAGGAAATCAGTTTGGTTAAGCTGGAAAGTATTGAAGAAGCTTATCAGTTTGCCTTGAAAGCTGAGGAGAAATTGAACAAAAGATATTAGAAAAGACAAAGAGGAAGAGGTGGTAACTATTGAGGTGGTTATAACAGAGGTGGATTCTCAGGTACTTGTTACTATTGGAGATTTTCCGACAAGCCATTGCTGACTGTATGTTTGTCGTTGATGACAACATATGGTAAGAAGCATGTGTGGAAGCTTAATGGAGAGATATTTGAGTATATGTTTCCTAGATATGTTATCAACATGATATCATAGTTGTAGAGGTTGATTTGAAGTGAAGACAGTAATACAGGAGTCTGTATCAGAGAGTGTTCCTTACAGGTCCCAAGAAGAGTTCTGTATGTTATTTGCAGTATGATTGTAATGGAGCCTTACGCATTTGTAGTTATGTTGAAGACATGTGTATGATGCTATGTCCATGGACATAGAGTCAGATATGCAGTACAGGTTGAGTTATGAAGTCTCCAGTTGACAATCACAGTTTCCTAAGTTTATCTGGTAGAGCCAACAATGTTTATATTATTGCAATAGTTGTACCTATAATTTCAGTATGCGTGCTTGGATTTGTGTTTAGAGGAGAGTTAAGAATTTTTGGTTAAGAGCGCATGACATAATTCATCATGAGAAGAAAGTATCAGTTAATTTGGTGGAGCCGACAGTGTGAAGTGATGCGTCTACTCATATTGAGTTGAGCGGTCCTAATTTGTGTTGAGTGCTTAGTAGATCCAACTGAGATGATATTGGAGAGTTGTATTGTTTCTCTAATATGATTTCAAGATGGTTCTAAGAGGCTGACTTGATTATATCATTTAGAGGAAAGATATTTATAGGGAGTCATTTGTGATTGCTCATCATGGTAGATAATTGAAAGATGAGCAGAGCAGAGAGTGCAAAGTGTTGAGCCATCAGCAGAAGGTCTATGTGAAAAGTAGAGAGTATATGGCATTCATTAGAATTGATCAAGATAGTAGGTCTATGCACAGCTCACCAAGATCTAGATATAGTGTGTATCTATTAAATAGAAGGTTGTAGCCTTCACCCCATTGAGCAATGTGCTCCCAAATAGTGTGTCCTCACCCCTAACAGGTTTAATTGTAAAAGAATCCTAACAAGGTCCGACCCTTAACCAAGTTATTGTACTTAATGCATTGTAAAGATCAACTCCTAACAGGGTTATAAGATCTTTTAATAGGGATCATAATACTCTAGTGCAGTTTATAGTAGGTGCTAATTCCCACCGTAGTTTTTATCTATTTGGGTTTCCCCATAACCAAAATTGTGGTGTTGTGTTAAGTGTTCTTATATTGTGTTTATGCTTAATGCTCTTCTATACTTAATTGGATAAAGAATTGAATCTTGTAGATAACTAATTCACCCTCCCCCCACCCTCTCAGTTATCTTGGGACTATTCCTAATAGTTATAATTGTGGAGAAGAAGGACATAGATCATTTGAATGTACACATGCAAGTAAGAAGGTCGGTAATAGTAGAAATGATTTGGTGCAAGAAGACTCACCAAATGACCTAGAGAAGGAAAAGAACTTGATGGTTAGGAGAGAACTTTGGAGTGAAAGTAATAAGGAAGATCCATTAAGGAAAATTTTGTTCAAGACTAGATGTAGAGTTTATGATGAAGTATGGAAGGTAATCATTGATAGTGGAAGCTCAAAGAACTTGGAATCTGAGGAAATGGTTACAAAGTTCTTGTTGGAAAGGTTGAAACACTTGAGACCCTATCAAATTTCATGGATCAAGGATGAGCATACACTATTGGTAAGTGAACAATGTTATGTGAATTTGAAAATTGGAAAGTACTATGATAAGGTGTTATGTGATATAATGCCTATGGATAGTTGTCATATTTTGTTGGGTAGACCTTGGCAATATGATAGACATGTTATCTATGATGGAAGATTGCATAAATATACTATTTGGGTTGATGGGAGAAAGAAAATCTTGTTGGCTTTGATTGAAGAGCTTGTTAGTAGTGTGTGTACATCTGTGAAAATTTGTTTGATGGAAGGAAGAAAGTTTGTTAAGAATTTGAAGAAGAATGATATGTTTGTTGTGATTCCTAACAAACTAAGTGAGAAAATAGTGGATAAAATCCCTGAAGAGGTTTATAAGATACTCACCGAGTAGAAAGAGATCATTTTTTATAATGTACTTGATAGTTTACCACCAAAGAGAAGCATTGATCATTGTATAGATCTAATCCCTCGAGCTAGTTTACCAAATAAGGCACCACATCAGCTAACACCTACTGAGAATCGAGAATTGAACCGACAAATCCAAGAATTCTTGCAGAAAGGTTTGATAAGAAAAAGTTTGAGTCCATGTGTAGTACCAACTATATTAGCACCTAAGAAGAATGGAGAATGGAGAATGTGCACTTATTACAGAGCAATCAACAAGATAACAATGAAAGATAGGTTTTCTATACTAAAAATGGATGACATAATGGATAGTTTGACTGGAGTAAAGTATTTTAGCAAAATCAATTTGAAAAGTGGGTATCATCATATTAGAATTAGAGAAGGTGATGAGTGGAATATTTCTTTTAAAACAAGAGAAGGTTTGTATGAGTGGTTGGTTATGCCTTTTGGTTTAACTAATGCATCGAGTACTTTTATGAGATTGATGAATGAGGTTTTGAAGAAATTTTTGGGTAAAATTGTAATTGTATATCTAGATGACATTTTGATATTCAATAAGACCATAAAAGAGCATTTGTTGCATATTAAACAGGTATTACAAAGGTTGAAAGAAGAAAATTTGTTAATTAATCTGAAAAAGTGTTCCATCATGAAAGAGGAGATTGTGTATTTGGGATTTTTGATTTCAGCTGATGGTTTGAAGATGGATCCTGAAAAGGTTGAAGCTATTTTGAATTGGCCTACACCTAACAATGCTAGTGAGGTAAGATAATTTCATGGTTTAGAAATTTTTTACTGAAATTTCATTGGGAATTTTAGTTCAATTTGTAATGCTATGACTGAGACTATGAGAGGAGATAAAAGAGAATTCAAGTGGACACATGGAGTTGATAAAAGTTTTGATACTTTGAAGCAGAAGGTTGTTGAATTACCTATGTTAGCTTTACCTGATTTCAATAAGGTATTTTAGGTTGAATGTGATGCAAGTGGTAGTGCAATAGAAGATGTATTGAGTCAATAAGGTAAACATGTTGCTTTCTTTAGTGAGAAATTGAATTATGCAAAAAGGAAATATTTTGTGTATGATCAAGAGTTCTATGCTATTGTCCAAGCCCTAAAGAAATGGAGACATTATTTGATACCGAGTAAATTTGTGTTATATACTGATCATAAGGCTTTACAATATTTGGGTAGTCAGAATAAGTTGAATCAGAGACATATGAAATGGCTTAAATATTTGTAGAGTTATACATTTGTCATAAAACACAAGAGTAGAGTCACTAACCAATTTGTTGATGCATTGAGTAGAAGAAGATCTTTGATGACTAAAATTAGAATTAAAGTTCTTGGTTTTGATGACATGAAAGAATTATATGAAACTAACCCTGATTTTCCTGAGCCATGGAGGAAGTGTAGAGCACCTATTCAAGATCATTCGAGTACTAAATGGGAAGATTGTTTCATTAAAGAAGGTAAGTTGTTTAAAGGTATTCACTTGTGTATACCGAGAGGATCAATGAGAACTAATTTGACAATGGAGAAACATAGTAGTGGTTTAGCTGGAAATTTTGGCATTGACAAGTCATTGAATTGTTTGTCAAGTTGCAAAAGGAGTAAGTCAGAAGATTGGATTGTATATACCAATTTATGTTCCTAAGAAACCTCAAATTTATATTAGTATGGATTTTGTTCTTGGCTTACCGAAGACAGTGAGAGGTAATGATTCCATATTTGTTGTTGTAGATAGATTTTCTAAGATGGCACATTTTATACCCTGTAGAAAGACATCAGATGCAGTGCATATAGCAAATCTTTTCTTAAAGAAATTGTTAGATTGCATGGATTACCAAAGAGTATCATCTCTAACCGAGACAGTAAGTTTGTTGGATAATTTTGGAAGACTCTTTGGAAAAAGTTGGGCACCAAGTTGAAATATAGTTCTACATTTCACCCACAGACTGATGGGCAAACAGAGGTTGTGAATATAAGTTTGGGTAATCTTTTGAGATATTTAGTTGGAGATAAACTGATTAATTGGGATTCTATGTTGGCACAAGCAGAGTATGTATACAATAATTTAGTGAATAGGAGTACTGGAAACACACCTTTTGAGATTGTTAATGGCATACACCTGAGAGGTATATTAGATTTGAATGATATTGATGGTGAAGAAAAGAGAAGTGTTGAAGGAGAAGAGTTTGTTGGGTTCATGAAGACATTGCATGAGAAAGTAAAACATAAGTTAGAAGATAGTAATAAAAAATACAAGGATAGAGAAAATAGATCAAGAAGGCATAAGACTTTTATAGTTGGGGATGAAGTAATAGTTCATTTGAAGAAAGGTATATTCCTTGTTGGAACATATGGGAAGTTAAAAATGAAGAAATTTTGTCCTTGCAAGATATTGAGGAGATTTGACAATAGAAATGCTTATGAGATTGAGTTACCTAATGACATGTATATATCACCTATATTCAACATTACAGATTTGTATGAGTATCATGAACCTGATGAAGACATGACAGTACGAAATGATTATCCTAAGAAGTAGACAAAAGAAGTTGAGCTGATTTTTGAACAAAGAGTTGGCAGAAGCATAAGAAGAAAAGAATACATGGAGTATCTGGTAAAATGGAAGAATATACTGATTGAAGACAGCTTGTGGATTTCACAATTTGAGTTGGATTTAGATTAGGTTGTACCTATTGCATGATTTGGAGAATCATTTCAAATAACCCCAGGTGTCTGATGCAGGAGCATCTCAGGTTCTCAGCAATCTTGTGTCACCAAAAACAAGTTTGAGTTGTTCAGTTTGCTCAGTAGCTGTCTGGTTCCTTCTTTGATCGAGTTCACTTAGTTTCTTCTTTGACTAAGTTGCTCGGTTGGTTTGTCGAGTTATTTCCTGTTGCTCAATAACCTTTCTCACTGAGTGGTTTATTTTGATTTCCTGTTGAGGCTGACTTATGCATTAAATTTTGGTCATGGAGTTCATAATATTATCGATCATTGGGAAGTGTGTGGACCTAGATCTAGTCATTCCTTTCTCCAATGATAGATCTAAAAGCTAACTTGTTTTCAGTAGCCTCTTGTATAAATGTAGTAGTTGGTTATAGTTTTAGGAGATAGAAGACAATTTCTGAATGATGAATCCTCGCATGTTGGAGGACTATTGTAATTGAACCTAAATGTATTTGGTCATAATCGGGAAGGCCTTATAGCCCAGCATGTATGAATCAATTGAGGATAATAAATGAATTTTTCTGCATTCTCTCTTTCCTATTGTGTTTTTGCTTCCACGTGTGTGATCTCTACAAGGGGGTTAGGAGTAAGGTGTGCCTGTGGACCTTCATCCTGCTCTACCTTGTGGTTTATTTTGATTTCCTATTGAGGCCGACTTATGCATTAAATTTTGGTTGTAGAGTTCATATTGGTATCGATCATTGGGAAGCATGTGGATCTAGATCTAGTTGTTCCTTTCTCCAATGATGGATCTGAAGGTCAACTTGTTTTTTGTAATCTCTTGTATAAATGTAGTAGTTGGTTATAGTTTTAGGGAGGAGTTTTTGGAGATAGAAGATAGTTTCTGAATGATGAATCCTCACATGTTGGAGGAATATTGTAATTGAATCTAAATGTATTTGGTCGTAACCAGGAAGGCCTTACATCCTGGTATGTATGAATCAATTGACGATAATATATGAAGTTTTTCGCATTCTCTCTTCCTTGTTGTGTGTTTTCTTCCATGTATGTGATCTCTTCAATGGGGTTGGGATTAAGGTGTTCCTTTGGCCCTTCATCCTACCCTACCTTGTGTCAATTGTGCTACAGTTAGCTCGGTAAATGATGTATCTTCAAGGGGTTCCTCAGTAGCATCCATAACATCTTGATCCTTATTTAAAGTTCCATCAGGATCCTATTCAGTGATGTCTTCTATTATAACCTCTTCTTTTTCATTTATGACCATGTAAGGAATATCATCAATTACTTTATTTATAGTTTCCTCAGGGTCTTCTTCTAGATTCTCCACTTGTGTACCTATAGGAAGCTCAGTATCTGATATTTTTATCTTTTCTAGTTCATCTATTTGAAATATCTTCTTCCATTCTATGTTGCTTTCTTCTTCCACTTCTTGTGTCCTACCTATCAAGATGCCTAATGATCACTTTTTAATCATGAATTTCTTCTTGTAATTTATTAGGATTTCATCAATTTCTTGCACTATTAATGTTGGAACTAATAAGACAAGTGATCTCTCCCTTAGTTTTCTTTCATTGTCTAGTGCATATCTCCATCTTGCACTTATTCTATCATGAAACTCTTCAGGTAGTTTCCCTACAAGTTCCATAGGTATAATTCTAAATGTATACATTGCACTAGTAGTTTCTTCCTCAATTTTCAACTTGTCTTCATCATTCAACTTATGAAACATTAAATTATGCATGGAACCAAAGCTTCTAGATGCTCTCAAGGCTTCAACATGCTCATCAATTATTTTTGGTACAAATTTTTTAACAACTCAAAATTGACTATTGTCATTTTATTCTTTCATTTCACTATCATCATTCTTTTATTTCTTCAGTGTGTACTTCCTTTTCTGATAGGTCTTACTTTTAGGTTGTTTCTCCTCAAGTACAATAGTTTTGCCTATACCTCTTTTTGTAGGTGGTGTGGGGGTTGATGAAACTTTAGTCCTTGACCTAGTATCTTTCAGTCTAACATTTTCCTCTATTAGGGCCTTTCTAACCCTTTTAGGTTTAGACTTTTCTAATTCTATTTCTTCTTCCTCAATTTCTTCTCCCTCAGTCTCTTCATCAACTGACTTTGTAACGTCCCCACCAGGGAACCCATAAGGAAAAGGTCTAAAGTACAAAGAAAAGTAACTAATTTTTTTTTATATCATTACTAAGAACATGCCATAATGGAAATGAAAATACTTTAAGTAATCTATTCCATAGGTTTAGGAAACTCTCTTATGTACTCAGACCCTTAGGATGAGTCCTAACCTTAACCATATGCAAAATGAGAGTAATAAAAAAGGATTTAAAACACAAGACACCTTAATTACAACTTTATGATAGCCTCATGCAGTATAATGAGCATTTAGAGATATAAAAAGATGCAAACAAGGATCAGGACCAAAAACAACACCATGAAGTACCCAAACTAAAGTCTATAACTCTAGATTCCCATATGATTATTTCCATAGGATTATAGAAGTACTCCCATAGTTTAGTATTATTATTCATGGCCATGCATCTTTACTTGTACGAGATCCTGCTTAAAAACTACCAGAATTGCTTCCAAATTGATTTTACGACCTAGATAAAGTATGAAGAGGGTTCAGGGAAGGGTTTTTGAGATAGACCTAGTTAAGGTCTCCTAGTACCACATTAAAATCCCCTCTCCAACTCACAACATCCCTCCATTTAATCAAAAACTAAAACTATGTACAAAACATTGACAAAAAATTACATAAAAAATTAAAAAGGAAAATCACTTGCAGAACTCCTAATACTTCCTAAACCTTCCTAAACCATAAATATAAAGAGGAATGAACTCCCTTACAACTATAATTTCATCAAGCAATCATCTCAGGTAATAAATTAAAAGATAAAATCCACCAACTTTCTACCATACTTTCAAATTATCCTTACTACTCAACCCAAACACACTTCTAAAATCTATTTCCTGATAAATCATCTTAATTGCATAAAAGATACAGTACATATACAAGAATATCATATTTTAAAACACACACACACACACACACACCCATTTTCAAACATTTAAATATTCTTCTTAGTTCCAGATCCTACCTCGAGTTCTGTAGTTAAAACCATTTTAATGTTGAGCAATCTTTAGCTTCCCATATGAACCTACACCTTCCTTCCAAGCTTTAGGATGATGGTTTTACTCCCAAGAAACACTTAAAAATCCTTCTAAGACCAAACACCTCCTTCCTCATAGATATTATCCTAACTCCAAACTATAACCTTTAATCTAAAATTTCTTTTATGAGTCAATCTATCAACTTTCCTTCTTGAAACCCCAAATCTATCCAATTTTCTTCTAATCTCCAAATCATTAATTTTTCATAATACAAATAGCCAACCATATAGTTGAAGGAGTTTCTTTACGGGAAGCAACTACTCCAACTACTATAGTTGGTTCCTAAAAATTAAAACAATTCACGTACATTGATGTGAACCTTAATTAAAGGTTTTATTTTTAATTAACTTATTTTACCTTTCCAAGGCAATAATTATGTTAAAGGTAAATAGGATTCTGAAGTAACTCATATATCCCAATGGTAAACTAACTAGCTTAACTCCTAGGAGGTCTTGGGTTCAAAACTCCTAGGCAAGCTAGTTTTACTAATTAAGTGATTTATTACTCTTATTTATTTTATTTTTATTCTATAATTACATTATTTATTCTACCATCATAAAAAACATTCACACATAAAAAAAAACATACCTATATATAATTATATATGCGTAGGTATATATGTGTGCACCCATATATACATACACATATATAATAATTTAAACCACATAATCTAATACATCCAAATTATATTATCTAAAAGATTGAGAAGCATAAAACATAACATACATAAAGGAACAATGAAAACATACTCTAAAACAGAAATCTCAAAATCAATAAAATAATGATATTGCTCAAACCCCTAATTAAGGTGACTTCCTAAATAGGAGCCTAAGTCAATAAGGGTTCCTTGAGAGTATCTTGGCAATATCTCCACACAACAATGTTCAAGGATTTAAAGGCACACTCAGACTTCTATATCCAGGTGAAGTTGATGCTTGGTACCTGCATCCTACATCATCAAGTTGAGAAAAACATATACACCAACACACACACACACACATATATATATACAATCAGTGGAAGACAAGGAGGGAGAGTGCAACATCGTGTGGATCTTCCGTAGAAGTGACTATGACTGCCTCCCCTCATCCCACAAGCACATCATACATTATCAATATCAAAACATAATTGGATTAGTATGGTTAGCTCCAAATAATAATAAATCCATAATGTAAATTAAGAAATGAGTTATCTTCATAAATAATATAATCATGTATATAAACAAAATGTCATGCTAATACTTTAAGTTATTTACTGACTTTCATAAAATAGTTTTATTATCCAAACATATACTCAAAATGTCTCATCATCTAATCAAAATAAACAAAACATAGAATCCATAATACTCAATGTAATAATCCTGGTAGTCCAAAATATCAAGATTCTAGGGTGGGCATTATAGAATTATCCTTTTCTTTACCTAATCATTCCTCTAATGTGTTTATCATTTTCTTTGATTTATTTTGCATTTTGGGACCTAGGATTTCAAGCCTTTTCCTCTTCTTAGCCTCTTCAAATGTCCCAAATCATTTGGGCATCCTATCTAATGGTTGTTTAAACAAGTTTTCAATGGAAAGTGTTGCTCAGTCAATGCCAATCTCATAATCCATCGGTTTCAGCCATGAAGTTCTTGGTTCTACAGCTTTAATAAGACATGTGTCGATATCATCTAGGAAATAAATTGTATCCTTGTAGTTCTCGACTAGCTATGGGGGAATCCTATATCTTTGGTTCATTATGGCCTTGAATTGTTCAAAATATTCACTCATCACTTTATCAAAGTTCACACCTAGACCATTGATATAATCACTAATCTGGAAATAACAAGCCTATTTGTATTCCAATCTACACCACCAATTGTAGGAAATAAATTTTTCAAGTAGAAGAAAATACATACCAATAATGATCCATATTTTAGTGTATTGGTCTTGGCAACTCGGATACTATGCATGTTATCTTCTAATTTCTTCAGGAGTATCTCGACAAGATTAATCTTGAATCCGTTCTTCACAATTGTGTATGCTAAATCAATAGCTCCACATGGTACACTATTCTGTCTACTAGATTAATAGATTCTGTATACAATAACACATGTAGAAAACTTAGTTTCTACATCATTGATTGTAGACACTCAAAGACCTCAACCATCCCATGTCACTCTGGTACGCTTCTCTATTTCTTCATTTAGTGTCACTCTTACTATTTTTTCTTTCTCAGCAATCGGGTATCCAATAACCATGTGCATAACATCCTTTGTAATCTTAATCAAACCTTCGAGCTACATTGATTTCTCATGCACTCAACTAAGAGAAATTCTTATCCATTCATCTTTAAAAACCTTCAAGAAATGGAGGGCATGAGTCAGACCCTTCATTTCCAAATGTTTGTGCTCATCTTTCAATTATCCATCCACACATAATGTCTTGTATGCATCTTGAATTTCATTTTCACATATCTCACCAATCTTGCAATGAATGTATGATATGATATCTCAAACTAGTAAAACCCTTAGAGGCAATGACGAAAGCACTCTGGTCTCATAAGTCTTCATATTAATTTTAGGATATAACTTGTAATTCATCTCTTCATAGTCTATGCTCTTTATCAGAATAGGTTTTACAACCTTTGGTGCCTTGGATTGTGTTGCACTAGATTCCATTTCGAGATGATTGTCTAGGGATTCATCGAGTAATAGTTAAATAACTTAGGCTTACTCAAATTCTTTCACTAGATCACTCAGACAGCTCAAACTACTAATAGATTCATCTATTTCAGCTCAAAATCCAAATTCTCATTCAAATCGCTCTTCACTGCTCTTCAAATGTAGTGTATCAAATGAAATGTCTATCCTTCTATTTATAGTGAATAGAACATTTAGGGTTTGGTAATATGCAATAAATGCTCTTTTTTGGACCAATCAACTAATACTCATACTGACTACCAATCTTTGCTTGGTTACTCAATACTTTTCTACTGACCATCCAACTTACTCAGTTATTCTTACCGACCATACTAACTTTCACAATTATAAGAGTTATCCTATTGCATCTTTCCATATGCTGATTTGGATAAAAATTCATGATTGTGAGGAACTGATGTATGATAAAAATAATTCAAATACAGTTCCCATACCTACCTGTATGGTTTAGTTTTTAGTAGTGGAGTCACTCATTCCATAGGATGAGGTGTTACCAACTGATCCAGCTGATGTTCCACTATCTTCAATCTTTCTTCTTCATATTATGTTCATCTGATTACAAATTTCATCAACATTTACTGTACCTTTTCCTTTAGATTCTTCATCATTGGGTGCATACTTTTGGTACCTACAATCTTTGCTCAAGTGACCAACCTTGTGAAAATGAAAACATGTTACACCATAAGTCTTCCAAGTACCAGTATTTCCTCCCATGTGCAATCTTCTACAATTTACTACAATGTGACCATACCTTCCACAAGTTGTACAAGTAATCCATGTGTTGTAATCTCAGTTGATATTATTTACTTGTTTTTTTGGTATCTAGCTATACTTCTTCTATGATCTGTAATCTTGTGATTTGTGTCCATACTTATTGTGTGTGTAGTATTAACCATCAAATTTTTGTTTCCTTGGAGTTTTGTCAAATTTGGATCTACACTCTAATGCATTATGACCATACTTGTTGCAGTTATTATAGTAACCATCAAATTTAGGAGTGGTAAATGACTTAATGACCTTGCTCCCACATACATTTGTTGTGTGGCCCAGTTTTCCACAATGATAACATGTTGGATTCTTATGTTTTGGAGTTGTATACACATTTATTTGCTTACCTTTCTTAGATGATTCTCCTTTCTCATTTGTAGAGTCCTCAGTAAAGTCTAATCCACTGATATCTCTTGGTCTTCTTTGATATCTCAACTGTTCATCCAATTTCCATATACTTTCCTCAGATCTCTTTAGTATTTCATTGGTTTCTTTTTTCAATTTTCAGCTCATTCTTTTGATGTTCATTTTCTGATCTCAGTTCAACATTCTCTTCCACCTTTATTGCAATCTCATGATTAACACCAAGTAATTGATCTATCATATTATAGTGATTTTGTGTCAACCTCTATATTTCCACATCTTTCTCATCCAGGCTTGCACTCATTTTCCTTTTCTCATCTTCTATCATTCTCTTATCATCTTCAACTCTTCTCTTTTTCTCTAGGACTTCATACATTCTTATTGATTGAGCTTCTTGTTCCCTCTTCAATGATTTTACCTATGTAGTTAGGGTTTTGTTCTTTTTAGTCAAATATGAAATAGTAGCTTCTGATTCATCAGACAAGATTCCCTTTGATTGTTCTTCAAGTTCTTTAACCTAATCTTGGGTATCTTTCAGTTGATGGGCTAACTCCTTTCTTTTTCTTAGTGAATGCTTCAACTTCCTTCTCAGTTCATCAATTTGATCTTCTACAAGTTCCAGTTCTATGTTCAAATTCTCAATCACCTTTTCATACCTATAACTTTCCATTTGTTCAAATCTTTCCTCTCGAGTGGTTAAACTTCTAAATAAGAGACTCATCTCTGACACCAATTGTTGGAAAGTTAAGGTGCTTATAGGGGGGGTGAATCATTTTGAGGAAAATGTCTCATGAATAGATGTTTCTCAAATGGGAAAGAAAAAATGGCTTTTGTTGAATATTGTTTTGGAGCAGTTGCCTTCTTCATGTTATCTAATTATGTTTACAAAGAATTAATTTGTTGGTTCGACATAACTTTCAAAGGGGTATCTTCATCCTCATCTAGGGTTAATTTGGACATGTCAAAATCATGAGGGATTTTAACCCCTAGTTGAGCCAAGATTAGTAAATATCTCTCGTTTTCTCTTTCTAATACTTTTTCCATCACCTTCAAAAACAAAGAGTTTTGGGTAGCCTCATTAAGCCTTTCTTCGATTACTTCTTCATCATGGTTTTCATTATTTATTTTTCTAGTGTTTTGAGCATCATACCATGAATTTATTGCCATTGGAACTTGTTCTTGTTCTTCTTGTTGATTGCTCTCTTGAAATGATTGATAGATTAGAACTTGTTCTTGTTCTTCCTCTTGATTATTCTATTGAAATGGTTGATAGGGTGAATGTGATTCTTCTTGATGAAGGGGTTCCCTATACAATATTTTTTCTTCCCTATAATAATATTTAAATCCACAAGATCTTGTTTGTACCGACATGAAAATACCTTCCACACCTTTCTCAAAGAATGATCCTTCGAACTAATTTGGTTAAGTTTGAAATTCAAATTGGGGTGTTAAAGAAATTTACAAATTTTAGAGGTTCCAATGTTTGGTTGAATCAATGCTAATTGAAATATTGATAGAATATTTAATAGAGAAAGATGTATCCCTATAATGAAAATATTGATGATTGGAATTTTTGCTAACCTTAGTTTTAGGAAAAGGATCAAGTATCCTTTGATGACAAACCTTATAAAAGCAAAAACCAATGATGTGATATTATGAAACCTAGATGATTGAATGCAATTACTTGACTTTTGAAAATACGTTGTGTAATCACCTAAAAATGGGCTAATAGAACCTAAGGCCCTATTTGCCCTAATTCAGGATAAACTCCTAATTGTGTTAATTAAATTCTTGATTATTAATATAATTAATCAAATTTGATGAAGTCAATAAAACATCATAAATCAAACATTAATCATTAATAATTGAGCAAAAATCACATTAATTACCTCTAGGCCTAATTAATTAAATCATTCCCATTAAATGCATGGTTAGAGTAATTAATTTAAAAAAATGAATAAAAGGCTCAAAAATGACATGTCACCTCTCAAGGGGACAACAAAGACACTTTTGACCAATGAGAGCTCATCACATGGATCACTCACATGGATCAAGTTTGGAGGCATCTTAACCACTCATCATGGATGCATCTCAACCATCCAAATTTCTAAAGTTCTATAAAAGATGAATTTTCAAATTCAAAACATAGTAGTTAATTGATTTAAACTTACATGTTTCTCATTTTATTTTGATAGCTAAGTAAAGAACACTTCAATTTACATGCTTAATAGTGAATGAATTAATGGATTTCAAGGAATTGAATCATGTTTATTAGTTGTATTTAATTTGAATCTCTCATTCTAACATGCATTGTCATTGTTTTAGAGTCTAAATCTAAGAGTAAATTTAGATTCTTACATACTTGTGTTAGTTAGAGAGAAATAGAATGATTTTGTGTAGTTTAATGGCTTTGAATTGCTTCAAATTTGATTTAAACTAACAAGCTAATGTTCTATTAAAATTTTTTGTTGCAAAATTACATTGACCACAAATCAGACACACACGTTGAATTCCAACTCTGTATCAATTGGAGAAAGTCAATCTTAGAAAAAGGTATATGGAAATATATCTGGTTTGATCTCAAAGATTTAGGAAATGCTCATTGTTTGGGTATCTCAATCTAGAGGCTTTATTTAATTATTGGTAGGAATTATTTCTTTCTATATATGTGTTATCATGGTGAACACCAAGTGCTATGATTTTAAGAAGCATTGTGTGTTTGTTAATAGGCATTACTTCTAGTTTTATAGGCATTGCAAAATTGTTCCCAAACATTACAAAACTTTTGACAGGTGTTACATAATGTATGAAAGGCATTACAAAATATTTTGAAGGCATTAAAAAATGTTTAAAAGGTGTTTCAAAATGACTAATAAGTATTGCAGAATATCTCAAAGGCATTATATTGACCGACCAGTTTGCAAATTTGTGAAAATTTGAAGGTTTTAAATTAATTTTTAGATCTGAATGGATGTTTTTCTTCTGACAAAATGTACCTTCAAACACATCAACCACAAAAACATTTATTTTTTCAACCTTTAATACTAAACATCAAGTGTATATTTTCAATCGTGTCCACAAGTATTGCACAATAAATCACTTCAAATAAGCTACCTATGGTCAATGGTTCAACATGGTTGAAAAGGTAGGCTTGTTAGTTTAACTAGCATTTAGTTCAATATTTAATTCAAAAGCATATTATGAATGCCAATACAAGGCCTAATGGTTGTGTAAATTCTATTTAGGTCCTATAGACCACCATAGGAGACCATGCATAAGATACTTTTTACCCTTCAAAGCATTATCCTCAAGAAGGTATTTGTTTATAGTGGGTCGAAAGAAGCTTGGTTTTAGCTCTGTTTCCACTTTGGGTTGTCCCTCTCACCGGCCTCATTAAGACATGTTCTTGGGAGGTGATCTCTCTAAGATTCTATAATGTTCATGAAAGGAATGAAATGAAATGAAAATTAGGTCAAGGATTTTGATCACCTTAAGAAGGGTGAGAGCATATCCCTATTACTTTCCACTTCCAAACACAATTGACAAATTTGTTCTTTCCAAGCCTTTAACCTATAGAATTAGAGCATGTTTGGAATTTTTATCATATTAGAAAGATAAGAGTATAGACCTAATGATTTTAATTCACAAACAAAGAGGCTTTTATTTAGTTTTTGTTAATTCCTTAACCTTTCTTTCTATTGACAAATCTGACACTTTTGGCATTTTGATCAACTTTAAAAGTTGAGAGCATAGGTCTAATACCTTCCTTATAAAAAAATAATAGGTCTTCTTACTTAAGCTATATGTGGAACTTGAAAAGCCAAAATCTAAGAAAATGACATAAAACAATGGTTTGAGTACTCACCTTATTTCAAAGCTAGATAAACTAGTCACATTTTTTATATTTTCTTTTTTCTTTTTTTCTTTTTGATACTTACCTAGGTGATTATTCCAACTCCTTAGCATCCCCTTCCGCAAACATTAGTCCAACACATTCCAAGACAAAGTGAAGGAAATTGAAATCTTTCTCAAAATGACTCAAAGAAATATACAAATTTATTTCACAACTCAAGGGGAAAAGATCTAATTCAAAGAAACATATTTAGATTTATAAGCATCCACTACTTTCAAATAGTAATCATAAAGTTTTGCATCTTCCTTTAAATTTTAAAGTATGTTTGAATTACGAATACTTTTGGAATACCTTTGCAACCTTTTAGCCTCCCTTTCTTGTCTCTGAATTCAAAATTCAGGCTTCTGTGCCATTTTGTGCTCTGTCATCTGCAAGCATTTTATAAAAAAATCAGATCTGAGAATTTTTTAAATTTTGCAAAATGACAGTATTAGGTGTTATTTGAAACTTAAAACACACTGTAAAGTTAATAATACACACTGCAAAAAGTAGACTAGGCACAAAATGTTTCCTAATACATGCTAAAGGAACAATCACAACTTGCAAGTGCTAAAAGGAATGCAAAAAGGCATCATAAGGACCCTGTTTAGGCGTTGTAAGAAAGTTAGACAAAAGAATCTTTGTAGGCATCTTAAGAAGTCTAGCAAGTGCCAAACTTTGAATTTTAGGTGTCATTATTTATCTGCATAGGCATCGTTCTTTACTGTCTAAGCATCAAAATTCTTAGTGTATGCACTACTATACCTGTAAATTTCAAATCTACAAAGAAAAATCACTCAAATATCATCAAAAAATGTTAGTAGAAGCATCTAGCCCCATGATGGGCACCATTTGTAATATTGAAAAATACATTCATAGGATTAGTACAATCAATTCAACTCAAAACATGAAGAATTTAAGCTATTTAATAATTGAACTAGAAAATATTGATAAACATCTTATGTTTCTCTAATTAGTTGGACAATATAAATGCTCTCAACTACAAATAACAGTCATAAAGTGACAACCCCTAATATGAGAGTGCAAATGATGAAGATTAAAGCTAAGCTAACATGCAAGTACAATGCGAAATAAGCCACATTATGCTCATCTATGCTCAAAATCAATCCTAAATGCTCTATTATGATACTACAATGCAAATTCAATTCAAATTATGCCTAAGCTCTCAACAATTTTTCTTATTTTAATGAAGCTAAAATAATGGATGGTTTTCTCTTATGATGTTTCCTATTTATAGAATTTTCTCAAAATTAGGAGGGTGGGTTGGATTTTGAGTTAGGTTAACCTAAGGCTAGAGTCAAGGTTGACTAATGTTTCAAATATTGGGACAAGAAGACAAAATGAGTGGCTAGGTTAGCAAAGGCAAAATAAATGGTTGAGATTGCAAAGCCTTGGAGTGATCCATGCACTTCCAATTCTCTTTCCTCATTTGCTAATTCAATTTTTGTCCATATGTGGTTGATGAGGAAATTAGGATTTATTTAAATCAAATAATTAATTACTTTAACCATGTCTTTAATTTAAAAGGGTTGATTTTAATTAATTTAAACTATACAATTAATTGATTAAATCAATTACATAATTCTTTGGTGTTTGTATTTAATTAATCCCCAAGGCTTAAATTTAATTAATCAATGACTTAATTACCTTGCCAATTTTAAGGTGTATATACATCCCCACACAACACCTGAGCTTGTTCATTTAAGATAAGCCTTTGTTCAGTGTCTTATTTATATACCGACTGGGGTGTTTACCAGTTTGAGGTCATCCTCTTTAAAGGGGAAACACTCCCTCTAGATAGACATCTCTAAAAAAGTTGAAATATTTCGAGCGTTTGCAAATATTTTTCTCTTGCACCAATGACCACAAGAGCTAGTGGGAGAGGATAGTGTATGTTGCAAGGGTGCACTCTACAAAATGTGTAAGCACACCAAACACTTTAGACATGGGATTATTTAATCCTTAAAGTTAGGCAATGTTCTTTATCATGTAAATCATAAGCATACTTGCATGTGGGTTAATTTCAGGCACCAAGTCCAAAATTTCTTTATTTTTTTCAATTTTAAACCTAAATTGAAGTGTGAGTTTGCCTTGTTTAATTTTACCTTGTTCTTTTTAGCATACACCCAATTTGAGTGTGAAGTTTGATTGTTCAATTTAACCTTGTCAATTTTAAGCCCAAAATTCAAAGTGTGAAGTGATGTTTGGCATACCATTATTTTTTAGGACCCAAAATCAAAATGTGAGTTCATTTTTCATTTAAAAAAATTAACAATGAATCTATCAGTTATGCCCACAATCCTGATGACCTACACAAAAACTGAAAATACAACTCTGGAACCAATGATCCTGTTGGAAGAAAATGTGTTCTTGTAGGTATGTCAAAAAATCGAAGGACATGTGCAGAAAATAGAAAGATGCAAATTTTACCTAAACTTACCAACGCATTCTCACCAGCCATACTGTTGATCCTGCTAGTCAAGTCATGATCCCGCCAAGTCAGAGAGTCATCTTGCTAAGTTACAAATTTTGAAAGTAGAGTTCAATTTTTTTCCCTAAGGCTTACAAAAGTGATCCTACCGGTCCAAACTGCATTCTCGCAAGTCTGTTATAGAGAGCAATAAGACATAAAAGAAGAGAAATAGGTCTCGATAAGGCCATAGAGGGATAGTCATTAGGATCGCAGTCCCACGGATTCAAGGAATGTTCTTGGTGATTGTACTCACATTCCCACCAATTTGCATTTTTTGAAGCTATGGATAATTTGAAACCGCCACTAGGAGCACAATTCTACCTTGTTGCCCTTTCCAACCTACAAACACAATTTTTTTTGCAAAACACAAATAGCAATAAATGTTAGAATGGGGTTAGTTTGCAAAGGAAATTATGAAAAGAAAAATGACATGTGAAGTGGGTCCCACTGGGCATACCAAAATGTATGCAATGAAATAGTGGTTAAGAGGAATACATAAGTAGGAGATATTTTTCCATAGCAAGTCAAATTGTGATATTGCTATTAGGATTTAACTGTGTAGTTTTTGAGTCAAACTCATTGACCCATAATTCATGAGTAGTGGTTCAACACGAACCCATCTCTCATGAGAATGAATGGAACACTTAACACTCATTACATCACCTAGATCCAATGAGTGTTAAGTGTTCCATTCATTCTTATGAGAGATGGGTTCGTGTTGAACCACTACTCATGAATTATGGGTCAATGAGTTTCACTCAAAAACTACACAGTTAAATCTTGATAGCAATATCACAGGAATACATAAACTAATTAAGTATTCAAACAACTAGATCAATACAACATATAAGATTAGACCAAATAAAACATGAAATAAGTAATGCAAACCTCCTACAAAACCCAAGGAGTCTCCTTTGTTGAATAGATTGTGTCCAATTGATTTGAATGTATGCTCAAGTGCTCAAGCTTTCAATAGGATTCATGGGATGATTTTGGAATTAGGATGTTGCTTTTCTTATGGATTTAGAGTCAAAATGGCATGATAACAATGCATAAAAGGTGGATGATTTGTGAAATGATGAAGGGTCAATTTATAGGCTTGGAGGTTGGGAAGATATGCCATAAAGACAAATCTTGTCTCAAATCCCAAATGTCAAGCCTTGAGGAATGTGACCATTTTGGGAAGTGGGAAGGGATTTGGAGAAGTGGGAAGAAGAAACAAAATATTCCTTGGAGGGGACAAACGTGTAAGAATATGGTTGGGAGTGTAATAACATTTAAGGTTGACAAGTGGAGTGAGAGTTGGGATTGGAGAAGATGTGACATGAAGTTGACTTTTAGATGGATTTGGATTTATTAATCCTTAGATTAGGATTGTGAAAATGTTTAGGAGAGGATTAAGCTTGGATTAGTGGGCAAGTGGGAGGATTAGGAGGATGCAAGTGGGAGGAGAGAGAATGAGTGGAGGTTTAATTAGTTAAACACAAGTATTTAACTAATTAAATAGGATTAGTATGTGTGAAGGGGTTGGGTTGAGTTAGAACTCTAGGTTAGGTGGTTTGGTTAAGGGGTTAAAGTTAGGAGCCATGTGGTCAAATGAATTAAATTGATTAATTTAATTCACAAAATAGAGGAAAAGGATAAATAAATAAATAAAACCAAACAAGGGTATTTGTTTTAATTAATAGAGGAAGGGGGATTAACTAATTAAATAGACAAGGGTTGAATTCTCAATTAATTGGACTACAATTAATTAATTAAGGGGATTAACATATATTGATTAAATAATAAATATTTAATTAATAATGCTTATAAGAGGACTACATTTGATTATGAAATCATTAATCAAATTTAGGTGTCTACAGTATGAAAGATGTGAATTTGAAAAAAGAAGAAGCTTATCTCTAATGTCTATTTGTAAGTTATTAATAAAAATCCTTTGAATATCACCTTTAGGTACAAGATAAGCAATCTGTGCATACAAATATTAATTTGTGCTAATGAAGTCAATTACTTTTTCCCTAACACCTTGTTTATAATGCGCTAAATCATTCAAAGTAACTTGTCAGACAATATCATTTTGAAAATGTTCAATGAATGCATCGACTAATTGTTGAAAAAGCTAAAATTGAATAACTAGGCAATGAACAAAACCATTCCAAAGCTTTATCTTTAAAGACCGAGTGGAGAGTTTTGGAAGAAGCCTTTGTTCATGAAATAAGTCACTATACAATGTCAAAAATGTTTTCACTTGAATAGGGGTCACCTTGTCCACTATATCTCTCTAAACAAGGAACCTCAATGTGTTTTGGAAGATGAGTAAGAAGGATGTCAATGGAAAGTGGGCTAGTTACAAAATATGTAGGAAGAGTAGATTTGAATTGGGTTATGGTAGCCAATTATTTTTGTAAATATGAGACACTTTACAACATATGGTTTATGGTGGCTTTTGTGGTTGAATTGTATTAAGTGAGATTGGATTGTGATGTAGGATTTGAAGGAGTAGTATGATAGGTAGGTGGAAGAGATGGTTACGAAACAAATGAATGATTGGTTAAAGGTGGAATATAAGAATATTGATTGATAGGATTTCCCCCACTACTAACATGTGTAGCATTAAATTTTTTTTGCAATGGTAGACATGATGGAAGATGTGTATCTAGGCACTTTAGGTAGAGATGGAAGAACATGAGTGAAAATATCAACTTGTTTTGGAAGAGTGGAATGTCCAAGAACTTCAACACAACTAGGCAAATCCACAATGTTTTCATCCACTATGTGATTTATACAATGCAAAATATCAACACCATGTTCACCATTTTGAATCAACCTCCTCAAAACCTTCAATCAAGGTGATTACATTCCAATCATGTTTGAGAAATGTAGATATGACATTTGCAGTGTTGTTTGGGGAGGGGTCAAGTGCCTTCAAGAAGTAATCAATAAATGGAATGACATCACCCTTTGGACATGAGGTACACAATTTGAACACTTCACCTTCTTTGTTCCTTTATTTTTATAGATATGCAATTTTGTCTACCTCTAGCACATATGGTGTAGTTTTCAAAATTATTATTTTTATTTTATAAATTTGCCTTCTTGAATTTTTTTGAATAGTTTCTTAAATCTAATTTCTCGGTGTAGATGCCTAAAATTATTCCTTTATGAATTTATCAATTCATATTGACCTAAATCTTATAATTAATTAAATAAAATTTAATTAATTTACCTAGCCACATAATATAATTAATTATATTATTTTCTCTCCTAGTCCAATGATATATAACTAAATTTAATTACTAATTATAGTGTTTATCCTTTTGATGTAGAGCATGATGGAAATCCCTTCAGGAACCCCAAATCAACCATGGAGTCCCTTTGTCCAAACCCATTCAACTATTACAAACAACATATCAGAGGAACAATCATCTATTTTATCATCTTAATCTACCCTCATCCACCAATATCAACTCACTTTCATATTCATTTGTCCTTCACTAGGATCCAATCTCATAACAATAACCAAACATCAATCCTCAAGGCATCACAAGTCATACCTTAGTATATTACATCCAAAAAATACATTTCCTCAATCCAACAATACTCATTCTTAGAGTCCAACCTCAAGGCTTGTTAGGCCTTGGTGATGATCACCATACCTTTTCTTATCCTGTGCACAACACATATATTAGTTTTGATCAACCCCCATCACAAAAAAACTTCCAATCACTAACCCAAACTTTAAATGAGTATACATTCTTGTCTTTTATTCATGTCCACATTACTATAGAAATATCAAATATAGTTCTTCCAAACATTAAATCATCAGTCCTTAAAAAAATCCAATAAGGTCACTATCCTAATCAGAACTCTTTAGTTTACCATCAACTACATAGTAACTCCATCCACGCCATACATACTTCATTTCCATAGGCCTTGTCAACAATAATAACATTCATTAATTATGTCCTTTACAACAAGAACATGAACATTGTCCACATACATAACATAGTCAACAAGATGACACCCAATCCTTGATTAGAGTTCCATAAGGAAATTATTAAACCCTTCCAATGCATCAATTCCCAAAGGATTATATGATCAACCCACTCAAAGAGCAATGACTTAAACACAAACTGGCTATCATCATTTAGATAGTTATAACTACAATTCCTATACAAATGTATTGTTCATTTTCATTAGTTGTCCCATTCAGTACTATAGGTAGTCTATTACATTGTCCTTAACCTTATCAAACACTTTTCATTGATTACAAACCCTAAATATCGATCATTTGGTCAACCCAATTCATTTATTGTCAAAACAAAGAGAATTTACTAATTTTGCCTACTAGGGAATCAAATTATTCACACAATACCCAACCATTCATCATGGAATTGAATGCATATCAAAGTTCTCTGAGTCTTCTATCTAATAAACCAAGAATCATGAATTCTCATTGGGTATAAACAAAGATGGGAACAAACCCTTGTAACTAACTCCTTACTATAGGGTTTCAAAACTATTTTAGAAATAACACATGGATCTCTTGTCATAACTCACAACATATGTTCAAACTTGATTCAAAGGAAAGTCAAGACACTCTTCTACATATTCCAACTGATTAGAGAACATGATGCAAGGGAGGACAAGGATAGAGGCCAAAGGCACACCCTAACCAGATCCACCTTGAAAAGATCACATGTGGAAGCAACAAACACACAAGTGAGAGAGATAATGTATATATATTTCATATATTTATTCCAATTGATTCATATATGTTGGCATATAAGGCCTTCCCAGTTTTAGCCAGATATTATAATTCAAGTACAAAAGTTCTCCAACATGTAAGGATCTGAAACAATCTTCAAACTTCAAACTTCTATCTTCTATCAAAATTGACTCCCTAAACTACAACCAAAGATTACATTATATAGAAGAGGCTACCAAACAAGTCGGCCTTCAGATCCACCATCAATGAAAGGAATGACCAGATCTAGGTCCACACACTTCCTAATGCTTGATTCCAGCATTAAATCTATGACCATAATTAATTGCAAGAGTCGGCCTCAATGAGAAACTAAAACAAACAACTCGGTAAGTAAGGATAACCGAGCACCATACAAGCATCACCGAGTGCCAGAGAGATAATCGACCAACCCTGATTAACAAAGGAAACTGAGCAACACCGAACCAACTCAATCAAAGAAGGAATCAAGCAACATAGGAAAACACAAACATGTTTTTGGTGACACAAGATTGCCAAGGACCTGAGATGCTCCTGCATCAAACACCTGGGGTTATTTGAAATGATTCTCTGAATCATGAAGTAGGTACGATCTAAGCTGAATCCAACTTAGACTGTGAAATCCATGAACTATCTTCAACTGGTCTATTCTTCCACTTTACCAAATATTCTATATATTGTTGTCCTCTTGTACTTTTGCCAATTCTTTATTTCAAAATATGATCAACTTCTTCTATTTATTTCTTAGGATAATCTTTCGGTACTGTCATTTCTTCATTTGACTCATGATACTCATACAAATCTGCAATGTTGAATATAGGTGATATATCCATGTCATCAAGCAACTCAATCTCATAAGCATTTCCATTATCAAATCTATTCAAAATCTTGCAAGGACCAAACTTTTTCATTTTCAGCTTCCCATATGTTCCAACAGGAAAACTGCCTTTCTTCAAATGAACCATTACTTCATTACCGACTACAAAAGTCTTATGTCTTCTAGATCTATCAGCTATGTCTTTGTATTTTTTATTACTTTTTTCCAATGTATGTTTCACATCTTCATGCAATGTCTTCATGTACTCAGCAAACTTTACTCCTTCAGCACTTCTATTTCCTTCATTGGCAATATCCCTCAAATCTGATATACCTCTCAGTTGTATGCCATCTACAATTTCAAAAGGTGTTTTTTCAGTACTCCTATTCACTAAATTATTGTATGCAAACTCTATTTGTGCCAACATAGAATCCAAATTACTCGGTCTATCTCCAACTAAACATCTAAAAAGATTACCCAAGCTTCTATTCACAACTTCTTTCTATCCATCAGTTTGTGGGTGAAATGTAGAACTATATTTCAACTTGGTGCCAAAATTTCTCCAAAGGGTCTTCCAAAAGTATCCAACAAATTTACTGTCTCGGTCAAAGATGATACTCCTCGGTAATCCATGCAATCTGACAATTTCCTTAAAGAAAATATCTACTATATGTACTACATCTGATGTCTTTCTACAAGGTATAAAATGTGCCATTTTAGAAAATCTATCCATAACAACAAATATAGAATCATTACCTCTTACTGTCTTCGGTAAGCCAAGAACCAAATCCATACTGATATCAATCCAAGGTTTTTCAGGAACAAAAATCAGTGTTTACAATCCAGTATTTTGACTTACTCCTTTTGCAACTTGAAAAATTACACAACTTTTCACAAATTTCTAAACATCTTTATACAACTATGGCCAAAAGCATTTCTCCTTAAGCAAATTTAATGTTTTATCAACACCAAAGTGTCCAGCCTAACCACTACTATGTTTCTCCTTTATCAAATTAGTTTTCATTGATCCTCTTAGTATACACAACTGAATACCTTTAAACAACATACCTCCTTGAATAAAACATTATTCCCATTTAGCACTTGGTTTATCTTGAATAGGTGCTCTATACTTTCTCCACGACTCAGAAAATTCAGGATCAAATTCATAAGAATCTCTCATGTCATCAAAACCAAGAACTTCAATTTTCATCTCAGTCATCAAAGATCTTCTTCTACTCAATGCATCTGCAATTTGATTAGTGAGTCCACTCTTATGCTTTATCACAAATGTATAACTCTATAAATACTCAACCTATTTCGAATGTCTCTGATTCAACTTATTTTGACTACCCAAATAATATAAAGCTTTATGATCGGTATACAATACAAATTCACTCAGTATCAAATAATGTCTCCATTTCTTCAGGGCTTGAAAAATAGCATAGAATTGTTGATCATACACAGAGTATTTCCTTTTTGCATCATTCAACTTTTCACTAAAGAAAGCAACAGGTTTACCTTCTTGACTCAACAAAACTCTTATTTCACTTCCACTTGCATCACATTCCACTTGAAATACCTTATTGAAATTAGGCAATGCTAAAATAGGCAATTCAATAACCTTCTGCTTCAAAGTCTCAAAACTTTTATCAACTCCATGTGTCCACTTGAATTCTCTTTTATCTCCTCTCATAGTTTCAGTCATAACATTAAAAATTGAATTGAAATTCCTAATGAACTTTCGATAAAAACTTGGCAAACCATGAAATGATCTTACTTCACTAGCATTCTTAGGTATAGGCCAATTCAGAATAGCTTCGACCTTTTCAGGATCCATCTTCAAACCATCAGCTGAAATCACAAATCTCAAATACACAATCTCCTCTTTCATGAAGGAACACTTTTTTAGATTTATCATAAACTTTTCTTCTTTCAACCTTTGTAATACTTGTTTAACATGCAACAAATGTTCTTCTCTAGTCTTACTAAATATCAGAATATCATCTAGGTACACAATCACAAATTTACCTAATAATTTCTTCAAAACTTCATTCATCAACCTCATCAAAGTACTTGATGCATTAGTTAAACCAAAAGGCATAACCAACCACTCATACAAACCCTCTTTTGTCTTAAAATCAATCTTCCACGCATCACCTTCTCTGATTTTGATATGATGATACCCACTTTTCAAATCAATTTTGGTAAAATACTTTGCTACAATCAAACTATCCATTATGTCATCCATTCTCAGTATAGGAAATCTATATTTCACTGTTATCTTGTTGATTGCTCTGGAATCAGCACACATTCACCATTCTCCATTTTTCTTAGGTGCCAATATTGTAGGTACTGCACAAGGACTCAAACTTTCTCAGATCAAACCTTTCTATAATAATTCTTGAATCTGTCAGTTCAATTCCTAATTCTCGGTAAGTGTCAACCGATGTGGTGCCTTATTCGGTAAACTAGCTCCAGGGATTAGATCCATGCAATGATCAATGCTTCTCTTCAGTGGCAAACCATCAGGTACATTATTAGAAATGATTTCACTATACTCGGTGAGTAACTTATCAATCTCCTTAGGGATGCTATCCTCTATTTTCTTACTCGATTTGTTAGGAATCATTGCAAAACATACATCATTCTTCTTCAAATCCTCAACAAACTTCTTCCTTCCATCAAGAAAACTTTCAAAGATGTGCAAACATTACTAACAGGCTCTTCAATCAAAGGTAACAATATTTGTCTTCTTCTCTCAGCCCAAATAGTATATTTATGAAATCTCCCATCATATATAGCATGTCTATCATATTTCCAAGGTCTACCCAACAAAATATGACAACAATCCATAGGCATGATATCACATAACACCTTATCATAGTACTTTCTAATTTTCAAATTCACATAACATTGTTCACTTACCAAGAGTGTATGCTCATCTTTGATCCATGAAATTTGATAGGGCTTTGGATGTTTCAACCTTTTCAACTACAACTTTGTAACCATTTCCTTAGATGCCAAGTTCTCTGAGCTACCACTATCAATGATTACCTTCCAAACTTCATCAGAAACTCTACATCTGGCCTTGAACAAACTTTTCCTTACTGGATCTTCCTTATTACTTTCACTCCAAAGTGCTCACCTTACCATCAAGTTCTTTTCCTTTTCAAGTTCATTCGGTGACTCTTCTTGCACCAAAGCATTTCTATTGCTACTGACCTTCTTACTTGCATGTGTACACTCAAATGATCTATGTCCTTCTTCTCCATAATTGTAACAAGTTCCTCGGAAACCACCTCTATTATAACCACCTCAGTAGTTATTGCCTTTACCTCTAGATAAACTTTCACCTTTCCACTCGGTCTTGCCTTTATCTAGATTTGTCTTTTTAGGTTTAGATCTACTATTTTCAACATAAGATCTACCTCTTCCTTTAGGAAATCTACCACCTCTACCTCTTTGTATTTGCTCATGTCTTTTGTTCAATTTCTCCTCAGCTTTCAATGCAAATTGATAAGTCTCTTCAATGTTCTCCAATTTGACCAAACTAATTTCTTCTTGGATGGAAACTCTCAATCCATTCAAGTGCCTAGTAATTCTTTCCACACCATCCTCATCATGTCCAGATTTGATATCTAATCTATAGAATTCCTTAGTATATTCTTTTATTGAGCTATCTTTCTAGCTCAAACTTTGCATTTGCCTAACTAGGTTAATCTGATAATCACAAGGTAAGAACTTTCCTTTCAATTTATTCACCATTTTACTCCATACCTTAATTTTGTCTTTGCCTTTCCTCTTTCTATCCAACTACATATGTTCTCACCATAAGGATGCATGACTTTTCAACTTTGTGCTTGCAATTTTCACCTTCTTTTCCTGAGGTACATTTTCATATTCAAAGTACTTTTCCATTTCAATGATCCAGTCCACCAATTCATCAGGTTCTAATTTTCCACTATACTCAAGAGGATTAAAGTATGGTGTAGACTTCGGATTTGTTAAAGCCTTCAACAAGCTTTCCTCACCTTGATCCATCACCGATGCAAGTTCTACATCAACTTGTTCCTCCTCAATTTCATCATCACTATGATGTAGTGGCATCCTGTCTTATTGCTTGGTGCCTGAAGATTTTGGTAGTCTCGGTAATTGTCTGGTGGAGTTCAGTTACTTGGCTGGTGGTTTCGGTAGGGGATTGGAGTTTCTTAGTCTTGGTGGTGATTCTCAGTTGGAAGTTTTGGTGGATCCTGGTGGATGTTGGTCACTCAATGACTTGGTGTTTTGTTGCTTGGTGCTCAGTTACCGATGGAGTCTCAATGTTCATGTCTATTGCTTGGTCGCTGAAGTGGCTCTATCATTGGAGGACTTGGTCACTAAAGAAATCTTGGTCATTGAAGGAGACTCAAAATTTTTGGTGCTTGGTAATGCTTGAGGAGCTTGGTTGGTATGGTTGCTTGGTATATTTCCTAATGCTTGGTAGTTTGGCTTACTGACGGATGTTCTTGGAGAATCAGCTTGGCTGACTGGTGCATTTAATTTGGGTCGAGTTCCTCGAGTTATGGATTGACAGTTGGATGTGTGGGGACCTAGATCTAGTATGTTGCATTCTCCTATGTGGATTTGGATGCTGACATGGAGAATTTAATAATTGTAAGGTTATTTGTGAGCCTACTGGTGTTTGGCATTTAATATTTGTATCTTTTGGAAGCTGACTGGCTTTTGGGATTTAATTGTTTGTAAAGCTGACTTGTGGCTGGAAATTAGTATTTAAGAAGATGTTTGGGTAGTTGTTTTGGGTAGTAGGAGTAGTAGATAGTGTGGATTTGTGAAAGTATGAGTTATTGAGAAGCAAAGATCTAGAGCTACAATGGATCTAGCAGAGTTAGTAGCTTATGAGCTTAGGTAGCAGAAGATTGCTTGGTGACCTACGGGTATAAGTTTAGATTCTTCTTGGAGTGCCTACCAGTTTCCTTTTGTGTTGTAGACCTGGGCTAGCTGGAGTTGGTGAAGTTGTGGAAAAGATCTTGCATGATTTGGCAGATTAGATTGTTGTCTGATAGTTGATAGTTTGTAGTTGTAGAGCTCGTGGTTTGCACACTTGGAGACTAGGAGATTGCTTGGAAGGTTGTGAGTACAAGTTTAGATCTACTTTAGGGTTCCATTGGTTACTAATTGTTTCAAGACTGAACTAGCTAGGAGGAGTGTTTTGGATCTTGTGTGATCTTGCAAAACTGTTTCTTGCATTATAATTGGCTGTAACTGGGAAGGCCTTATAGCTCGACACATTACATGTAGTCAGTTGTTGATGATTAAATTTACTTGTTTTCTCTTAGATCTTGTGTCTTTGTTGTGTAATTCTGTTGTGTTGTGGTTTGGTTGCAAGTTTGGATAGTCCTTAATTGGATCCTCCATCCTTGACTGCATCAAGTGGTATCAAAGCAGAGTTTGATCTTGTTGGAGTAGAAGGTTGACCTAGCAAGGTTGATCTTGTGAAGTTGATCTTGTTGAAGAGATTGTGTGAAATCTTAGTTGCAGATCCCTGGCGCTGCACTTGTGAAATGGTGCCCTAGTTGTTCATGCGAGGTGACAGGTTGTGATCTGACTTACATACAACTCGAAGGTTGTCACAAGGTGGTCAATGTTGGGTTTGTTGAGGAGATTAGTTTTCATGTTCAGTCGGTTGTGCCTAACATGGAAATTGTAGAGCATCAGGTTGTGCTTGATTAGATTATTGTTGGTATGGGGTTAGATGCTGTTGAACACCTCCCTGATGTTGGTGTTACCAACCTGTTTCTGTTCGGTGTTGTAGTGCTGGTGTTGTTTGCTGGTTGTGAACTTGAGTTGTTGGTTGATAGTAATGAGTCACTTGATAAGATTTTGAGATGGGATTCTTCCTTGATCCTTGGTGATGGGTTGAAGACTCGGTTTGTTCTTGATGTTGGACATGTTGATTGGTTTTGTTGTAGATTGATTCTCATTCATGTGATGGAGTGGAAACCTTTGGTGAAGATGAAGTGGAATTGGTGGTTTTCAGATGTTCCCTTTGGTGAGAAAGTGTGGGACACACTTTTCTTTGTACCCCAGGAGTCTGATGCACTGGCATCTTGGCTTATTGCTTAGTCCCTAAAGATTCTGGCAGTCTCGGTAATCATTTGGTGGAGTTTGGTTACTTGGTTGGTAATTTCGGTAGAAGACTAGAGTTTCTCGGTCTTGGTGGTGATTCTCAGTTGGAAGTTTTGGTGGATCTCGATGGATGTTGGTCACTCGGTGACTTGGTGTTTTGTTGCTCGATTCTCAATTACCGATGGGGTCTTGGTGGTCATGCCTGTTGCTCAGTTGCTAAAGTGGCTCGGTCGTTGGAGGACTCGGTCATTGAAGAAAGCTTGGTCATTGAAGGAGACTCAACATTTTTGGTGCTCGATAATGCTTGAGGAGCTCAATTGGTATGGTTGCTCAGTATATTTCATGACACTTGGTAGTTTGGCTTACCGACGGATGTTCTTGGAGAATCGACTTGGCCGACTGGTGCATTTAATTTGGGTCACGTTCCTTGAGTTATGGATTGACCGTTAGACGTGTGGGGACCTAGATCTGGCATGTTGCATTCTCCTATGTGGATTTGGATGCTGACATGGAGAATTTAATAATTTTAAGGCTATTTGTGAGCCGACTGGTGTTTGGCATTTAATATTTGTATCTTTTGGAAGCCGATTGGTGTTTGGCATTTAATATTTGTATCTTTTGGAAGCCAACTGGCTTTTGGGATTTAATTATTTGTAAAGCCAACTTGTGGTTGGCAATTAGTATTTAAGAAGATGTTTGGGTAGTTGTTTGGGCAGTAGGAGTAGTAGATAGTGTGGATCTGTGAAAGCATGAGTTGTTGAGAAGTAGAGATCTAGAGCTACATTGGATCTAGTAGAGTTAGTAGCTTGTGAGCTTAGGTAGCATAAGATTGCTTGGTGACCTACAAGTACAAGTTCAAATTATTCTTGGAGTGCCTACCAAAGTCTTTTTGTGTTGTAGACTTGGGCTAGCTGGAGTTGGTGAAGTTGTGGAAAAGATCTTGCATGATCTTGCAGATTAGATTGTTATCTGATAGTTGATAGTTTGTAGTTGTAGAGCTAGTAGTTTGCACACTTGGAGACCAGGAGATTGCTTGGAAGGTTGTGAGTACAAGTTTAGATCTACCTTAGGGTTCCATCAGTTGTTGATTATTTCAGGATTGAACTAGCTAAGAGGAGTGTATTGGATCCTGTGTGATCTTGCAGAATTATTTCTTGCATTATAATTGGTCGTAACTGGGAAGGCCTTACAACCTGACACATTGCATGTAATCAGTTGTTGATGATTAAATTTACTTATTTTCTCTCAAATCTGGTGTCTTTGTTGTGTAATTCCACTGTGTTGTGGTTT
Source organism: Chamaecyparis obtusa (assembly GCA_027943335.1). NCBI lineage: Eukaryota > Viridiplantae > Streptophyta > Pinopsida > Cupressales > Cupressaceae > Chamaecyparis > Chamaecyparis obtusa. The sequence goes on from BSBK01006624.1 coordinate 462,274, forward strand.
GACTGCAAGTTTGGACAGTCCTTAATTGGATCCTCCATCCTTGACTGCATCACACTAACATCTTCAAGATGTCTTCCTCTTCTTTGGGCTATTTCAACAGCTTCTAATCTAGCAGCAAGTTGTCTCAACATGCCTGCCAGTCCTAGATTTGCATCTTGCCTCCCACGAACCATCTTGAAACCCTCTACAATTACAGGCCAGATCACAATTTGCTACCCCACAACAAATCAACTAGGGTTTGCCAAGAAGGATCCCTCAAACCTAGATTCGCAAACCTAGATCTAGATCTCACCTCGCTCTAATACCACCTGACGCAAGGGAGGACAGGGATAGAGGCCAAAGACACACCCTAACCAGATCCACCTTGCAAAGATCACACACAGAAGCAACAAACACACAAGTGAGAGAGAGAATGCAAATATCTTTCATATATTTATTCCAACTGATTCATACATGCCGGGCTGTAAGGCCTTCCCAATTTCGGCCAGATATTACAATTCAAGTACAAATGTCCTCCAACATGTGAGGATCTAAAACAATCTTCAAACTTCAAACTTCTATCTTCTATCAAAACTGACTCCCTAAACTACAACCAAAGATTACATTATATACAAGAGGCTATCAAACAAGTCAGCCTTCAGATCCACCATCAATAGAAGGAACGACCAAATCTAGGTCCACACACTTCCCAATGATAGATTCCAACATTAAATTCGTGACCATAATTAATTGCAAGAGCCGGCCTCAATAGGAAACTAGAACAAACAACTCGGTAAGCAAGGATAACCGAGTGCCAGACAAGCATCACTGAGCGCTAGGGAAATTCACCAAGCGCTAGAGAGATAATTGACCAACCCTGGTTAACAAAGGAAATCGAGCAACACCGAACCAACTCGGTCAAAGAAGGAACCAAACGACATAGGAAAACACAAACATGTTTTTGGTGACACAGGATTGCCAAGGACCCAAGATGCTCTTGCATTAGTATAGTCCCAATCCATTTACTATGTAAATACATAGACACAGAGAATGACATGACTCTTAACAAGAACCATTTTTAACACAATCATTTAAAAACCTATCAAGTGCTTTATTATTTAATTAAATATGATACAATATACTTTAAACATCAATCTTTTCCTCTTAAAACCTTCAGATCATCCTTTACACTGCATATTTGTATTCCAAAACAAGGATGAACCCTTGACTATCCTCTTCTTGTAGGGTGATAATCAGAGGTATATCATTTCTTTCATCTTCAATATTCCTCTAACCTTTCACTTGGTTCAAGCACAACCATTCTTGGTTTTTAATAATGTTCTTTAACAGTTCCTAATGGTGCAACTACCTTGAGGACCAACCGACTTCCTCATTTACAACATTTGGTGCAACTTTGCAAAATCTTGCATTTTACAATGTTGCACTTTTACAACTCTTTGACATAAAAAATTTGTAACTTTGTATGAACTCTCATATCATGTCCCAATGGACTATAAATGACCAATTATAACTTACTTACCCTTTCATAAGCTTGTTTACATGATTGACATATTGACTAGCTTAGGACCTTATTAGGACAATTTGACAACTTTTCACAATTTGGCTTCACATAGCCTTACATCTTGATTCAATTAGACTCAAAAGTATCATATAAACTCAAATGTGACATAAATGGCTCATGCCATGACCTTTATCCTCATGTAGCCTCTTGGTTATGTTCGTGTGCTTAGGTGCTCCTACACCACCTTTAGCCAATATTCAATTAATCTAATTAGTTGAATATATCCATTCCCATCTTATCCCATAGTTCAATTATAAAACAATTTAACTAATCCATACCCTAATTCCCTAACCTAATACCTATAGTCCCTCCTAAAACCTACCCACTATTTAATCCTTAATTAATTAGTCTAGTTTCATGATTCCAAACTTCATTAGCACATTTTCAAAATTTCAAATTTTGAATTAACCTACCTCTAATGAATAACCATATTTTCTTCTTAAACATTTCTCCCCTATAGCCACCCTACTCTTACACTTGTCCCCCACTTGACATTTATTGCCCATCTTCCCAAGGTTGCTCACACATTTGTAAGAAACACATCACCTTGCATGGTCAACTACCCTCTCCCATTTGGCATCCACCTCATCATTCCTACAAAATTCTACCCCTCCATTTTCAAATTAATCTCAATCATTTGTTTCCCTCCAAAAATCTATAAATTGGAGCATCTCCCCATGACATTTCATCTTTCATTGTGTGCATTGTTATCATGCTAAGTTGTCTTTAGAGCTCTTAGCTATTTTTATAACACTTGCAATCATAATCTATCATTTTAGTTTGCATCTCAATATCTTTAATTTTAGTTCATTTGCCATCATAGTTTTCATACTAAAATCCATTAGTATTGCATTTCAATCACTTAGACTCTCATCTAGGTTTCATCTTAGATTTTTCACCATCCATATCGATATTGTTGTATTTTTAGAGAGCAGTTCCACATTTTAAATATCAAATGAGCAAATCAATGGAGTTGGGTGTCTCCATTCATGCTTAATCAGAGGTATGAGGTAAACTAGGTACTTAGATACTTTATTTCTTTGTGTTTTGTGTTTGCTACTTGTTTAATTTTCTCATATATAGTTGGATCCTTCAAAAATATATTTTAGTTATTGGTTTGTTAAATAGTGTCCATTTCTACATAAACCAAAGATCATCTCGGACTTGAACACCACCTCAATTTAGTGTGTTTCAGTTGGTGGCTTTTATGACCACCCCTCTAGTATTTGAACTAGGGAGTGATATAATGTAACCTCACTTTGCCCCTTCGACTAGGTTTTTCACTTATTTTCTACATTTTATCAAAGAAGTCAAAAATTAAGTATTTATTCATGATTTATAATTTATTTTATAATAACATAGAACTCAAAAATTCATGATTTATTCATAGTATTTGTCATGCCATTTACAAATATTTAAGTGGTTATGATATTATTTTAAATATATTTGTCTATCAAAGGGCCCTTGGTCTACTAATGAAGTTGAAAGGTTCTTAATGAGCCCAATATTAATCTAGTTGAGAGACTCTTAATGAGTCTAGTAGGGATCAAGTCCTACAGAGTGCAAGACTCCGACATCGTAAAAGATGAGATTGAGATCATGCCTCACATGAATTTGGAAGAATACATAACCCTTAGTGCTTAGTTCTTAGACATCAGCCTAAAACTTGTGTTCTCATATCTAATACCTTAAAAACAACTTTATAAATGAAAAGTCAATTATACTTATTTTTTTTTTCTTTTGTTTTCTACACTTACAAAAATTAAACCAGTGATAATTTTTGTTTTGTTCAATAAAAAGAATAAAAAACATAGGTAGGCCGAACAATTAATTTGAGTCATCACATTTGTCTGTCAGTCCGTTCACCAAGATTTATGTTGTCATGACATTGTTTTCTATAAACTGTTTTTACGCTCATTTTACCAGCAGAAAAATACATAGCACAGGCAAACCGAATTGTAGAGTGCAGCAAGCATAGTAAGGTGGAGGAAGGAGAGAGTGGTTTTGACGCAGGCATATCTGGCAGGAATGGCTTCGACAGATGTGGATATGACACCCGCAGTGCCGTCTGGGGAGGGGTGCAGCGCCTCCAAGAAGCCCAAGCGGTTTGAAATCAAGAAATGGAATGCCGTCGCCCTCTGGGCATGGGGTATGTGATTCGAACTCTTCACCTTCTCTGACTACCTCTAACACCTCTCGAGTGATTTCCAAATTATAATTATTATGTTTATTTTATAAATTTGCATCCTGAGTGGCGTAAGGTATTTGCTTATAGATATTTTTTCAATCTGCAAATAAGAGGAGTGTTGCTGTCTTCCTGAAAATCACGAGGCCTCTTTATGCAGATCTGTCAATATATTTCACCATGAAGACAAGCATCCTTTCACATCTATATGATGAAGGACCTTGTAGATACCAATCCAAATAATAGGAGCGAAGGTTTTATGATAGCAAACACCCTCCTTGTTTGAGAAACCTTGAGCGGCAAAGCAAGCCTTATGTTTGTCAACAACACTGTCGGTACTTGTAGTTTGTTCTGTATACCCATTTGCACGCTATTGTTTTTGTATGCTTTGGACAAGGAATGAGAACCCGAGATTGGGCCCAGGCATAAGATCTAAAGATTCAGAGATTAGAAACGTCTAGATTTTCCTGCATCAAACCTTCATATGGAGCATACCCTCAGAGAGCTCTATGGTAGGTGTTTGGTTGATGTTGTGGATGGCATAAACCATGGCTTCTCCCTAGAACTTAAGGCTTCTGATTCCCAGCGTGAAGCATACATTTGGCCATTTCCATAACAGTATGAAACTTTTGCTTGTTAACTACATTTTGTTGAGGGGCAGCATGAACTATATGCTGCCATGTGATGTTGATTGCTGAAACCCTTTGTTAACATATTCATCTTTGCTATTAGCCTATTTGATTGAAGGCATATGATCTTCCTCTCAATCTGATTTTCCATAAGAACTTTGAAGTCTTTGAATCTGGAGAATGCTTCATCCTTGCTTTTGATTCAGTAGACTGTAGGTTTAAAGGAATTGAGAATGATAAAGCATGAAGGCAATGAAGTAGTTGTCTGCTGGAGGCTATGTGTCAGCCTAGAGGCTGAGAAGCTCTATGAGTTTTTTCTTTGAAATGTTCAATGCACCTAGTTGCAAACATTATAGAGTTCTTCATATGCAACCAGGAAGTGCTGCAGATGCTATGCTTACAGTTGAAAAGCACCAGAAAATATGAATGCCTATTCACAGGGAAGTATTGCAATTGCTGTACAGTTTCAGGTTTCAAGTGGGTCTGCTGCCCTGGCATACTTCCAATAGGTGTGATGAGGTGGAATAGGGGTTCCCACACCTTGTGAGTGGTGCGAGTTCGATGTTGCGTTGCCTCCAATCTGCTGTGCTCCTCAATTTCCTTGAGTGCCGTGACTTGTTGATAGTATGATACCCTTCATTGACTCTCAATATGCTTGTAGACTTGAAATAATAATAACAACATTAATTGTATCCTTTGCTGATTCAGTTTGATGCAAAAATTCTGTCTCCAAGAGGGGTTTTGTCCCACTCGGTTGCTTCTTGCTGAGGTTTTTTTCCCAAAAGAAATCCAATAATGCAGACACTAAACTCAGGAAAATACCAGATATTTGATGCTTTGAGGAGTGCCTTAGTGATCCTTAAATACTTGTTTGCATTTGCAATTTAAGTAGCCGACTAGTTTGAAATTGAATTTCTCTCTTTCTTTTTATTTTTCTTTGGTACTGAGCAGAAGGATTATTGTATATTTAATTTTAATAATGTTAATATATGTTATCAATATTAAAATACTATATTTTTATTAAGTAGTGTTCAAAAACACTTATTAAATTAGTTGTGCTCAGAATGTAGGGGACATGACAGTTGTGCCATCCCGAATATTGCTTGCTCCCAAGCAATCTCAGATTCGGATGATCAAAGATTTCAGCTCCTTTCCACGTGGTGTCTTCAAGAGGTAGGTTCGGTCACTTTACTAATATTCTGGGGTGACCTTATTTTGAAGCCACTTTTCCCTCACGTCAATAATAGCCTTCGGTTCCAAAATCAATTTTCTTTTGTCATCTGGTGGTGGCAGCTTTAATGAAGGAATGGCCCGTTGTCCAAGGGCCTTCTTAAGGCATTACACCTAAAAAATGTTGTATAACTTGCTGTTCTTTTGCAGTTCCAGCTCATATGTAACCTCACCAATCCTCATTACAATCTTTTAAGGTCTGGAAAAGCGTGGCTTCAACTTCTTAGCACCATTTCCTTTGAGGGAAGACTGTCTATAGGGTAGCAACCTCAAGAAAACCATGTCTCCCACCTCAAAATCCCACTTTGTTTGGTGATGACCGGCATACATCTTTTGATGTTATTGGGACTGCTGTAAATTATCATTGAGTGCATGCACAATACCTAAGTCTTGTTGTATCAAATCTCTAGCTTTATGGAGTCTAGTATCCAAAAGAATCAAATTCATGAATGAAATAACATTATAACCATTGAGAGTCTTAAAAGGAGTCATAACTATACACAGTGAGTGGAATTGTGTGGAATTGTAACAATATTCCCCTGAGAGTCTTAAAAGGAATCATACCTATACACGGTGAGTGGAATTGTAACAATATTACCCTGATGCCATCCTAGCTCAACCATACTCTACTTCAAACTTGACTTTTAACCTTGTTTATGGAGAAGGAAAAAGTTCACCGACCTCAAGACTGATTAAAGTCCTGAAGGATGAACCTCTCCTTGCGCCACATCACTTCTACTAGCGATTTGGTGAGCTAGGGGATCAAGACCACTAAATGTTATAACAGAGAGTTGATGAACTTGAAGTATTAAATGGAGATAGATTAAGTGATTGAGACAACTACAATGCTAAATGTAGATAAACATGAATAACTAAGAAAGACTGAAAGATTACAATATTTAGACTACGAGAAATGAAAGACACAAAGACCAAACACCTGACTCCGCAAGCTTATTGCCTCAGACACCCACGCGGGTTAAGGACGACAATGTGGATGTGGAATGAATGCACGGTGTGCGTTTGTCACATACAGACAGAGTACAGAGATGGCTCAGAATTTGAGAAAAAGCATGAAAGAACAAAATAACAGAATATAGGCTAATACCAGTAAACTATCAGAAATAATAGAATGTAGATAAAGTGTGATTAAACTATTAAAAACACAAGGAAATGGAAAGGGGTTATGCCGGAATTGAAGATTGATAAAGTTGACACTCCTCGCTCGTTCTGCTACAAACCTGCTCACATGAAAGAAAAGAAAATGGTGGGGTGGCTATTTTGAGACTTGCCTCAGTCATATCCCTGCTTTGGTGTTTCCACCTCCACAACAGCCGATTAAACACAATGAAAAATGGTGATAGATAACCGTATTGATAAAATAAATGAACAATGGATATGCTAGAAAGAGATCAACAAAATGATATGCCGTCAAGAACGAATAAGATAGACTAAAGGGACTCCCCTCAACAAGATGGAAGCCCAATGACGAAGATGATAGAACCAAGATGTTGCCAATGCAATGGAAAGCACGAAACGTGATGACAAGCCTCAAGATGAAATGAAAGTTGTGTAGAATGATCAAGAATAGTCCCAAAATTGTGAAGGAGACTCAATGAAGTTCAGAAACCGGATTATAATTTTGCTATGTTGAATCTCATTTCGGTGGGTGATGGAATTGGGCGTTACAATTGCAGGGTGGCAGTTTGTAATGCTCCAATGACAGTCTTCACATCTACAGATTCGTGGACGAGTGCGTGTCGCGTGGACTTCTTTGTGGCGCACACGCGTCTTGTGCCGTCCAAGCTGCATGGCCGAGATTGTGGATGGGTGTGACAAGGCATAATAGACGGATGCGGAAGGTGATATGGAATTCTTGTGTCTTAAGCTAAGGTAGGGACATTATGAAATGGCAAATCACACTAGGGTGCAACTTTATGACATTACACCTTGAACATTTGCGTACAACCTATCATGCCTTGTATATTCACATGACCCCTAATCTTCATGACATAGATCCTTTCTAGAGATCTGCACCACATCACATGACCTCATCTTGATATGCTCATGCCATGAACTAAGCAATTCAAGTTCTCACTAGCTCACACTAGCTTACTCTAGGCCTAAAACAAGACCAAATCTTTATTGGAAGATTAATATAATTTCATATGGTTTGAAAATACGCAATCATGCTTAAATTCACTATACCAACCTTTTCCATGCTTGGGCAGAGCTCTCTGATCAGTATAACTTGTACTTGCCTTGTAAGTGGCCTAGGAGCTTGTAGCCCTTCTCAGAGACCTTTCTGTCATAACTTCATACACCTGACAATGGAGATCTGAGACCCATTTGTCCTTTCTTAAACATATATGAAAATTAAATGGGGTTGTTTTGTATGGAATGGGTCAAAACTTGCTGTTTACAGACAAATTTAGGCTTGTTTAGTGGACTGTTTTGTAACAGCAGAGACTTAATGAATTGATCAGGCCCTAAGTGGTAGGGAAGGTGTAAATGGACATTTCTAACATGTCTAAACAACCACCTTACAGTGATCACTCACAAAACACAAAAAATCTTAAAAATACACTAGAACAGGGTCTCTTTAGGCCAAATAGAGTAGGGCTTATTCAAAATAGCACTTACGTCTGTTACAAACATCTGAAATCTTTCCTGTAGCTCTGCATATACTTGCAGACCTAAGTTGCCAGTCCCGGTTTGGATTTGGGTTTGCAGGTTTGTTCAAAATTTTTTTGGGGTGGGTTGGGGTTCGCTTTGGGTTTGTCTACACAAAAACATATAAAAATAAAAAATAAAAAATATATACATATATGCAGCAGCAAATAAGTTCATAATACACAAACCAGCTTAGAGCATGCAACAGTCACCCTTCAACACTCCTTGAGCAATGGCAAGCAAACAAAGAAAGTTTAGCAATGGAGGCAAGAAGTTTTCTTTTTCATTCACAAATGCACAAATGAGATATGTTTCACTTTTTCAGTCTTTTTAGTGGTCTATTTTAGGGTTGGAGGGTCAAGTTGACCAAAATAGACCAAAAAATAACTTAAAAAAAGTCTAAACCCTGTCAAATTTTTCTGGGGCTCTGTTGTTGATGTCAAAATTTGCTTCAAATGCGGCAAAACTCTGCCTGGGTCCTTCTCAGTGAACCCACAATCTAAACGTAGGACCCTGGCTGTATTTGGGTTGAACTGAATCCGGACTTGCATTTGGGCCGGACTAGACTGGAATCTTGGGCTTCTAGGGATGAATCTGGCAACATAGCTGCATATAGTTTCCATCAAGTTTGAGAAGATTTGAATGGTGCTTTTAGGAGAAAATGAAAATTTACTAAAGTTGCCCCTCATTGGCCTAGATTACTAAGTTTGATATGAAATGTAAAATAAGTTGCTCCAAGGGGTCTAACACATTGGATTAGATCTGTTCATGTATATTACACCTCATGGAATCATCACAATGCTCAAGTCATTGGCCTAGAGTACTTAGTTTGATATAAAATGCAAAATAAGTTGCTCCAAGGGGTCTAACAAATTGGATTAGGTTTGTTCACGTATATTACACCTCATGGAATCATCACAATGCTTAAGTTAAAGCCCTAAGGGTCTGTGTGTGCAAGGAAATATGCTTTCAAAATGGACCGAAATACAAAGAAAACAACCCAAAAGCATAAATCAAAGCAACAATCAAGATTAGACAAAGGAAATTGAATAAATGCGAAATGCAAACCAAAGCGTTAGTCTCCTTGATGCAATTGTGTGCCCTTTGAAAGTAGATTTGATGTGTGCTCACAATTTTGGCATTATGTGGGTGCTCAACGTGCTCAAAGATGGAAAATGGCATGAAGTTGCTCCAAAATGATAGAATGGAGCTGCTTGAATTGTGAACATGCATGAATGAATGAAGGAATGAGAGCTTTTTTGGTTAAGTGTGGAAGGAAATGGATTGGAGGGCTAGTATGGAGAGATGAAGAATCAAGGTTTGAGAATGGTCAGGGTTCTCACCTTCCATGAGCGTTGACAAGTGTCAACCTTGGAGAGCATGAGAGGACAAGTGTTGGGAGAAGGAAATGGTGTGGAGTGCAAGGGAGATTTGCCATGAAGGCACTACTTGTCCTCACACTCCAAAGGACATGGGGAAAAGGAATAAGGAATTAGAAACTCCAATTAATTCCTTGGATGTGACAAATAGAAATTGGGTGCTTTCCAAAAGTGGTTGCCTAAGGTGGGCAAATGGCTTTCAAGAAAATGCCATTTAAGGCATCACTAGACATTTTTCCTATTTTTTTTGGGATTAGGGGGTGTGCACATATTTGGAGAAAGGGATAAGATTAGTGGAAGAGGATTAGTGAGTGGATCACGATGCAAGTTGCAAATGTAAGAGGATGTGACATGTGGAGAGCAAATGAGTGGGGAATTAAAAGTTCATATTAACTCAAAGTAGAGGAAATGGATTAAAGTGAATGAAATTAAATAAATGTAATGCTTTATTTGATTTAATAGTTGAAAGGGGGAAGAGGAATTGTAATTTAATCAAATATAATGGAGAATTATTTAATTAAATGACAAGCTAGACTATATATTCATTATAGATAAATCAATTAAATTAATTTATCTAAGGATGCTGAAGGAGAATCATTAATTAATTAAATAATAATAATATTTCTAATTAGTAATATGATAGCAATAGAGGAATATAAGATGACTTAATTTGATCAAATGATAATGATCAAATACAGGAGTCTACAGTTTGGAGGGGAGTTTAGATACCAAAAATACAAGAAAAACAAGAAAACATGCAACAAAGCATGTATAATTATAAACACATGCTTATTCTTCCAATAAACTGTAAATACAATGCCTCCACACCTTTTACACACCTACACTCTTCTTTAACAGATTATATACAAAAAAACTAGCCTATGCTATCTTTGGCAACCTCTAAAGTTGCTCCTAAACAAATTCAACCTCTCCTAAAGCTAATAGAAAACATGGTTATCTCATTAATACCACACAAACTTCATCCCTATAACTTCAGATTTCAAACTTGTAAACTTTATCTGCTCATCCCTATCCACCTAGACGTAGTACAACTTACCCTTTCTACTTATCACTTCACTCATTCACCTCTTGACAACATGTCAAGCTGGTTTTACAATATGATTGAGTATAAATATGTTCTATGAGATCTTCAAGGTCATTTTAATCTCTTAACACCTTTCATGTTCTTGTTTGAGGCCTCCAAAAGTCCTTATACTACTAGAATTTTCAAATAGTCAATTTTGGTGGGAAAATTGAAAATCCTTATCCAAATAACTTAAATGAATGTCTTGACTTGCAAGGCCACTTGGAAACATGAAAATGTCCTGCTTGCCATCTCTGAAAGTCACTTGATTGATTTTGAGCCTATGCTCTAGCTTCATCCCTAACGTGGAGGAGCCATTTAACCCAAGCTGTTTTCTGTCCCGTGACATAGTTCCTCAAATACCCCTCTATCCTTTTGTTTAGAATTTCCATTTGTCCATTTGTTTGAGGATGATAGTTAGTGTTGGAAGTCAATTTTGTACCTGTTAGTCGAAAGAGTTCTTGCCAAAACAAGCTGATAAACCTGCTGTCCTTGTCACTTACAATGTTCCTTGGCAGCCCATGAAGTCTGAAAATCTCTCTAAAGAATAGATCAACAGATCAACCACTTGCAGAATCCTATACTTTGAAGATATAACACGAAAATAAGCATATATAGTTAGACTCTACTGTCTATCAATAACCACATAGATACAATCCTTACCCTACACCTTTGGGAGTTCGATGATGAAATCCATTGAAATGCTCTCCCATTTCTGACTTTGAATGGGTAGGGCCTGCAACAAACCAGATTTAAATATGTGCTTTGTTTTGATGGCAAACCATAAGTCTCTTACATGCTTTAAAACATCATCCTTGACTTTCTTCCATGGGAATCGCTCCCTTGCTTGTATGTCTTGAAAGTACCTTGGGTGACCAGCAAGTGGTGTGTCATTACATGCCCTTGATATTTTCTCTTTCACCTTCAGTCCTGACACAAGGTACACTCATGGAGAATGAGTTTTCCACCACTTTGTACCTATCATCTTGTAATTTGCCTTCCAAGTTATAAATAACAAAAGTGCTTTTGGCATGCTCAGCTATTGTAGAAACCTTACAATTAGCAGATATATTAGTCATAGAGAAGAAATAAGGCTTCCTAGAGAGTACATCAGCCACCTTATTATTCTTTCCCTTAACATATTCAATGTCAAAATCATAGTAGCTTACTCACCCATTTTTGCTGTCTATCATTCAAATCCTTCTGATTGAGTAAGAACTTCAAGCTATTATGACCTGTTTTCAATACAAAGTGCCCAAAAACCAAGTATTGTTTGAGTTTGGTTGGTGAATGCATGATGAACAACATCTTTGTCTTAAATAGAGAAGCTCCTTTTTGTCTGCTTGAGCTTCCTACTCTTAAATGGTATGGATTGTTTATTTTGCTTCAAAATTGCTCCAATCTCCTCTTTAGAAGCATCACATTCTAAAACAAAAGGAAGTGAGAAATTCAGAATAGTCAAATATGATGTGAATTCATTACCTTCTTGAGCTTGTCAAAAGCACTCTGTGTCGAGGGACTCCAAGAGAAAGTTCCTTTCTTCATCAAATACGTCAATAGTAGTTGCAAAGTCCCACAAATCCTATCAAGTGTGACATGTCCTAGGCCCAGGTCCCTCCCTTATGGTCTTGATCTTTTCTTCGACCACGCTAACCATTGGGCACTAACCTTATGCCCCAAATACATTATCTTAGTCAATCCAAACTCACATTTGGATGCTTTGGTGTAGAATGAATGCTGCTCAACTATGCCAAGCACCTTATCTATAATGTCCCATTCCTAATTTGCCCTAGAATTACAATTGCAACAAATTAGGGTTAGGGTTACATCTTACCAAGTAAATATTCCTTTAAATATTGTGATCCTGGATTTATATCTTGCAATCATAACATAAACATATACAAATGTATATCTATATATTAAAAGAATCTGAGAAGATTATTTTGTATTGAATAATCAATGAATGAATTTTACAAAGAGCTTACTAGCTCATATATACAAAAAGAATATACAGAAAATAGGAACTATCTAAATACGATAGATAGAGCATTATTAGAATATTAGAAATATTCTAATACCCTCCCATAATGCTTAATCTATCAATAACACCAATAGCCTCCTTGAATTTTACAAATTTATCAGAACCGAGAGACTTGGTGAAGATATCAGCAGACTGCTCTAAGGTGGGAACATACAGCAACTGAATAGATTTGTCTTCAACCAGCTGACGAATGTAATGACAATGTGTTTTGACATGCTTGGTTCGTTCATGGAAGACCGGATTCTTTGCTAGTTTGAGTGCTCCCTGATTATCACAGAATATAGGAGTCGGTCCTGATTGAGGAACATGCATATCTGCAAGCATCTGCTGAAGCCAAACTGCCTCACAAGCTGCCTTAACTGCTCCCCGATACTCTGCTTCAGTCGAAGACAGGGCCACTGCCTGTTGCTTCTTACTAGTCCATGTCACAGCAGCAGATCCTAAATTAAACACATATCCGGCGGTAGACTTACGATCATCAACAGAGCCGGCCCAATCTGAATCTGTGTAGCCACATAGTGTAGAATCAGACTTCTGAGTGTATAGAAGACCATAATCAAGAGTACCACTCACATAGTGCAGGACACGCTTTGCAGCTGTCCAATGATCAGTCTTGGGTGCTGTCATAAAGCAGGAAACATAGCTTACAACAAAACTAATGTCAGGTCTGGTGGCAGTAAGAAAAATGAGACTACCCACTAGTTGTCTAAACAAGGATTCATCTACAACAGGTGAATCAGACTGAGCTGATAATTTGAGCCTGGGTTCCATAGGAGTGAGAGCAGGTTTGCAATCCTGCATTCTGAACCTGTCCAGAAGACTTCTAGCATACTTGGACTGAGAAAGAAAGATACTGTGTTCAGTCTTCCAAACTTCAATTCCGAGACAATAGTGCAAGAGTCCCAAATTTGTCATATCAAAAGTGCTGCACAAATCCTGTTTGATCTCAATGATCAAATGTGTTGAACTTCCAGTGATAATCAAATCATCCACATAAACAACGATAAACAAGACATCATCACCTACATGTTTGATATATAGGTTTGAATCCGATGGACTCCTTTGAAAACCATGGTCGGTTAAATAGTTATCAATTTTCATGTACCAAGCCCGAGGAGCTTGTTTCAGACCGTAGAGAGCTTTGACAAGTTTATAGACTTTGTGTTCCTGACCAGCAACCTTAAATCCAGAAGGTTGCGTCATGTAGACCTCTTCCTGTAAGTCACCATTCAAAAAAGCACTCTTGACATCCATCTGATGAACTTTCCAACCAAACTGAGCTGCTAGAGCAAGAACAAGCCGTATGGTACTCATTTTAGCTGTAGGAGCAAAAGTCTCCTCATAGTCAATACCTTCCCTTTGTGAGAACGCTCAAGCAACAAGACGAGCCTTATACTTGTCTAAGGTGCCATCAACTTTATATTTTACCTTGTATACCCATTTGCAACTAACGGGCTTCTTCCCTACAGGAAGATCATAAAGAACCCAAGTTTGATTTTTCTGAATACTCTGAAGTTTAGCGTCCATAGCCTGTACCCATTCAGGAATACCTTTAGCCTCGGAATAAGTTTGGGGCTCATAAACACTATGAATGTTAGCCATAAGAGCAAAATTAACTGTTTGTTTGCTCTTATTTCGAGAAACTCTGCCTTTGATGAGCTCATCATCCCTTAGATCACTAATAGTTTTAACCCACCATTTGGGTCGGAGAGTAGAAGAGTTGACCTCTGGAGGAGCTGGAAGAGGTTTAGGAGCAACAACGGGAGGAGGATCATTCTCAGGAGCCTCAACAGGATCAACATCAGGTGTCCCAGGGCACGCATTGTCTGTATCAGTCTTCCCATCAGGTGGTGTTAAAGGAAGGGGAACACTGTGAGGCTGTTCCTCAGAACATTGCTCAGAAGAGGACTGAAACGGTCCCTGAGTTTCATCAAAAACAACATCACGACTAAAGATAAGATGATCAGTGTCGATATCTATCAATCTGTAGGCCTTATGGTTGTCATTGTACCCTGTCATCATGAGTCTCTAAGTCTTGGAATCTAATTTGGAACGTTTAGCATCAGGAATCCAGACATAGGCAAGAGAGCCAAAAATCTTCAGGTGGCTGATCTTGGGCTTACGACCAGACCACAATTCTTCGGGGGTTTTGTTCTTGACAGCCTGAGTAGGAGAACGATTCAGAAGGTAAACAACAGTAAACACTGCTTCTGCCCAATACTTATTAGGGACACTCCTGTGTTGTAACATAGAATGAGCCATCTCAATAATCGTACAATTGCGATGCTCAACAACACTGTTTTGCTGAGGAGTGTAAGGTGTGGTGAATTGGCGCTTGATGCCATGTTCAACACAAAAACCGGAGAATGCATGAGAACAAAATTCCCCCCCATGATCTGTTCTAAGAGAAATGATAGTGCAGCCAGACTCGTTTTCAATCAATGACTTAAAATTTTGAAATGTACTAAGTGCATCTGATTTTTGTTTAAGAAAGTACACCCACATTTTTCTACTAAAATCATCAACAATAAGTAAAAAATATTTGCAACCAGTTACTGACGATATATTCATAGGACCACAAATATCAGCATGAAGTAATTGAAGTACTTGAGATGCACGCCAAGAATCGCCATCTTTGAAGGGAGTCCGATGTTGTTTGCCAACTTGACAAGTGTCACATACTCCAAGATGCTGCGTTTGAATCGGAGGTAGACTAGAGACAAGTTCCTCTCGAGACAACTGAGATAGATACTGAATGTTGAGATGTCCATATTGTTGATGCCACAAAGTACTGAGAGATAAATCATGGGCGGCCATAGCAATTTCAGGAGAATCACTAGTGTCAGTAAGCCGGTACAGGCCATGATCCTCTAGTCTAGAAGCAACAGTAAGACTAGTTGTGCGATCAATAATGAAACATTTGTGAGCATTGAACACCACATCCAACTGAGGGGAATTGCGCATGATCTGACTTACAGAGAGCATATTGAGTGCCATGCCAGGTCAATAGCATACATTGAGAAAGATGAGCTGACACCCACTAGACTGTATCTGAACATTTCCTCTGCCAACAATTTTGAACTCCTCTCCTCCACCAAACACAACTGAATCACTGCAGGGAGAGAAATCTGTAAACCAGTCACGCCGATGAGAAATATGACGCGATGCACCAGAGTTGATATACCAAGCAGACGACCGGGCTAAATTAGAGGGACTTTTAGCCATAAACGCATAGAAAGCAGATTCCTTTTGCTCAGAATGTTTAGAATGTTCAGCAACATTTGCCTGTGGATTTGACCTTCCCAGCTTCTTTTGTTTGGAAGTGAGTTGTTGACAGCAATCTTTCTTCATGTGACCATACTTGTGACAGTAATGACACTGAACACTCTTCTGTTGATAACTGCCTGAGAATTGATGCGAACTGCCCTGTTGTGATGACTGAGAAGACTGAAATTTTGCTGCAAAGGCTTGTTCTGACGAGGATGAGGAAGCACGACTACCAAATTGTTGCTTCCAGCAATCTTGCTGGAGAAGTTTGGTGCATAACTCTGGGAATTTTAGATCAACATTAGTTGAGGTAATGTTGAGAGTCTCTATGAAATGCTCATAAGATGTAGGTAGGCTTTTCAGTGTAATAACTACCATATCTTCTTCCTCCATCTTTCGACCAATGGCTTCAAGCTGATCACGGATGTCCTTAATCTTCGTGAGATGTTCCTGTAAGGACACACGTTCATCCATCATAATGGAGAACAATTGATTCTTCAGAAAGAATGCGCGACTCTTGTCGAATGTCTCATGCAACTCTTTCAAGTATTTCCAGATGTCTGCAGCAGACTTGCTAGAAGGAATCTGAGGCAACTGATCATCTGTGACAGAGAGCTTGAGAAGCATAACAGCTTCTCGAATCCGATCATCGAATTTATCTTGATCTGCTTGAACGGAGGTCGAACGGGTCTCTGTGCCTAGAACAAGCTCATCCAGACGACGGTACTCGAAGATGGTCAACATTCGTTGCTTCCAGGTGTTATAGTTGCTGCCATTAAACCATTGACTGTTTTCTAGCATCAGATTAGTCAAAGATGCCATCAGAAACAATCTTCAAGAATGGAATTTAACAGGCACAGATTCCAAGACAGATTTTTGGCTGACCCAAAAAAAACAATAAGTTCCCAGAAAAGCTGACAAAAAACCCAAAAGGAATCTAAGGTCAAAAGTCAAATCCGCTGGCTCGAAAATCAAGACATGAAAAACGAGGTACCCAGAAAATTTTAACAAAGACCCAGATAGAAACTCGAAAAACCCACCACGAAAATGTATTCGAAATTTTTTTTCTGGTCCCGAAAATTAGGGTTTTCGCAAAACAAACGGCTCTGGTTTCAAAATACCACAACAAGAGCCAATAAAAAAATTGTAGAGGTGTGAATGGGAAGAAAACTAGGTCGTGAGAGCTTCTGCAATGTTTTGTGAGCCTCTGGTGTCGTGAGTTCCAGCCACAGATCGTGGACGAACACACAATTATGAATGAAGTCGTACTTTGTCATGCCAGTCGTGTGCAAATCCCTAGCTGCACCAGTCGCTCACTGCACCAGTCGCGTGTGTATACAGTGGCACACGAAGTCTTACCAGGCCACGCACGAAGTTAAAATCCTAGTTGGCCCTGATGATTCACGAGTGAATGAAGACGGGAGAAAGCAGTCTCGACCTAGGAAGAAACAGAATCGTGATTTTCAGGCAAGGTGAACAGACTCGCGATTTCGAGTGACTTAGCTCTGATACCATAAAAGAATTTGAGAAGATTATTTTGTATTGAATAATCAATGAATGAATTTTACAAAGAGCTTACCAGCTCATATATACAAAAAGAATATACAAAAAATAGAAACTATCTAAATACGATAGATAGAACATTATTAGAATATTAGAAATATTCTAATATATATCTATTCAATGTTTAGGGTTAGATAAAATCACATCATAAGCATATGCAATCAATAACACTATGCAAGCGTATTAAAGATTGGAGGAAGAAAGATGATAGGTTCGCTTGAAGCCATTTCTACACTAAGCTCAAGAGTGTATGTTTGCCAGAGCCCTCCTCTTTGCTTGCTTAGTGGTTTGCTTGTACTTGCTTTCCCTATCAATGTCTCATCCTCCCAAAGACACATGCCATCTTTTGGAGTTGTGGGGTGTTGATGTTATTAGCTGTGGGAGTTATCTTTCTCTCCTGTATTCGAAATAAGTAAATATATTATTGAAGCCAACTCAACACATAACATCATCTTATTTGTGACGTTAAGGCAATGAAGGGTCAAGACAACAAAGGGTCTTCACTTTGTAATGACAAGACAATGAAGGGTCAAGACAATTTTATATATTCTTCCAGGAGGAATTCGTATGGATATAGATTGATATCTTTTATTTTCTGAGAGATTGATACTATAAGGAATTATTAAGATCTGCATATTGATGGATGCTATGATCATTTAGCCTAGTGTTTGGACAAATTGTAAAGCAGTCTTCTGCTCTTTCATTATATATATAAGTGATATATTTGTGGTTGGGTTTTTCTCCCTCAAGTTGGAGGGTTTTCTCAGGATAATTTTTTGTGTCCATTGTTGTATTTGTTGTGTCTTATTGTTCTTTATTTCTGTTTTCTATTTATCTTCATTTCTGATATGAAACTTCAACATGGTATCAAAGCTGGTTCTCCTGCCAGCCTGTGAGGTTTAGAAGAGCTAAAATTGTGAAGCCTACCTGCAAAGACAAATTTGTAATTATTAGAAGTATATTGTATCTGAGAAGAGATTATTTTATCCTGAATATTGATCAAGGGGCCAAAACTATTTGCAATTATTTGCTGGAAGTTTTATGAGCCAAAATCTGTAAGTTGAAATTTCCAAAAATTTGTATGTTCTGTAAAAGAAGTGTTGTATATCTCAACTGGGTTTGAAATATGAGATGGTATTGTTGTGGGTGTCCATGAGTTTCATGGGGAACCATTAAAATAATGTTTGAGCAATAATTTGCTCTAAGTTTGAGAAATATATTTGGTGGGCCGGTCCACTATTTAGGCATGAGAAATTTTTTAAGCCAAGGATTAACATTCGAACTTGTAAGACTTCAGATAGGGTGAATTAATAATATATTTGCCGTGGTTGTATTGAGTATTTGTAAGATTCAAATGTAATGGACTAAATATTTCCTTGTGGGCCTGAGAAACTGGAGGTTTCATCATTGAAATATTCAAGATAAATATATATCGTGCCCGTGATAGAAGAATATTGCAGCTTGGAAAGGTTCTGAACTTAATTGTAAAAATTGTTTGAGCGCTTTAGTGGTTTGGGTGCCGTGAATTCATAATTTCAGACTGGGCAAATTATTACTGAACATTGGCAAAGACCATAGTATGGGAAAAATATTTTTAATTCGAGCCTTCCTATTGGTTGAACTTCATTCGGTAAAATATATCTGTATGCCGTTTATATCAGCGGAGGTGTTTTCTTGTTGCAGTAAATGAGGATCTTTTCGCAGCTTGGACATGCACTAATGGGGAATGAATCTTCTGTGACATTACATTTGTTGTCAGGAAAATGAAGAATTTATTTGGAATAGTGAGAGATTATAGGGAGTTTGAAAAGGTTTGGAGTGTCAGGCTAAGTAACGTGCTTGTCGAATCTTTTAGCTATGGAGCTGTTTCTTGAGTGTGCAAAAATCATTCACATTGTTTCTTCAGAACTATGTGGTTGATGGAGGAAGGGAAGTTTGCTAAAATTATCACTGTGGATGGGATACACTGAATGTCGGGTGGACTTGATTGAGTGTAGTCACTGTTTGTTGTTGATGAAGAACAACCCATTGTGTAAATGAACCTGTCATGGCCTACAGTTGGGTCACTCTGAATATTGAAAATTGTGAGGTATGAGCAGTTAATATGAATGCCTATCACGATCTTTAAACAATACTTCTTCAGCATGAGTTTGTAGTATTGGCAGCAAAGTATTGAGTTAAGCATTTGATTATATATTTACGTTTCTCATGTTTGCGAATGGGCATTGCCGAGAGTAAATTTGCTGAGAAATTCAAATATCTTGTGTTTGCGGGAAGTTTTTTCTTGAGGAGGATTGAAGTTTTGGCATTGGTTGGCACGAGTCTTCGAATTTTGTATTGGAAGACTTCCTAGCTTGGGGTCTGCCATGATTTCCTGGTGTAGCAGGAAGCAGACCTTTGTGACACAAAGTTTGTGGAAGAAGTTGTGAAATAACATTTGGGTACATTGTATGATAGACCTACAAGGGGTGGTAAAAGAATTCATCTTTTTCTGGTTGCTAATCCCAGTCATTTGGGAGCAGTCGATCCTGTTGTCATTGGAAAGCACCCTGAGGGACAGGAGGCTCCTCAAGATATGGACATATCTCCTGATGATACCTCTAACATTCAAAGGGAGTCTGATGTACCATTCAAGGCTACTGATCTAGTTGATGTACCTAAAGATTTTGCTTGGTGTTGTGGAGAATGCTGCTCTTGCTGAGAGGGAGTCTTAGCATCAGTGACCCTTCAATGTGCTAAAATGCATATTTCTTTGAGACGGAGAAATATGAGGTGAAATCCCTTGAAGAGATGTTGCTCTTTAATACATGTTTTTCTGAGATAGAGAAATATGAGGTGAAAGCCTTTAAAGAGATTTTGCTCTTTAATGTATATTTCTTTGAGACAGAGAAATATGAGGTAAAAGTCCTTGAAGAGATGTTGCTCTTTAATGCATATTTATCTGAGACGATTAAATATGAGGTGAAAGCCCTTGAGAGATGTTGCTCTTTCCGCTCATGGGAGTAGCCATGGTGGACGTTATGTTGAGAGACTCTATGACGACATCACGTCGACGGACTCCGCGATGAGCACTTGTGTATATGTTCCTTTCCACACATGGGAGTAGCCATGGTGGACGTCATGTTTAGTGATTCCATGATGTTATCACGTTGAGAGATTCCGTGATAAAAAAAATCTCTTCCACAAATGGGTGTAGCCATTGTGGGTGTTGAGTGACTCCATGATGTTATCACATTGAGAGATTTCGTGATAAACTCTCTTTCACAAATGGGTGTAGCCATTGTGGGTGTCATGTGGAGAGACTCCATGACGTGAATATCTGGAAAGATACCTCCCTAGCCAAGAGGGAGTGTTGATGTTATAGCTGCGGGAGTTATCTTTCTCTCTTGTATTCAAAATAAATAAATATATTATTGAAGCCAACTCAACACATAACATCATCTTCTTTGTAACATCAAGGCAATGAAGGGTCAAGACAACGAAGGGTCTTCACTTTGTAACGGCAAGACAATGAAGGGTCAAGACAATTTTGTATATTCTTCTAGGAGGAATTCGTATGGATATAGATTGATATCTTTTATTTTCTGAGAGATTGATACTAAGGAATTATTATGATCTGCATATTGATGGATGCTATGATCATTTAGCCTAGTGTTTGGACAAATTGTAAAGCAGTCTTCTGCTCTTTCACTATATATATAAGTGATATATTTGTGGTTGGGTTTTTCTCCCTCAAGTTGGAGGGTTTTCCCAGGATAATTCTTTGTGTCCATTGTTGTATCTGTTGTGTCTTATTGTTCTTTATTTCTGTTTGCTGTTTATCTTCATTTCTAATATGAAACTTCAACAGGGGGAGGTTGTAAGGGAGTTTTTTGGTCCTATGTAAGTGCCCTCTTGTCCCTAGGAGCCAGGTATGGTCAACTCTAGGATGGCCTCCTTAGATGACCCTTTTTACCCTCCTCTTGCATCTCAGACCCTTCCTACAAAATGGGTTGCAGACAGTCAAGCACATCCTATACTCTGCTATGAGCGTTCATTTAAGCATCAACTATTAGTCATATGCACATGGATATAATTATACCACAATAACTTGTAAGAAGGAAAGATTCTGAAGATGGCTGATCTGATATAATATCAGTTTGCTGATCTGAAGATAATTTCTTGGATGTAAATGCTAATCAATCTTATCCTTCTGTGTGCTCTTTGTGCTGATTGCTTAGATAATCCTTGATGATTATATTGACTGATGCCATGGATTCCTGAATATCTTTTATTGCTTGGCTGATTGCTTGTGCTTCAATCTGTAATATGGGTTCTTGTTTTATTGCTCGATTCCTTGGTAATTGTGTTTGCTTTATGAATGTGTATTTATCTGATTAAATGTCTGCTGAATATATTTGAATGATTGGATGGTTTGAATGCTTCTTATTTGATCTGATTGTTCCGTCTTCCTGATTTCTGATTATAGATACCGAGTTTGCTGTTTGTATAGAGCACTGATCCATCTTCTCTTTCTTCCATGCCTTTTCTTGGAGGAATTGTTCTTCTTTTTATATCCTTCATTTGGATAGGGCCATGTCTCTTCACAACATCCCTAATCCCTTGGCAAGAGTTGCATCTCTTTAAACTGAGTGCTTGACTTAACAAATCTCAGGTCAGCTCTTTAATAGAATTATTATCATTTGAATCTTGCTCATAATTGTCTTTAAATTAGTCGCCCCCTCAACCATAATTTGATCTAGTTTTAGTTCGCCATCTTATGGGCAAAACTGAATACTTATTGATGCTGGGTCGGCTGTTTTAAAGTCTTATGGGCCAATTTATTATTTTCCTCCACTAAAAATCCCTGTCTATGCTGTCCCTTAACCTTAGTCAGCCCTAGCGTCATTGCTATAAAATTATAAATGCTATCATCAGAGTTTGAAGACAGCACTATTAATTCTCCTGAGCTGCGACCTCATCCATTGGCAGCTTGAATTAATGATACCTTGATCACAAATCAATTCTGGAGAAGTACACTGCACCACGAAGATCTTCTATCAACTCATCGATCTTGGGTATGGTATAGCGATTCTTGATTTTCTTCTTGTTGAGGGCTATATAATCAATGCACAGTCCCTTAGTCTCATCTTTTTTCTTGATCAACACCACGAATGGAACAAATGGGCTAGAACTAGGTTGTATGTGCCCCATGTCCAATAACTCCTTAGTTACTTTCTTGATCTCTTTTTTGTATCTCCGAGGGTGATGACATGGAGCAGTGATAATGGGTTTCGTTCCTTTCTCAAGTTCAATCACATGTTGAAATCTCCTACCCAAGGGTAATCTAGGAGGGATTTCATTGAATACCTTGCTATGTTTGTCCAAGATGGATGGAACATGCACATGATAGGAGACTTTTCATCCTTGGATGGACCCGTATCTGTAATCAAACACTTTGCTTCCTAAGCTACTTGGTCTCTGCAAAAAGTCCTCTCCATCTTCTTCGCTGAAACAATCATGGAGTCTTCATTGGATAGGCCATAGTTGGTTTAAACTTCAACTCCATAGTCTGATAATTCTATGTATACTACCCAAGTGAGTGGAGCCATTGCACTCTCAAGACCAAATTTGCCTCACCAATGCTGGTCACATAGAAGTCACGGCTCATCTCACCATACCCTCCTAGATCGATTCTATTTTCTCGATTGCATGGAATGATGAACCCATTGGCCTCTATAACATTGAACCCTTCAATGTCTTTGGTTCTTAAGCCCAATTTAGCCGCTAAACCTTCATCAATTAGGTTGTGTGTTGCCCCCTATCAATTAAAATTGTCACCCTTGTCCTTGTAAGACTTGCCTAACTCAGAGAGGATGATATTTAGATGCTTTTGAACTTGCTATCTGAATCCTTCGATTGCATGGAATGATGAACCCATTGGCCACTATAACATTGAACCCTTCAAAGTCTTTGGTTCTTAAGCCCACCTTAGCCACTAAACCCTCATCAATTAAGTTGTGTGTTGCCCCCTATCAATTAAAATTGTCACCCTTTGCCCTTGTAAGACTTGCCTAACTTGGAGAGGATGATATTTAGATGCTTTTGAAAGTGCTACAAGTGTGCCTCTTGAAGTATCTCCCCTTGCCTGCTCCTCATGCTTTATCTCCTCTAGTACAATCTCATGCTCAAACTCCTTAAATTTAGAATCCTCATCAGGTGCCATTTCAAAGTAGTGTACTTGTTCCTTCCCCAAGCATCTATGTCTTGGCTCCCATGGCTCTCTACATGTGAAACACAACTTCTTCCTTCAAAGATCATTCTTAGACACTTCCATCATGCTTGGCTTAGGAGGTAGTGCCCTTGGTTGTGAAACATCCTTGTGAACAGGTCTCCCATGTGAACCTGATGGTGTACTCCTAGGGTATGGCTTTCTCTTGGTTGTAGTATCTTCAAACTCAAGGCCCTTTGGAAGACTCAAAAGCCCTAAACCAAACCTTGGAGTGACTCAAATAGACCCTCAATGAAAAGGAACATAAGCTTCCTCGTCATATTGTTGGGCACCATTATTGAAACTTGTTGGAATTGTGATGTGTAGTTCTCCACTGAACCCCTATTGTCTCAAGTTCTCAACCATGTTAGTTCTTTGAAATGAGTCTCGAGATCCTTTCTATTAAACCTTCTATGAACCTTTGTGTGAAATCAACATATAACATTGCAGTGCACTTGTGCAATCAGCCCATGATGCCACCACTCATGTGCTGTACCATCCAAATGAAGGATGGAAAACTAGACAGCTTCCTCTTTTGTCATAGGGCTAAGTGAAAGATATCTTTTGAAAGATGTATGTCTAGTCTTTGCATCCAAGCGCATGCAGTGACCTTCCTTTAGCCAGCAAAAGTTGGGAGAATCAACTTATTTACCCTTTAACGATCCCCATTATATTGCTGCATAGGTTGTCTCCCTCTTGATCCACTTCTTGCATTATGAAATTGTATGAACGGAATTTGACGTCTCAGCTCCAGATCAAGTTGTGTACAGACCTCTATGCTTGCATTGAAATCATTTCATGTAGGATTCAGCTCTTCCTTTTCATGTGTTGGCTCAACTCTAGGCAAGAATGAAGGCTGTGCAGGTTTGGGAATGTTGCTGTACTGATTTTAAGACCCATTCTGATTTGAATTGCTGCCGTCTGTGCCATTGTGTTGTACAGACCTGAGCGGAATGTTTGCATTATTCATGCTTTGTGGCATTTGAAGGAGTATTTGTGTTGTTTGCTCCTGCTGTCTGGCCATTTGCTCTTGCATCTGTGCAATTTGCTGGTCAATTCACATGAAGGCATCCCAGTTCTCACCTCGATTTGATGTCTTTTTACCCTTTGTCTTCAGAATCAAATTTCTTCCTCTGTCTCTCCAAACCATACCTGTGCCTTTGGCTCAGCTGCATGCACAAGTTTTTCCCAGCAGGTTGGCAGGATAACCGGCTCTGATACCAATGCTATGATCCAATACTAATATAATTCCAAATTATACAGACTATTGAAATGAAAAAAAGACAACTGCAGTAATATTTGTCTCAACTGTAATGTGCATTCATCCGCAGTTAAGACATAGAAAGACAATATTCTTTAAATTAAACCGTCTGAAACAATAGTCTGTCAGCATATATAATTTCTGAGCTAGGGTGTCAACATTCATAAATGTTTAATGCATACTGTTGGAAACGTTACAGCGTTCATCCTAGTTAGCTTGGAAGTGATGCAGATTCAATGATGCTTTACAGTTGAATCTTGCCAGAAAATCTGAATGCCAATTCGCACGAAAGTATTATAATTGCTGTACAGTTTCAGGTTGCGAGTGTGTCTGCTACCCCGGTGGACTTCCAACAGGTGCAATAAGGTGGTATAGAGGTGTATGCATCTTGTGATGTGGGTGCTGTGCTGTGTCGCTTCCAACCTGCTGTGCTCCATGGTTTCTTTGAGAGTTACACCTCCTCAATACCCTTCAATGGCTCCCAATATGCTTGCAGACTGGAAATAATAATAAGAGCACTAATTATATCCTTTGCTGATTCAGTTTGATGCAAAAATTCAGTCCCCAAGAGGGGTTTCGTCCTACTTGGGTGCTTCTTGTTGAGGTTGTCATCTCAGAAGAAGTCCAATAATGCAGAAAACAAACCCAGAGAAATACCAGATATTTGATGCCTTGAGGAGTGCCTTAGT
This sequence comes from Chamaecyparis obtusa, assembly GCA_027943335.1. NCBI lineage: Eukaryota > Viridiplantae > Streptophyta > Pinopsida > Cupressales > Cupressaceae > Chamaecyparis > Chamaecyparis obtusa. The sequence goes on from BSBK01006624.1 coordinate 488,083, forward strand.
GATCCTTAAACACCTGTGATTCCTTTTCTAGGTCTGTTACTGATGTGGCTACTGGCACTGATGTGGAAACTATTAACATGTCTGCTATGATGGGGCAGATCCGGTGAATTGGTCTTTCACAAATGACCTTGAGTGATTGACCAATCTCAGCTTTATATCAGCTAAAAAGTGTATTTTTGTCCCTTGGTCAGCATAATCAAAGTGTTGTTGCCACAATTCAGCACAGCAGAAAAGGAGACAACCCTCACAGAGAAGAGGAAGCCCTAGTAAGGCTTTAAGGAGGGATAGCTGGACACAAGGGGCTGTGCAGACAGTCAAGTGTGCGAAAGAAACTGTGAAGAGTCCTCATTATGCTCCAAGACACCACAATGAAGAGCAAGTCTGCTGATTTTACTCCATCTCTGCAGGAAACCAAAGGCCAGTGCTCACTAGATTGCCATCTAGGAGGGCAATGCTTAGTTGTTAGAAAAGGACAACCTTCAGATTAAATAAGGCACTTAAACTTTGATCACTCTAACTCCTCTGACCAGGCTTTGACCGCTGATTTTGAGGGGCTGAGGGGCAAAATATTTTGAGGGGCAAAATATTTTCAAGACACAAACAATTGCCCTCCACTGAAATTCCATAATGGATTTAGATCTCTATATGGATTCAAGAATCCTAGCCAATGTTCAGGAAGTCACATTATGGAAAATGTTAGATCTGGTGTTAAGAAGGCAAACATAGGACCTAGAGCAGTGAAATTTGAGACATAAATTCAATGCTCACAAACCCTTTTGATAAAGAATTGTGAAGCAAAGATTCTCTGTTGAAAACTGACGTTTTAGGAGATTGTAACACCTGTTCTGATACTATGTGGAAAATGCTAATTTTTACAAATCATTAAAGACGGCCTTCAGGCCACAACACTACAAAAGTGAAAGTCAAGATTACACATGTTCCAAAATGAAGCTGCCTTTTGGCAAAGGCATTGCCTATACTGCCCTGGATTGTGCCTCAGTTGGCATGGATACCCTCACTGTAAAGAAAATCTTTTTCTGTTCTTTATTATTTTCCTCTATATTTGATAAATATCACAATCTAGGTCAGTGTTTTTTCAGAACTGTATTTTAGTTTTCAAGAAGTTTCAGATTGTGTTTTGTAGTTGTTTCCAGATTTCACTTGTATAAACAGGATATGGTATATCAGTTCCAACTTTATAACATTGCAGTCCTAGACACCTACAGTTTCTTCATTTTTCTTGTCACTTTCAGAATTATTTATGTTTAGAACAGCTACAGCAGGTTTTATATTGGCTCATAGGCATTGCCTCTACAATTCTGTGCTTGTATTGAAAATGGCAAAATTATTTGGACCACTCTTGATAGGTGCAAAAAAATATGATTATTACACACATCCCAAAGTTTGAGTTTGCTGGAGTATACAGGCAATTTCCCATAGGAATTCAACTATTTTCAGGGTAATTCAGTTGAGTATACAGTCAATTTCCCACAGGAACTCAACTATTTTAAGGGTAACTCAGTTGATGTGCAAAGTATTTCACCTCAATCTCACCATTTTCTGTTTCCTTTATTTCTGTTGGACATGTTTGAACAAAGATTGCGCTCTCAATAGGAAAGAAGATAATGTAAATGTTATGGAGCTTAGTTTCTTGTAATTGGCAAGCTAAAGTAGCTTCTTAACTGTAGCTTCTTAACTGCATACTTGTTTATAGAAATATCCTGCAGTCTTGCATATTCAGTACTCATTATAGACAGTTAAATACTATCAATGTTTATTACTTTCTCCTTGTTAGAGCCCATTGCTTTGTTCTAATCAAATTGAAATATTTAATGTGTATGCAGATATTGTTGTTGACAATTGTGCCATTTGCAGAAACCACATCATGGACCTCTGTAAGTTTTCTTGTTGGTGCCACGTATTTTCTTATTGTATTCTTGATGACACAATTTTAGAATATATAATCCTAGAAAGTGTTGTTTAGTACTACAAATGTGCTTTGCTTTAATATTGACTCTTATTAATTAGTGAACATTTTGGTAAATATATTTTTTTGGGACGAATTGGTAAACATTCCTTGTATCTGTTTTCTGTTTTTTATATAGGCATTGAGTGTCAGGCAAATCAAGCTAGTGCAACCAGCGAAGAATGTACTGTTGCATGGGGTATGTTAAGAACTGAAAAATGAAAATATACAACTTCTCAAAATTCAGTATTTGCTGTTAAACAGAATATCTGAAAATGGTCATGTAAAGAGGGACCTTGCAATTATCTTTAGCTTCACATGCATAATCTGTTCTTTTTTAATTGAGTAGGAGATTCTGATGATTGTATAATCTGCAAATTATATAATTTCTAAAAATACCTGAATGAACTGTAGCATTCAGAGGAATTTAAGTTGTAGAAAATAAAGCTGAGGCTCTTGATTAATTAGCCATGGTCTTGCTAGGAATGTGGAAGAATGCTAGCCTCTCAACTCATACAATTTTTCTGGACACATTAGATGGCCTCCTTGACTGTTCAATTTTCTTTTTCCAAATTTAATAATAATTGACATTTTCTTCCACTTTTAAGGGAGGGTTGGAGCTCTTGATAGTAGTTAGCGGCATCATCACTCATTTTTAAAATTCTACATGAACTGAGAATTACTGCAAATTTTCCTTCATTTCTGACAGCTAAATGAAATAACGATCTGGAAATATGTTGAGTAGTAATTGCACAATACATAAACAGTTCTGTAGAAAGGGTCTTGATTAATTAGCCATGGCCTTGCTAGGAATGTGGAAGAACAAGCCTCTCAAAGAAGTGATCACTCAGCTCTTGATAGGAGCAGTTAACGGCGTCATCACTCTTTTTTAAATCTACATAAACTGAGGATTACTGCAAAATTTCCTTCATTTCTGACAACTAAATGAAATAATGATCTGGAAACATGTTGAGTAGTAATTGCATTTCTGGATTTGCCATCATCCCTAGATACTGAACAATATGTAGTTAATCTCAATGTTTGTTTCCAGCATATATTTCAATGTTTGAACCTTTGCTGTCTTCTAGCTGTCCCCAAAATTGACAAAAAAAATTGCCTTCCCGGAAACTTGTCTCCCCATCACCTGCCATCCACGTTCCAGAAACTTGGGGTAACTGTCAGGACCCTTAATATCTTCAATTTTTTATTTCATTTAATAATAGATTAATTTTAAATTGGTTAAAATTTAAGTAAAATATCTGTGTTTTTATGTATAAAGCATATATATTTAAATGCTATATTATCAATATAATATAATAAAATATATATTTAACCAGTGCACATCTATATGAAAAATATATTTAATTATTACTATCAATAAAATATATTGTACATCTTACCAGCACAACCATGCTGTTCTTTGTTTTTCTTTGCTTCAACTTTTCTTCCAGAGTGCTTGTAGAGTCTTTGTGAAAGCCTTTCAAGCACATCTGATTGCTATCTGTCATGCCAAGTCTGATTCACTTGGTAAATTGGCATTGTGACAAAGATTGGCAATTTGGAGGTGACTTGATTATTGTTAGCCAGGGAACCCGCCAATCATTGAGATGTTGTACCCTACCAGACCCTGATTTTTAGAATCGGTCTATGGGCAATGAATCTCTGTTGATCCTACCAATTGCATTTTTCTTAGATGTTTTAAACTTTTTAGCAAACCGTTTGGTGCATATCCTGCGAATCATGCAATCTGTGATGAATTGCAGGGTTGCCCATGTTCTATCCACATATGCGTGGCTGTTAGTATTTACACCTTCTGTACAACTCATTATAAGCACTGCTAATGTGGCTTAAAGAAATTCCGTCATGACATAAATATCAACCAGAAGCAATGCTTTGTGTATGATATCATTGCAAGTCCGTGACTATATTTATTTTTCTTTTCAGCAAACTCAATGTTCTGCAATTCCAAATCACAGAATTTTCCATTTTGACACAGCATATAGCAGCACTTCATTTTGTTGCTTGAGACAACATCCACTGTGTATGATTCCATATTCTCTGAGGCATTTTACAAGACAGCTTGTATGAAATGTACGTGCTTCCACATCTTATGCCCCTTTTGACAGTTCCAAAAGCTCTTTTATTGAATATCACAGTTTTTGCATTTCATGGGTTGATGCCTCTTTGACGCACCATGTTAAAAAGCTCATATGCGTTGTGTATGATTCCACATTTTTGCATGCATGTTTATCAGGGCCTTTCTATCTGGATATCTCAGAAAGATCTTCCCATCTATGTTATCTCTGAATATTTTTCCTCTTAATTCTCCTTCATAACTTACACCCCCATCGATTATTACACCAAAAAAAAATAGGAAATCTAATTCAAATGAAGTTGAGGTATGTTCCAATTTGAATTCAGTTTATAAAGATAAAACTGGACTGAGTACTGTTGCCGGCATTTCGGGCTTCTTGGCATCAACCTCATATATAGGCAAAAACGTATATTTTATTTAGTCTCACAAAATAGAGTGGATTTATTATGGGAATGAAAATTGAAATCTGTTAAAAATTATTTTTGGTCTCATTTATGTTGGGTTTCATTCCTAGATTTACGGATGTTAAGTGGTTTTAGATGTTCAGTAATTATAAATTTATATGTAATACAAGAGGGAGTCTTGGGTACCTTAAGGGAATTAAATCAATGATCAAAGGAAATCTTCTTTATATCATTTGCTCTATTTATCATTTGGAAATTTTTATTTTCATTCTCATTTGAGATGATTTGGGGAACTAATAAATTTGGAATATATTGCCCTTTGATTTTCCTAGTGTCCTAAGGGGAAAATGTTTCTGTAATTTTTTTAATGGATTAGAGAAATTTAGTATAAAAAGACAGACATTACAAGGACATTGATAATATCTTCAAGAGAGGAGCATTTGTTTAGGAGAGGAACATTTGTTTAGGAAAAATAAGAGTAAGTGAACTTTTGAAACTCTTAATTACGAATGTAAAAGAACCTGCTGAATGTTCATCTTTACGACCGCTATCCCTGAATCACGACTTGATGATAAGGTTTACCCTTGAAGAATATCTGAGATTGATTTAGTATTCAACATTTGGAAAGATATCAAATGGTCATGTTTTATTTGCATAAATAAAGGTTTCAACCTATTATCATTTATCCAAAACTATCCATGGATGTGTGTGTGTGTGTCGTTGTGAGGCTCAAATATTCTTTAACTTCATGCATGAACATATTTTGTGTTTCTATATGATTAACATGACTTATGTTGCTTTTACCTTTTAAATAATGGCGATCAAGACAAAACTACGGTTTCAAAATGTTTTTGTTGATAGTTAAGCAAGATTGTTGCCCTTGTTTACATATGTATTTTAATTGCTTCTCATGTGGCATGATATCGTTACATTAGTGTAGAAATGTGGATATATCATGCCACACGAACTCTATTACACTTGTCAGTTTCCCATTGTGAGACTTCCTCGTGCTGGGCTGGGTAATCTTTCGTGTCATGAAAGATTCCGAGGAAGTGTAACAACTTCGTGGTAGGATGGTAATGCGCTCCGACAATCTTCTCGTCCACACTTTTGCTTGAGTCATTACAGGTTCCAGCAGTTCCTGTCAAGATGGTCATCTTGTTTTGGTGCATTATGTTCTCATTGTACTCGACCATGTGGTCCACTGTAAGGTAATTGTTTCTTTTTGATTAGTATTATTATTAACTTCGGTTTTTCATTTTGTTTTAACATAATTTCATGTCTCTAGACTTATGTATCGAACACGTGGCATTAGTCTATACTTGCTTTTGTGTATTTTGATGTTTTGTTTGAATTTTTATTATTATTTAAATGTGGTGGTCCTTACAGTAACCTTGCAAAAATTTAATGTCAGGACTCAGATCTACCTTGTTGGTGACATTGTTTTATGCTATGTATTCATGTTTCAAGTGATTTTTTTTGTTCGGAGGCATTTATTTTTCTTATCTAAGTTGGTTGTGGATTTTCCATTTCCGTACCAACCTTGCTATTGAGTGAGGGCAGTTAATCAGGTTTTGTTGCACGTTTCTGATTTTTCTAAAAATTAGATTAGTTCTACATGCTACAACATTGATTTGCCTTCTATTTGTAAAACAGGAGTATGCAACCACGCCTTCCACTTTCACTGCATAAGTAGGTGGCTGAAGACACGTCAAGTCTGTCCTTTAGGTGTGAACTGCTTTTCTTCTATTGATGTTACAAAGATTGCTTAGTGGTTAAACAAGCTCTTTTATTTGTTTCTTATTTTTCAATTCTGGTTCATGTATCATCTAATGTCTGCAGATAATAGCGAATGGGAGTTTCAGAAGTATGGACATTAGAGCTCATATGGCTCTGATAGCTTCAAGGCCCATTTCAAAGCATACATGTGGCTTAGAGTCTTAACCGGTTCGTCATATTACATACTGACAATGGAGATTCTTGTGGCTGTGAAGTTTTAAGTGATATGTTAGGGGGATCTATTTTGGATCCTTGATTTATGAGCTGTATAAAAGTGCTGCTCTACTGTATCACATTATGATGAAAAATGTAGTTGAGGAGAATTATGTTGGTTTATCTTTTCAATTTTAGTTGTAGATAGGCTTGATTAGGCATTTATGCTTTTATTTTGTTTCAACAACTTTTGGAGAAGATACCATAATCATTTATTTTTATTAAAACAAATAGTATAAAATTGTTGAAGGTTTGGATTGGATTAATCATAAATCTATTTAGCTCAGTCTCGTCAATTTTTAATATTATATATTATTCAAATTTAGATTTTTTGATTTAATAGTGATCTATACATTACTCTTGTAAATTAGATTCCTTATTGATTAGTGATGTGATAAATTTGGAATGATAAACATACACAAAACATGAAAGAAATAGCTTTCTATGATGTTATGCATTAAATTGTTGATATATAATGTTATGCATAGTTCAATTTTCCATGGAGAAAAATCATTGATGCCAATATTTAAGATTTTGAATGATCACAAGCGTCAAATTTTAAGACCACGTATGGAATTAGCAAGCTAAAGTCTGGTATATTGTGATTAAAGAGTTTATGATGTACAAGGCTTTCTTTTCATCACATATTATTTCAGTTTGTAGTGGAGGATCAGGGTTTTACAATGACTTGCATACATCATATCCAAATTTGAGGAGTTTTGAATTAGTTTGCAGAAAATTCTACCATTAAGTTCTATCAGGTTTCCACAATCCATAATGTTAGATCTTATGCTTTTGGAACTTGATTGTGTGCAATGTTTTTGAGTCAACGCTTTGGGTCACACAGCAAACCACATCAGGACAATAGTCATCACTCAGTTCATTGGATGAGGTTTGTGGTGTTGGAATTGTTGTCATTTAGGCCAAACTTGTTTTGACAAATCATAGGAGATTGTTTGTTTCATTGGTCTCAAGAGTCTAAGTTTATCGAGTTGTAGAGTTTGTTCCTTTGGTTTTACTGTTTTTGTGTTTGCTGAAAGGTGGTAGGAGGTATGCTTGATCTCTTACCCTTGAAATGCCATTGAGCCCAGGTGTTCAGTTTGTCTGCTAAATTGTTTTGGAGTTTTGTTGGAAGCTGGCATGGAGGATCCTCAACCCCTTGACAACTGATGTGGTCTTTGTCATCATTGTTCGGTCCTCTGACTCGTTTGAAGTTTGATGGACTGAAGCATGGTATTGCGAACCACCAGTCACTGACATCTGCTGAAAGATGGTAATGCAAGCCACCATGTTTGACATCTGCTGAAAGGTAGTAATACGGACCACCAATCCTTGACTGCCAATTAAGTGCTTCTCTATTCAAAATTTGCTTATGTGTGAATCTTATGTGTTTATTGTTATTGTGTTTGTTGAGTTTTAAATAATTAAGAAATTGGCTTATATTGATTCACCCTCCCTGTCAGAATGTGTGTGCTTATCAATTGATATCAAAGAAAGTTTCTTCAGAAATTGCCAACCATTGCAAGGTATATGTTGGGAGCACCATGGCTAATCAAGAAGTTTTCTCCTCAAATAGGGGCTCCCTTTGTTTGACAAATTAAACTATGTATTCCTGAATGTAAGAATTTGAACTTGATGCCTCTAGGGTTTGATATTTGACAATCAGTTGTAAATGGCGATTAAGTTTCAACAACCACACCAACAGATTTGATTGAAAAGAAGACCAATGAAAATAATGCAAAAGCCATGAACACTATCTTGTGTGGACTAGAAAAAAATGAGTTTGTTAAGGTGATGCTTTGTGACTCTACAAATGAAATTAGGGACAAACTCTGTCACATCTATGAAAGCAATGATAAAGTTAAGAAGGCTAAGCTTCAAATTCATAGAATACAATTTGAGAACCTGAAAATGAAAGACAAGAAAATGTTGCAGCCACCTCCTCCATGCAGACGAAGTTGTAAACACCATCTAAGGACTTGGTGAAAAGATTATAGATTCAATAATTGCGCTAAAGGTTCTAAGGTGTCTCCCCTTAAAGATTTGATGAAAAGTTTCCACCATTGAAGAAACAAAGGACTTGAATTTATCAGCCATGGATGAATTGCATGGGATCTTCATTGCGTATGAGTGGAGAAATTACGAGAATCCATCAAAGTTAGAAGCAATCTTCAAAACTTCAAAAAAGGTGAACAATGAAGAGATTGCATAAACAATGAAACGAATGTAGAAGAGGCCCATTTTTGTGAGAAAGATAAAGAAAGGATCTTGTAAATCCAAAGGTAAATTACCATTTAAATGTTTAATTGTGGTAAAATAGCATGTTTTGTTTCTAAGTCCATATGTAGAAAAGGGTAATAGTAATGAAGAAGAAGATCATAGTGAGAAGAAAGGGATGCAAGAAACACAATAAAAGTATCTATTCCAAAAGAGATATATCTCATTTGAGAAGATTGATGAAAGAATCTTACATAGTGAAAGAGAAGAATTTTTTTCCATTGCATTAGAAAGAAGGGTTGATGCCATAGAAGGTGAAGAAAAATGTGTGAAAAAACATGGATTCAGAAGAGAAGGAAGATGCCAAAACTGAAGATGTGGATCTTTTAGTAGAACTCATTTTTTGCCCAATTGAGGTCAAGAAGCTTAAGAAAAAGATCAAAATGAAAATTGAAGCTTCATAAATTGAAAGAAGAGAACTATGATTCAAAGGCCAAAATGTCACAAAGCCCAGAGGAATTAATAAAGATTATCATTATTATAGACTTGGCCAAAAGAAAAAATATAGAAGAGGATGTAAGAATTCAATTGAAGATAACAGAGTTTTAAATTGTTTCTCTAAAGAAGGAATTGGAGAAAGCTAATGCTCAGTTGAACATAAGATTGAAGTTTGAGAAGAATGCTAAGATTTTGGATGATATTATCAATCACCAATTTTCACCACTCATCAAGGCTGATCCTAGTTATCAAAGGAATACCAAAGTTGATTAGAATTGTAAAGTTACCAAACCATTAAAGAACGTAAATGCAGAAAAGTGTAACAACCATGCAAATGCACTCAAGGAATTTGTCAATAATGAGGTAAACAAGAAGAAAGAAGATGCCATGGCTCAAAAAGCTAGCAAGGATAACAAGGGTTTCAAAAGATTATTGCCTCCAAGAAAGTTTGAGATGACCAGGGTCCAAAATTATTTCCTTGGTTATTTTTTTTGTAATCATTTTGGTCAACAATTGAGATTGCTTACTCTCCAAATTAAGTTAGTCTTTGTTTGATTTTTTTTTTGGGAAGACCCTATTGTGAAATGGCGGGGTTTGCTACTTGCAGTGCCAACAACTAGGGTTCAAATCTCATAGGATTTCTTCTCTCACTTCGCTAATTGGGAATTTTTGCCTTCCAAATTAAGCTAACCTCAATTTGGGAAAAAATATTTGGGGAAACCCTCTAGTGAAATGGTGGAGCTTCTTTCTTCTAGTGCCAAGGACCAAGGTTTAAACCTCATGGGTCACCCTCCACTAAATTAATTGTGATTGTTTACCATCGAAATTAAGGTAGCCTTAGTTTAATTATTTATTTGTTGTAGGAAGATTGTTCTAAATTAGGGTCTACAACTTATGGTGAGATTTTGAGCATGTACTTTAATGAGGGTCCCATTAGGGGCTCTCCTAGTCACAAATGTTATTTCAAGGCATGTCTTGCTGTCCCTTTTTTTGACATGAATGCCTCTAGTGTTGAGTGTGAGGCTTTGAAGTTAGTTGTAGTCCCTACTTAATCAACTAATGAAGCATTTTTAATGGGGTGGCTCCACCCTCTTTGGTTGAGAAAGTTGTTAGATTTGCATACTTAAATGTTGAAGGACACATTGTTCCTATGATGCTTCATTTATAAATATTGGGATTTAGGTGCCATCAATCTTGTAAATCCATGCAATTAATTACTCCTAATATTGTTTTTAATTCACCCATAATGGAATGTGGGGTTTCACTACTAGTAGTAACCAGCATTTTAATGGTACAATAAATATGTTTTTACTATCCTTAGTAATTGTTTATTTATCTACAATGAGTTACTAAGTTACTTTCACTTGACATGCATCACAGTAAGAATCAAATGGTAAAGTTGAACAATCTAGGCATCTATTTTATGGATTTGCTAATTTGGGATGTTATAACATCTATCAAAAGTTGTAAGAGCATCCATGAGCACTATGACACTTTTCACAAGATTTACTGATCACTATGAAAACATATCTTATGAAATATTTGCTATTTTGGTCCCTAGGTGCCCATGCATGAAGATGCCTTGAGATGAGTATAAAAGAATTTTTAAGGGGTCATTATGAATTGCAAATTGATGATTCTAAGGCATGAGGCATTGAGTATTCGATTTTGGATGCCATTCTTTGTGTTCCTATTTAATAGAGTGGAGTTGCAACAAGTTTTTGTTCAAGTTTATTTTTTATAGGGGGTCATGTTATCATAATGAAGACTTGGGAGGAGTTAGATGTTATATTGTATCACATATTTTCTAATAATACAAGTTATTAATCTCTTCTTTTGTGGAGTTTTTTCTTGAAAGGTTTTCTCTACGTTAAATACCGTGCTATGTGTTGAATTTTCTTTTCCCATTTTCATTGTTGTTTCTAATTTGAAATCTCCATTTGGTAAACAATGTTATATCAAACTTATAGTAGATTTGAAGCTTCCTGTATTTCTATCCACCTCTTATTTTCTAACATATGGTATTAGAGGTTGGCTAGTTCTATGGCTTGGGTGGTAGAATAGATGTTTCTTGAACATTATAGAAGTTTTAGTTGATCTATTTTTTGTAGATTTGTGTTGATACTGTGGCTGCAAATTATTCTCATTCAAAAAGATAAATTCAATGAAATTAGATATGAGTTGTGGAAACTAAAAATGAAGGATCTCCTTGAAGAACATGATCAATGCACGACTGCTCAACCTTTGTAAAAATTATAATGATGTAATTGCTTGAACTTATGAAGATCTGAAAGGGTTTGGCCCTAGTTTAGCTTAGCATACCATAGAATTAAATCCTAATGCAAAGCCTATTAGGCAACAAAAGAGACTAGTCAACCCAAATATTGAGCCCTTAATGAGAAAAGAGTTATCCAAACTCATAGAGGCTAACATTATCTTTCCTATTAAACATTCATCATGGTTTGCCAATATTGTTCCTGTTAGAAAGAAGAATGGAGAAATCAAATTATGTGTAGATTTTAGGAACCTTAACAAGGTCTCTCTCTTAAAGATCACCATCCCCTTTCTTCTATGGAAAAAACCTTGTCCAAAGTCAATGGCTTAGTGTAATACCCCCCTAAGATTTTATTTCCCAATTTTACCACAAAAAATTAACCAGATATTTTGCATGCAATTGTTTCAATTTATCCAACACATTATACATAAAAATATAAAATATCCAGCTAAAATAGAGATTTTACGAAAATTAAATTTAAATCTTCAATAGAACAACAAAAGATCCAATTGTAGCCACATAACTTATAGTTAGATTGGAGAGCCATAAATATGAATATGAAGTACAAGTGAGACACCTAGTGATATCTCCAATAAACAATGGGTTTCCATCCACTACCTCCAAGCTGGAGGGTTTCCGTACTCAAACCAACTGAAACCCAAAGCTCCCAAATTCTCCAAGAGGAGATGATGCAAGAGCATCTCGGGTCTTGAGCAATCTTGCATCACCAAAAAAATATTTCCTGTTCTTGTATCTGTCTGTTGTTTGTTTTGTCGCCGTTGTTGTAGTTGATTTCTTGCCTTGCAAAGTTAATGCAGTGGTGTGGACCTAATCTTGAGCATTCTCCTAAGGGCGCACACCCTAATTCATTTGGATCTGGAAGTTATCACATTTTTTCTCAGGCCTTGATTTTTCGCCAATTTTGCTCATTAAACATGTGGTATTTTGCCTTTCATGGTTTCGTGCGGGGAAATTGAAGCTTGCATGGTTGGGGATATGTTCTTGGATCATGTGTGGACCTAAATGCAACTTCGCATCGTGTTTTGTTATTTCTTGCTTTAGTTTTGGTTTCTCCTCCTAAGTGGACCTATAATGTAATTAAATGCCTGACTAGCTGACTTGTGGTTTTGCTGGCTATATATTTGGAGCTTGGGTTGATGTAGAGAGGCAGTTCTAGGTGGTACTAGTTAGAGGATAGTAGAAGAAGATGATAATATGAGAGCTGTGATTCTGATTTGATAATTTCATTGTATAAGGCCGAAACTCGGAAGGCCTCACAACTGGGCATGTTGAAAGATATAATATAATTGCACCAGTGTTGTTACTAGTTGCTTGCTTCATATCCATTGTGTTTCACTGCTTTCATGTGGTTTTCATATTGCTTCTGTGTGTAACTCTTCGCACAACATGTTTGTGGGTCTAAGCAGTCTCAATTAACTCTGATTCTGCCTTTAGCCACCCTGCCCTTGTGTCAAGTGGTATCAAAGCGAAGTTCTTTCTTGTGGATTGGATTGTGGAGAACCTTATTGGATTGGTTGTAGGGTGGAAGATCTGAGATTTGACCTATAACTTGCAGAAGGTTACGATCTTATTGGAACCTGATTGTCAAGATGGTTCGAGGTAGAGGAAATGATAATGCTATCATGGATATGTTGAGGCAGATTGCAACTAGGCTTGAAGCTATAGAGACAGCCCAGAGAAAAGGCACACATCTTGAAGATGTTAGTGATGAAGAAGAGGTAGCACCTAATCTTGAACCTAAAGTTGAACAAGATGAGGAAAGACTTTTGAGAGTTTTGTTTAAGGCTAATTCCAGACTTGCAGTTGAAGTTGCTTGCTATAATGGAAGACTTGAGACCGATGCACTTTTGGATTGGATCTTTGAGATAGATAAGTACTTTGAGTATGAAGGTACTCCTGATAACAAGGAGGTTAAGATAGCAGTCACAAAGTTGAAAGGTCATGCATCTCTTTGGTGGGATCATTTGCAAACTAAGAGACAAAAGAGAGGAAAAGAAAAGATCAAGACATGGATAAAGATGCTTGGAAAGATGAAAAAGAAATTTCTTCTAGCTGACTACCAAGTTAGTTAAATGAGAAAAATACAAAATTTGAGACAAAAGGATATGAGTGTGAAGGAATATACTAAGGAATTTTACAAATTGGATATCAGATTTGGACATGTGGATGATGAAGTAGAGAAGGTGGCTAGATACCTGAATGGACTAAGGATATCAATTTAAGATGATATCAGTTATGTTAAAATAGATAGTGTGGAAGAAGCATACCAATTTTCTTTGAAGGTAGAAGCAAGATTGACAAAGAGACATGAACAAAGACAAAGAGGAAGATGTGGCAGATTTTAGAGAAGTAGAGGTAGATCTTATGGAGAAAGTAGCAAATCTGACAATGGAGTACAAGATAAAGGATGGAAAGATGAACCTACTGGTAGACGAGGTAAGTACTCTAGAGGTAGCTATACTAGTTACTTTAGGAATAAAAATAATGGGAAAAGAGAAGAGAAATCTTGGTTTAAAGGTACTTGTTACAAATGTGGTGAAGGACATAGAGCCTTTGAATGTACTAACTTTGGAAAGAAGACTAGAGGTAATGGCAGAAACAATTTGGCTTGTAAAGAAGTTGAGGAAATGTCTAATGAACTTGAACATGGTGAGAACTTGATGCTAAGAAGGATCTTGTAGAATGAAGAAGCTGATGAGGAACCTATTTTGAGGAAAAGTGTGTTCAGAACCAGATGTAAGATCATTGACAAATGTTGCAAGGTAATCATTGATAGTGGAAGTTCTGATAATTTAGAATCCGAAGAGCTGCTTAACAAATTGCAGTTGTAGAGATTGAGACATCCTAAGTCTTACCATATTGCTTGGATCCAGAAGGAGCATAAACTACTTGTAAGTGAACAATGCCTTGTTAAATTCAAAATTGGGAATTATCATGATGAAGTCTTGTGTGATATTATGCCTATGGATTGTTTTCATATTCTTTTGGGTAGACCTTGGCAGTATGATAGGAAAGCTTTGCGTGATGGTAGATTGAATCAATATACTATTTGGATGGATGGAAATAAACAAGTGTTATTGCCTTTAGTAGAGAAGTTTGATGAAGGTCACTGTACTACAGTCAGAGTATGCTTGGTTGATGGTAAAAAGTTTGCAAGAGAAATGAAAGAACAAAATATTTGTTTTGCTTTAATTCCAAGGAAGACTGAGAAACAAGATGAGTTAGAACATGCACATGAGGTTAAACCTTTGTTGACTGAATTTCATGACATCATTTTTAATAATGTACTTGATGGTTTACCGCTTATAAGTCATTGTATGGATTTGATACCTGGAGCTAGTTTGCCTAATAAAGCACTACATAGGTTGACACCTGATGAAAAGACTGAGTTGAATAGACAAGTGCAAGAATTGCTTGAAAGAGGTTTGATTAGAAAAAGTTTGAGTCCTTGTGCAGTACCTGTTGTGTTATCACCTAAAAAGAATGGAGAATGGAGAATGTGCACTGATTCTAGAGCTATAAACAAGATAATAGTAAAATACATATTTCCTTTGGCTAGGATGGATGACATAATGGATAGTTTGAGTGGAGCGAAGTATTTCACAAAGATTGATTTGAAAAGTGGATATCATCAGATTAGAATTAGAGAAGGGGATGAATGTAAAAATGCTTTTAAGACTAATGAGGGTTTGTATGAATGGTTGGTTATGCCTTTTGGTTTGACTAATGCACCTAGTACTTTCATGAGGCTGATGAATGAAGTTTTGAAAAGATTCTCGGGTAAGTTTGTAATTGTATATCTTGATGACATTTTGATATTCAGAACACTTTGAACATATCAGACAAGTTGATCATATCAGACAAGTTGATGAAGGGTGCTCCCCTTAATACCACAAACACATAACAGAAATAGAGAAACAACAGCAATATGTAAGAATAAAAAATGGGCTTCTTATTATCTCTACAAATGTGGAATTACAAACTTTCAAAAGTACAATATGCAAAGCCAGATGGGCATTCTCTTTAAATATTCTGTAGGACAAAGCCTCGAATCAATACCCAGATCTACTACCTAGAACTGCCTAGACAACACTACGGGCCTTCATTATATAGGCAATTTCCACCGCTCGAGAAGGTTCTAGAAATTTAGCCCTTAAGGCCGACTATACATAGAATTATTTTATTTTCACAATTTTTACAGTAGGGTCGGCTCAAAAGAAATACAAAATATGCTTTTAGGTAGCCCAACTTCTGGAGGCCATAACTTTTTAATCGCAGCTCCGTTTTTCTATTGTAACCACTTTTCAGAAACATCATGACTAGATTTACAGTGTTTGACATGCACAAGCACTAGTCAGTCGGGGGTCGATTGCGATCCGGAGCCTCTAAGGCCTTCAAAATTGACCCGAAAGATTTTGTACCCAAAAACTCTAATAACTTCACCAATACTGATGATGTGGCAATGAAACTCAACTGGTAGGTTGGAATGACTAGGATGAACCTCCAACTATGAAACCAAAACATTCTGAGATCATATGACCAACTTACTAAAAATAGTAAGTTTCCATAAATAGCAGCTCTGCACAAGATAACCCTTATTGAAAAGCAAACATAAATATTTTTGGGTGATGCAAGATTGCTCTTACACCCAAGATGCTCCTGCATCACAAGTATTATAGAGATTGAAGGAAGAAAAGTTTTTGATTAATTTGAAGAAATGTTCATTTATGAAAGAAGAGATTGTATACCTTGATTTTGTAATTTCAGCTGATGGATTGAAGATGAACCCTAAGAAAGTGAGAGCTATACTTGATTGGCCGACACCAGAGAATGTTGGAGAGGTAAGATCATTTCATGGATTGGCAAGTTTTTATAGGAAGTTCATCAGAAATTTTAGTTCTAGTTGTAATGCTATGACTGAAACTATGAGAGGAGATAAAAGGGATTTGAAATGGACACATGGAGCAAAAAAGAGTTTTGAAACATTGAAACAAAAAATTGTAGAGTTGCCTACACTTGCTTTGCCTGATTTTAGTAAAGTTTTTCAAGTTGAATGTGATGTTAGTGGAAGTGCAATTGGATCTGTTTTGAGTCAAGAAGGAAGACCTGTAGCTTTCTTTAGTGAGAAGTTGAATGATGCTAAGAGAAAATATTCAGTTTATGACTAGGAATTCTATGCTATTGTTCAAGCTTTGAAGAAATGGAGACAATATTTGATGCCTAAAGATTTTGTGTTGTATACTGACCATAAAGCTTTGCAGTATTTTGGAAGTTAGAATAAGTTGAATCAAAGACATATGAAGTGGGTTGAGTTCTTGCATAATTTTTCCTTTTCATTGAAGCATAAAAGTGGACAGTTAAATAAGGTTGCTGATGCCTTGAGCTGAAGAAGAAGTTTTCTGATATAAATGAAAGTTGAGGTACTTAGTTTTGATAGTTTAAAATATTCTTAAATGAGACTGACATTGATTTTGCAGAATGTTGGAAAGCTTGTAAGGAACAAACAGTGAGTGACAAGTGGATTGATTATTTCATTCAAGAAGACATGTTGTTTAAAGGAGTTCAGTTGTGCATACATAGAGGATCTATGAGAGAAAACATAATGAAAGAGAAACATAGTGGTGGACTTGCTGGACATTTTGGGATTGATAAGACTGAAATTAATTTCAGAAAGATACTTTTGGCCACAGATTTATAGAGATGTATAGAGAATGGTTAGAGGTTGCAGAATTTGCCAAACAACAAAATGAACTAGTCATAATTTGGGATTGTATACACCTTTTTCTGTACCTGAGAGAGCTTGGGAAGATGTGAGTATGAAATTTGTTTTTGGATTACGTAAAACTCAGAGAGGCAATGATTCTATTTTAGTAGTGGTTGACAGATTTTTTAAGATGGCTCATTTCATACCTTGTAAGAAGACATCTGATGCATTGCAAGTAACTGAATTATTCTTCAAGGAAGTGGTAAGATTGCATGGTTTGCCTAAGACTATTGTTTCAGAGAGAGATACTAAGTTTACTGGTTATTTTTGGAAAACACTTTGGAAGAAGATGAATACTGAGTTAAAGTTTAGTTCTAGATTTCACCCTCAAACGGATGGACAGACTGGAGTTGTGAATAAAAGTTTGGGAAACTTGTTGAGATGTTTAGTTGGAGATAAGCCTTCTAATTGGGATTTGGTTTTGGCACAAGCAGAGTTTGCATATAATAATTATGTGAATAGAAGTACTAAGAGGACACCATTTGAGATTGTTATTGGATTTCATCCTAAGGGAACCATAGAGTTGAGGGATTTACCTACTGAGACCAAAAGAAGTGCTGAAGCTAAAGATTTTATAGTATACATGAGAAATTTTCATGATGAAGTTAAAAGGAACTTGGAGGATAATAATCTGAAATATAAACAGAGAGCAGATAAGAGAAGGAGACGTAAATATTTTGAAGTTGGAGATGAGGTTATGATTCATTTGAAGAAGAATAGATTTCCAGTTGGTACCTACAACAAGTTGAAAATGAAGAAGTTTGGACCTTGTAAGATTCTGAAGAAGTTTGATAGTGGAAATGCTTATGAAGTGGAATTACCAGAGGACATGGATATATCACCTATATTCAACATTGCTGATATCTTTGAGTACTTTGAACCAAATGATGAGATAGAAGATGATCTGGATTATCCTAAGAAGGACATAGACAACATTGAGAAGATCTTGAATAGTAGAGTAAGCAAGAGTACAAGAGGAAAAGACTACATGGAATACCTAGTTCAGTGGAAAGATAAGCCAGTCGAAGATAGTTCATGGATTACACAATTTGAGTTGGATCTTTATGATTCAGGCCAGAATATGAGAAGTGCCTGATGTGGACATCATTTCTTTTGTAACCCCAGGTGTCTGATGCAGGAGCATCTTGGGTCTTGAGCAATCTTGCAACACCAAAAAAATATTTATTGTTCTTGTACCTATCTGTTGTTTGTTTTGTTGTCATTGTTGCAGTTGGTTTCTTGCATTATGAAGTTAATACAGTGGTGTGGACCTAATCTTGAGAATTATCCTAAGGGCACACGTCCCAATTCATTTGGATCTGGAAGTTATCACAATTTTCCTTGGGCCTCTATTTTCCACCAGTTTCGCTCATGAAACGTGTGGTATTTCACCTTGTGCGGTTTCGTGTGGGGAAATTGAAGCTTGCACAGTTGGGGATATGTTCTTGGATCATGTGTGGACCTAAATGAAACTTCGCATCATGTTTTGTTATTTCTTGCTTTAGTTTTGGTTTCTCCTCCTAAGTGGACCTATAATGTAAATAAATGCCTGACTGGCTGACTTGTGGCTTTGCTGGCTATATATTTAGAGCTTGGGTTGATGTAGAGAGGTAGTTCTAGGTGGTAGTAGTTAGAGGATAGTAGAAGAAGAGGATAATATGTGAGCTGTGATTCTGATTTGATAATTTCATTGTATAAGGCTGAAACTCAGAAGGCCTCATAGTTGGGCATGTTGAAAGATATAATATAATTGCACCAGTGTTGTTACTAGTTGCTTGTCTCATATCCATTGTGTTTCACAGATTTCATGTGGTTTTCATATTTCTTTAGTGTGTAACTCTTCACAGGGCATGTGTGTGAGTTTAAGTAGTCTCAATTAACTCTGATTCTGCCTTTAGCCACCCTACCCTTGCGTCAGGAGATAATAAATCAAACATAACCCAAGCATAATGAGAATGAGTCTCTCACTATTCTTTTAAAGTAGAACCCTATGACTCGTCATTTCCCTTTTACTTGTCTCTTCATATTCTTTTTTCTGTCTCTTTATTTTCCCCTTTTAACTTTAAATGACTTTATTATTTTTTCACTAGGCCATAAAAGTCATTTTAATATGTTATTAAATAATTAAACTAAGTTTTCATTTAAGTTTATATAATATGACAACTTAAAATTTAATTAACTTCTAATGTCCCAAAAAGGTGACATTAAAATCCCCCCTTCCCAGAGATTTCTTGCCATCAAGCAATTTGCACCTATTAGTCAAAACCAAATACCAAGATCCCATATCAACCTTAGATATGCTACTCCACCAACCCACTGTGCTACTATGATATAATCATCACCATGCCTAAATTTGTGAAACATCACATCAATATCCCACTGAAGTAATGCATTGAGCATGCCAATGCCAGGTTCCCAAATCACTCCACATGTATAATCAGTCAAGTCAACCTGCCATGTGCTACTACCATGAATGGGGACATCCTTAATCGAATTGAGAACCTTTCTCCATATAAAGCCATAGATATCTCTAACACCACATGATGATGGGAGCTCATCATTATGCAAACCTCTATCAAGGTGGAGATGATAGGAATCTCTCTACACTACAACATTTGGGATCGAATTTCAATGCCACTACAATTTGTGTTTTTTTTTGTATTTTTTTTGCAAGTGCCCCTGACGGTGTTGTAATAGCGATGATGACATCATAATTGTGACACCCATTTGGTTATAAACAAAAAAAAAAGAAAAAGAAAGTGTCATTTGTAATTTTTGTGAATTCGAAGAGCTGCAACGAAGACGTCACTGCACTTTTGTGTGGCGCAAAGAGGGCATTCAAGTTTCGCGTGTGCGAAGAGGCCGACACCATGTGGGAAGAGGGCACTGGCACTTGAGGTAGGCATTCGAGCTTTGTCTTCTCATTAACTCAATTTCATTTTGATGGCATTTGTTGATTTAATGGCACAATATGAATGTTAATAGTGGCATTGTTTACATCTTAGCATTTAGAATGCTTGATGACCCACAAGCTTTGAGAGCTAGGGCATCATTTCTATTACCTTCAAGGCATTGTGTGAAGTGTTTGATCTCTCTTTATTTGTTTTGCTATTGATATTCACTATGTGGTACTCCCTGTTTATGATCATTTCATGAGTAAATGTCCTGGTGGTTCGCGAGCTGCAAGCTAGGGCATCATACATTATTTATGAGCTCACTGTTTAATAATGACATTGTTTACATCTTTTCATTTGGAATGCTTGATGACCCATGAGCTTTGAGAGCTAGGGCATCATTGCTATTACCTTCAAGGCATTGTGTGAAGTGTTTGATCTCTCTTTATTTGTTCTGCTGTTGATATTCACTATGTGGTACTCCTCATTTATGATCATTTCACAAGAAAATGCCTTGATGGCTCATGAGATGAAAGCTAGGGCATCATAGATTGTTCACAAGCTCACTGTTTAATACTGGCATTGTTTACATCTTTTCATTTGGAATGCTTGATGACTTGCGAGCTTTGAGAGCTAGGGCATCATTTCTATTACCTTCAAGGCATTGTGTGAAGTGTTTGATCTCTCTTTATTTGTTTTGCTATTGATATTCACTATGTGGTACTCCCCATTTATGATCATTTCATGAGGAAATGTCTTGATGGCTCGCGGGCTGCAAGCTAGGGCATCATACATTGTTCATGAGCTCATTGTTTAATATTGATATTTTTCATGAGCTCACTATTTAATATTTGGCATCATGCAAACATACAATAATACACTTACTGTTTTGAATTTGAGCTCAGGCATCATGGAATGTTATTGTTGTCATTGCATGCTTGCTACTATTGTGCAACATATATTGTTTTATACATTGTTTATTTCATTGAGACTGCGAGCTTGACATTTGTAATGTATTTTCTGTTATTGGATCAATGCTACCATGTTGTTGAGTCTGTGTATGGCTTGACTATGCACATGCATAATTGTAGATGAGAATCAGTAATAGGGTGCCAGAAATTGCTTAGATCCTTTGGATCTAACCCCATCTTTTTCTTCCTTGCAGGTTTTGGATCATACAAGAGCATACTAGATTGAACCTCGGGTCAACACTTCATTACTTCAGGCAATGTCTGGTACCTTCATTATTTATGTTCATCCACTTATGTATGTTTGCATTCATTCATATTTTTCTGAAAGTTGGCTATTAGTGACCATATATGACCATTTTTGATATTTCTGGGTCATTTGATGAAAATATGTAAATAGGGACATCCGTAATAAAATAGGGATATCTTAATAGGGATATATTAAGATTAATATCGTAAGTAAAAACATTAAATAGTGGCATTCAGATTAAGTACAATATGAATTCACATGCCTTTAATTATGATACACTTTTGAAATTATCACTCATTGGTTATTTGACGATTCAAGATATAAGTATCAGAATATAAATTGTTGTAAAAGGAAGAAACACATATGTATCATCATTTAATACAAAATATAAAAGTATCCCACAGACACACAGTTGCTATTATAACAACCATCCTCTAATCCCATGGTGTACTAGTCTCAAGGTAAGAACAATTTACTTAAGCCATCATATAAGTATCATCCTAAAGTTTAAATAGACATTGACTCTGGATATACAACACTGAGCCATAATAAATTACAGAGTTTCACTGCAATTTTTATGTCCACTTACAATCATCCTACTAATTACATTGCAATTTCTATGTCCACTTACAATAATAAATTACAGAGTTTCACTGCAATTTCTATGTCCACTGCCATTAAAATATATCACTCCTCCTGTTATATAGGCATCCTTCTCATTAAGTGTTGCCATTAAAATATATCACTCCTCCTGTTATATAATGTATATGCATACTTGTTTAAAATGCCATACTTGTTGCTCTTAAATATTATTACCATTTCACTCAAATTTACATGACATTAAAGCCAAGCCCAAAATGTATACATATGTGTAAGTATAGGAGAAGCTGGATTCTACAACTATTGAAAAAAAAAAACTATACCAATAGCAGCTTACGAGAAACTATACTTGTGCTTACCACACCATACCTCAGCATCATAATGCTTATCATTTTCAAGCTTCAGCGAGGCTTCATACCATGCATTGTCTGTAGATTTGTACACAACACTGATTTAGGCTGGAGGTAAACTACACGTGTCATGTAAACATGGTTGAATGCAATCTCTTTTGCACGTTTTCAAGAGTTTTCCCACCAATACAAGCGTAAATAATGCATTGAACATAATCTACGAACACTCCATGGTATGAAGTCTCGCTGAAGCTTTAAATATATCACTCATGTTATTGTCAAAATTAAATTCAAATATTTCTCAAAACATTTATTCTTGTAGAATTAAGATATCCTTATTTCAATAATAAAATAATCTTGCATAATAGCTTTTGAATCACATTAACACACACCCATGTTCTATAGCATAGTTCATTTTAGAAGTGTATGGCTTGACTATGCACATGCATACTTGTAGATGATGATCAGTAATAGGGTGCCAGGCATTGTTTAGATCTTTTGGATCTAACCCCATCTTTTCCTTCCTTGCAGGTTTTGGATCATACAAGAGCATACTGGATTGAACCCTGGGTCAACACTTCATTACATCAGACAATGTCTGGTACCTTCATTATTTATGTTCATCCACTTATGTATGTTTGCATTCATTCATATTCTTTTGAAAGTTGGCTATTAGCGACCATATATGACAATTCTTGATGTTTTTGGGTCATTTGATGAAAAGATGTAAATTTTTTTTAAAAGTTGATATTTTTTATTTGAATTTTTAAAATCATAAAATGAATAAAATTAAAGATAAGAAATTAAGATAATCTTTGTCTTCACTTAAAAAAAAAACATAAAGCTCATAAAGCATGGTAAAAGAGGGCCCTAATTATGGTAAAATGAGAAAATTGCCACCTTGCACTGCTCTTCATATGGCAGCTGCTAAGGAATTATGCTATAAAATTTTAAGGTATAAAATTTTATACTTTTTGACATCATAATTTTTTCTCCTTAGCATTGAGTTTACAATGTGGGGGCGTCGAAGAAAATATATGTACAGTTATAAAATTTCATGCCTTGAAATTTGGCATGAAATTTTATAACATAGTTCCTTAGCATTTGATCTTTATATGGCAGCCATGACTTGAGGTAGGCATTTGAGCTTTGTCTTCTCATTAACTTAATTTTATTTTGATGGCATTTGTTGATTTAATGACAAAATATGAATGTTAATACTGACATTGTTTACATCTTTGCATTTGGAATGCTCGATGACCCGCGAGCTTTGAGAGATAGGGCATCGTTGCTATTACCTTCAAGGCATTGTGTGAATTGTTTGATCTCTCTTTATTTGTTTTGTTGTTGATATTCACTATGTGGTACTCCCCGTTTATGATCATTTCATGAGGAAATATCTTGATGGCTCACGGGCTGTAAGCTAGGGCATCATACATTGTTCATGAGCTCACTGTTTAATATTGACATTGTTTACATCTTTTCATTTGGAATGCTCGATGACCCACGAGCTTTGACAGCTAGGGCATCATTTCTATTACCTTCAAAGCATTGTGTGAAGTGTTTGATCTCTCTTTATTTATTTTTCTATTGATATTCACTATGTGGTACTCCTTGTTTATGATAATTTCATGAGGAAATGTCTTGGTGGCTTGTGGGCTGCAAGCTAGGGCATCATACATTATTTATGAGCTCATTGTTTAATACTGGCATTGTTTACATCTTTTCATTTGGAATGCTTGATGACCCGCGATCTTTGAGAGCTAGGACATTATTGCTATTACCTTCAAGGCATTGTGTGAAGTGTTTGATCTCTCTTTATTTATTTTGTTGTTGATATTCACTATGTGGTACTCCCCATTTATGATCATTTCACAAGGAAATGTCTTGATGGCTCGTAGGATGCAAGCTAGGGCATCATACATTGTTCATGAGCTCACTATTTAATACTGTCATTGTTTACATCTTTTCATTTGGAATGCTTGATGACCTGCGAGCTTTGAGAGCTAGGGCATCATTTCTATTACCTTCAAGGCATTGTGTGAAGTGTTTGATCTCTCTTTATTTTTTTTGCTGTTGATATTCACTATGTGGTACTCCCCGTTTATGATAATTTCATGAAGAAATGTCTTGATGGCTCACAGGCTGCAAGCTAGGGCATCATACATTGTTCATGAGCTCACGGTTTAATACTGGCATTGTTCATGAGCTCACTGTTTAATATCTGACATCATGCAAACATACATTAATACACTTACTGTTTTGAATTTGAGCTCAGGAATCATGAAATGTTATTGCTGTCATTGCATGCTTGCTACTGTTGTGCACCATATATTATTTTATACACTGTTTATTTCATTGAGAACATGAGCTTGGCATTTGCAATGTATTTTTTGTTATTGGATCAATGCTACCATGTTGTTGAGTCTGTGTAAGACTTGCAAAGTTTTACCCCAAAATTTATCAATAATAAAATAGGGACATCAGTAATAAAATAATACACTTACTATTTTGAATTTGAGCCCAGGCATCATGCAATGTTATTGTTGTCATTGCATGCTTGCCGATGTTGTGCACCATAACAGCAACAAGAATGCAATGTTATGAAATTTTAGGATTAAATTGGCGAGTTTGTATACTTTCTCCATTTTAAACTAACCTATGACTTCAAAGGAGGAATTATGAAATATAGTTATAGGTGGTTATCTCTTCTATAATGATGGAGGAGTCAAAGGTAGTGATCAATGAGGTTACTACTATTAGATCATACATATATTAATACACTTATTGTTTTGAATTTGAGCTTGGGCATCATAAATTGTTTTATACACTATTTATTTCATTGAGACTATGAGCTTGGCATTTGTAATGTATTTTC
Organism: Chamaecyparis obtusa; assembly: GCA_027943335.1. Taxonomy (NCBI): domain Eukaryota; kingdom Viridiplantae; phylum Streptophyta; class Pinopsida; order Cupressales; family Cupressaceae; genus Chamaecyparis; species Chamaecyparis obtusa. The sequence goes on from BSBK01006624.1 coordinate 513,255, forward strand.
TGTTATTGGATTAATATTGCCATGCTGTTGAGGTTGTAGATGTCCTTTTACTGATCTTGTATAAATAACATATATACCATTTTGACTCACATCCCATGAGGTGTTGCTTGATAACACATTTGACATCATACTTTTTGCTCCATTTTGGTCTTGATTTACTCACTGCATGCATATGTTTTTTGAGTGCACATGTTCTGTAGCATAGTTTATTTTAGAAGTGTATGGCTTGACTATGCACGTGCATAATTGTAGATGAGGATCAGTAATAGGGTGCCAGACATTGCTTAGATCCTTTGGATCTAACCCCATATTTTCCTTCCTTGTAGGTTTTGGATCATACAAGAGCATACTGGATTTAACCTTGGGTCAACACTTCATTACTTCAAGCAATGTTTGGTACCTTTATTATTTATGTTCATCCACTTCTGTATGTTTTCATTCATTCATATTCTTCTGAAATTTGGCTATTAGTGACCGTATAGGACCATTCTTGATGTTTTTGGGTCATTTGATGAAAAGATGTAAATAGGGACATCAGTAATAAAATAGGGATATCTTAATATTTATGAGCTCAAATTCAAAATAGTAATTGTATTATTTTATTACTGATGTCCCTATTTTGAAATGTTTGATCATTTCTATTACCTTTAAGACATTGTGTGAAGTGTTTGATCTCTCCCTATTTGATTGGTTGGTGCTCTATTTGTTATATTGATGCTATTAGATCAAATATGGACATCAAATAGGGACATCAATAATAAAATAATACACTTAATGTTTTGAATTTGAGCTCATAAAGATTAAAATATCCTATTGTTTTGAATTTCTATGTGCTTTAAGCCAATAAAATTTTTGTAATTTTGAAAAAGAAATTGTCATTTGTAATTTTTGTAAATTCGAAGAGCTACCGTGAAGATGACACTGCACTTTTGCATGACGCGAAGAGGGAATTTGAGTTTGGCGTGCGCGAAGAGGCCGACACCATGTGGGAAGAGGACACTGGCACTTGAGGTAGGCATTCGAGCTTTGTCTTCTCATTAACTCAATTTCATTTTGATGGCATTTGTTGATTTAATGACACAATATGAATGTTAATAGTGACATTGTGATGCAAGAGCATCCTAGGTGTAAGAGCAATCTTGCATCACCCAAAAATATTTTTATTTTTGTGTTCAATAAGGGCTATCTTATGTAGAGCTGCTATTTATGGAAACTTTCTATTTTTAGTAAGTTGGTTATACGATCTCGGAATGTTCTAATTTCACATGTGGAGGTTCATCTCAGTCATATTAGCCTGCTAGTAAAGTTTCATTGATAGATCAAGTCTAGCTTTGGAGATATTGAAGATTTTCGGTATTGGCAGCAAGGTACAAAAACTTTGAACTCAGTTTTGAAGGATTTAGAGGCCCCGAATGAGGTCTAAAATTTGGGTGATAGGCACTTGCATGAGTTAAGTTTGTAGATCACTTTGTGGCCTTTCCGAATTGGGGTTATAATAGTCAATCGGAGTAATTGGCGATGACTTATGGTCTTCGGAAGTTGGGTCACCTGAAATGGCAGAAAATGATTTTCCTTCAAAATTTTTGTTTGGGTATCAAAAGTTATTTTGAGCTGACTTTGATGTAATAAATTGTAAAATAAAATAATTCTAAGTTTGGTTGGCCCTTTGGGCTAAATTTCTAGAACCTTCTCGGGCGGTGAAAATTGCCTATATAAAGAAGGCCTGTAGTGTTGTCTTAGATAGTTCTGGGAGTTCTGGGTAGATTTGGATAATGATTCAAGGCTTTGTCCTGTAGAATATTGTAAAGGGAATGCACATGTGGCTTTGCATATTGTAATTCTGAAATTTGGAATTCCACACTTGTGGAGATAAGAAGAAGCCCATTTTTTGTTCTTGCAAATTGTTGTTGTTTCTCTATTTCTGTTATGTGTTTGTGGTATTAAGGGGAGCACCCTTCATCACATTGTTTACATCTTAGCATTTGGAATCTCGATGACCCGCGAGCTTCGAGAGCTAGGGCATCATTTCTATTACCTTCAAGGCATTGTGTGAAGTGTTTGATCTCTCTTTATTTGTTTTGCTGTTGATATTCACTATGTAGTACTCCCTGTTTATGATCATTTCATGAGGAAATGTCTTGATGGCTCGTGGGCTACAAGCTAGGGCATCATACATTATTTATGTGCTCACTATTGAATATTGGCATTGTTTATATCTTTTCATTTGGAATGCTTGATGACCCGCGAGGTTTGAGAGCTAGGGCATCATTGCTATTACCTTCAAGGCATTGTGTGAAGTGTTTGATCTCTCTTTATTTGTTTTGCTATTTATATTGACTATGTGGTACTCCCCGTTTATGATCATTTCATGAGGAAATGTCTTGATGGCTCGTGGGTTGCAAGCTAGGGCATCATATAACATTTTTTATGAGCTCACTATTGAATACTGGCATTGTTTACATATTTTTATTTGGAATGCTTGATGACCCGCGAGGTTTGAGAGCTAGGGCATCATTGCTATTACTTTCAAGGCATTGTGTGAAGTGTTTGATCTCTCTTTATTTGTTTTTCTATTGATATTCACTATTTGGTACTCCTTGTTTATGATCATTTCGCGAGGAAATGTCTTGATGGCTCGTGGGCTACAAGCTAGGGCATCATACATTGTTCATGAGCTCACTGTTTAATACTGGCATTGTTTACATATTTTCATTTGGAATGCTTGTTTAAAACAACGATGGTTATCTGTCAAAAAAATTTGACATCTAGGCGTCGCATGTACAACATCGCTATCGGTAAAAAACTATAAATGACAAATAGCTGTCGTAAAATTTTGACGGGTCTCCATCGCATGTACAACATCACTGTCATTAAAAACTACAAACGACATATATCCATTGCACACTTTCGATAGATATTCATCACACTAAAAACATCTCCATCGACAAATAAATTACAAATGATGGCAACCCATCAAAAGGTTTTGACGGGTCACCGTCATTTTTATTTTTTGTGATAGATAGGCATCGCAATTGGGACGGCCACAAATAGGTTCGACGCCAGCTTCACCTTGTTGGCACCCCCTTCTTGCAACATCCATTATCGTCGCAATTACAACACCAATCAAAACCGTCAGTTTTTTTGACTACAAAAATGCGACGTCGGGTGGTGTCGTTATATCAATGTTAAACCGTCCCAATTCAGACAACCTACCATTGGAAAAAGGTCTCAAATGTACTAGTGCTAGCTCCTCCAACCATCTATTGTAGGTAAACACCACTCAACAAAACCAACCTTGTAGACAACCAACCCATTATTACTTCTACGACCAACAAATGAAACCATAGAATCAACAATTAACCTCCAAGTGAATAAAAACTGAGTTGTTCCCAAAGAATGCCCCCCGACTAGTAATACTGAAGTTTTTGAATACATAGTAGCTGAAAATCCATCTTGTATAATCAAATCACATCTACCATCAATCCTCAACCAATAAATGCTCAACCAATGAACTAAAGAATCCATCCATCTCATATGTTGATCATGATCTAAACTCATGTGTAAGATGATCAGAAAGTGGGCACTTGTACTAGCTCTAGAGATTTATCCACCACTCCAATCATGTGACCATACCTCATTACTAGAAACTGTACCTGGGTCCTAAATCCTACAATCAAATCCATTTTCATCACGGGAACAAAAAAACTTCCTCATCCAACTCAAAGAGTGGATTATCAAATGTCCAATATGCACTCATCTTAAAGAGTGCGTTATCAGTAAGCTTGAGATCTACATCTTCACTTTGCTTCATCCAATCAATATTCCCTAAAAACTAATTGGCGTCATATTTGATCTTCAAATCTTGAGTGTCAACATCATGCTTGATCAAAGGATTACCATCATAACAATGAATATTCTCATACCTTCCCTTAACTACTACTTTGAAAATAGCTGATCCAAAAGACGCTTTATCAACCCTATAGTTGTCAACCAATGGATATGATGTCATAATGCATGGAGACTCCTTTGAATTTTAAAGTAGCTGATCCATGATTGTGTCTTCTTCAAATTTGTGGTCCTTATGAATACCAATGGCTTTATCCCTCTGAGACTTCCCATATAATTGAATTTTGTCTTTTTTCTTCAGGATCTGTTATAGGCCGAAACAATTCTCTTTTCCTTTCTTCCACATAATCCTCAACCCTAGATGCATCCACCATATTATTTTGTTCAAATAGAAAATCATCAAAGGAACTCATATCTTCATGTGGCTGATCAACCACTATTATCTTTGAATATTTCATGACACCATACTCATAATCCTTCTTGTTATCATGAACAGTCATGTATTTCATACCCATGAATGCATGAAATGATTCTCATTTATCCATACCATCCTTATGTTCACTAATAGTTGCTTTAAGTGCTCCACCTTTCTCTATCGTGACCATTGTTAAGAATGACTTCAATTTTTTCTCACATTGTTTGACAACATTGCTAACCAAATTACGAGCATTAGAAGAAGTAACACGTGCTTGTTTTAAAACAACCAATAGGGTGGATAAGAAGTGTTGAGATTGATTATCACTCTCCTCAATAATCAAAGACATAATGGACTACATAGAAGATAAAACATTTCATTTTTGATCCTTTTTAATATCAATCAAGAATATATGGAACATATCAAGAATTAAGTCTTCACTACCAAGATCCAATATAATCACACAAGCTTTGATTTTTGCAACTGATTCTAAAATTGACTTTCTTACCAAAGGATTGATTATGGATATCACCCAATCCTTGAAAAATTTCTACGATTGAGTGAAATATCTCCTTTATAACTTCCTTTCTATAAGGATCATGTGACACTGTTATCCTCATAACATTAACAACACATAGTAACTACAAGTCTTACCTCTCCATCAAAATTTCTCAACAACACATGCTTAACCAAAGGAATCACAACAAGAATCACGATCACTTGTTTTCCCTTAGAACCTAGTTGTTCTATCATGGATAAGAAATTCTCTGTTGCTCCCAAATTGCAAAGTAATCCATACGTTGACTGAGGAAAACATGCAAGTTTCCTTTCTATATGGTAGAGATTTTCTTCAAGAATTTATTCCTGGTCCTTGGCAATAAATTTAGGTAGCTTCTTAGACATGTTTGTGATAAATTTGTTTATTGTCCTCAATGATACCAATATATAGTCATTCACAAGGGCTCTGCAACCATACGATTCCTAAGGCTGAGGTGTTGAGTGCTTCTACTGTCACACTCTGCAGATCCCCGTGGCTTTTCTCTGTTCTCCCTTGTGGTTTCATGCTTTTCGCGGTCTTTTTCATCTTATTTTTCCCTCAGCTTGGTTTGGTTCTTTTCATTTTCTTTCTCCGCCCTTTCTGTGTGTTCTTTGTGGGGTGTGATTAGGGTTTTCTTAGGGATGTCTTCGGATCTGGGTCCTCTCGGCTCCTAGCCTGGTTCATCTGTGTGTGAGTCTAGAGCATATATGACGAATGATGGAAAACCCTTAAGTATGGATATTGATGGAGGTAATAAAGCTATTAATGAAGAATGTCAGGAAAATAATACTCAAATGTGCCAAGGGGAATCCACTAAGATTAATAATGGGAAGTTGGAGGACAAGCCATCATACAAGGATGTGTTGGTAGAACAGTCATGACCCGAGTTTCCGTTATTAGCCGCTTTCAATGGAGTTTTCCTCACCGGTAAGGAACCAACTCAATGGCCCATAGCCGATGGAGATAGATGGGGTGGGGATGTCACTGAGAATGGCATGGCCAAAGATGGAGAAGGTGAAACTGGTAAGCTTGCTCCCCATGAACTTCAGACTCTCTCACTCTCCCCTAATGAAGATATGATAAAGGCCATTAGGAAGGAATAAGTAAGGCTTAAAGAAATTGCAATTTTCTTTGTATGCTTAGAAAAAAATTCTCTTCCTGCAAGAAATTTTTTTGATGATTGGATTGCGCATGTTTGGAGAAAGAAACTCGGTATTCAAGTCAGTTTCTGTAGGATGATTCAGAAGGGTTTGTTTGTTCTTTTTTTCAAAACACATGCCATGTAGGAAAGTGTGCTTAAAAAGAGGCACTGGAATGTGGGTCGGTCCATCTTTAAAGCTTTGCAATGGTCTACTAAAGGGGAGGTCAAGAAGGTCATGGCTTAGGGTGTCCCCCATTGGGTGGAGATTAGAAATCTCCAGCCCGAATTCTGGCCTTTTATAGCTCAAATTGTCCACCCTCTTGAGTCGATTCTGCAAATTGAGGAAGCAAGATATACTTTACCTCATTTGAATGCTAGAATCTTGATGGTCCTTGAACTAGAAATTGAATTCTTGGATATTATTTCAATGGACTTAGAAGATGAACAGTTTTCTTGGGAAATTGCACTCTTAGGTGATTTAAGTTCCTGTTTTCATTGTAAACAAAATGGTCATTCCAAAAAGGAGTGTTCGCCCTTGTGGGTTTATCAGAACCCTAAATTTACCAGTAAGTTGAATACGAATGATAGAAAGGCAGACTTAGAGAATATTGACCCTAATAAAGAAAAAGATGCTAACAGTTCTAAAATTGATGAGACCGGTCCTGTGGATGGTGAAAACTCAGTCCCTGAGCTGAATGTTAACAGTGAGATAATTAGCAATCAAGATAAAGAGGATAAAGATGTTTTTTAATGTATTAATAATCCTTTATTTGATGGAAAGGAGACTTTGGGTCAAAATAAGGTTGCTCTTGAATCCCCAGCTGATTGTCAACCAGTTCCCACCCATGAGATAAAGTATGTTAAAAGTTATGAAAAAATTCCACCCCCCCAAACCGAATGCTCAACAATTGGCATTAACATCTATAAGTGAGAAAGCTACGAGTGTTAGGAGGAACTCCAATGGACCCTTGAATAGAGAGAAGGGGGGTCAGAGAATCCTTAAAGTTAACAATGGTCACAAATTACAAAATGAAGTAGCCACACCTGTGGCTGAAGAACCTTTTACTCAAGTTAAGAAAAAGAAAAGAAAGATGGTTGAAAGAACATCTCTGTCTAATGAAAGAAAAAATTCTGGGAAGGGAATGCCAGATTGTTTTAATAGGCTCTATAATAACCCTAAAATTTTACCTCAATGATGCACATACATAGCTAGAATGTGAGAGGGCTAGAGATGTCTGATAGAAAATATTTGGTTAGGAAGTGGTGTAATAAACTCAAAGAAAAAGACATTATATGTCTTCAAGAGATCAAGGTTGTTGGATTTCAAGCATACACCAGTATGAAATTCATTTGGGACAGAGCTAGTGGCTTTCACTCTAATCATCCTAGAGGTAGAGGTGGCACTGCCATTCTAGTTGGACCTCAATGGACTGAAAAGATCAATTCAAATGGCTCCTCTCCCTGCCATAGAGCATTATGGGTCACATTCAAGCACAAGGATTTTATGATTGGAGTTTGTAATATGTATGCTCCCAATGACTATAGAGATTGTGCTGCCCTATGGGAATGGTTAATTACTGGCCTTCCTAAAGCACACTGGATCTTTGTTGGAGATTTTAATATGGTGGAAAGTAGGGAGGATAAGTGTGGTGGCAATGCTCAAGGGTGGAAAGGGAATGAGTTGTTTTTTTGGTCTAATTTTAAGAGGAAGTTCATAATTGAAGACCCCCTCAGGCTTAAGAAGAGCTCCTTCTTAGATATTTTGTTCACATGGTGTAATAACCAAGCAGGGTAGTAGAGAGTCTACTATAGGCTTGACAGGGTCTATGTAGAAGAGTCTGTCTTCTCCTTTGAGAAATAGGAGGGCAGGGCCCCTATGTGTGTCTCCCCCACTACTATGTCAGATCACAACCCAATCTATGCTATAGTTTCTCTGGAATGTGATGAGGGTATTTATCCTCCTAAGAAAAACAATAGCTTTAAATTAAATACCTCGCTTCTTAAGGATGAAGACACTGATGAAGCTATTAAAATGGTCACCAGTTTATGTAAATTTTGTAATCAGGGATTGAATCATGTGGACATGTGGAGCCACTTAGTGGAATCTTGGAGGAGTATTTACCAGCTTATAGGGAAATAGAAGGCCATGATTAGAAACTGGGAAGAGCTCACCCTACAGTGTACCGTAAACTCTTCAGAGAAAGAATTGCAGAATAAGGGGTCTAACCCACACTTGGAAGAAAAGATTAAAGAGACTAAGTGCCAGCTTATAAACTGTGAACAATATAAAATCAATGGGAAAAAGACCAGGGCTAGGATGAATTGGATGAAAGGTGGTGATAAAGGCTCTACGTATTTCTTCAATATCATTCGATGCAAGTAGAAAAGAGAACGCATTGAAGGCATTCAAATTGATGGGGAAGTCTCTATGGATTCTAACAATATTAAAGTAGCTTTCTTTAACTTCTATAAGAATTTGTTCTCCTAAGAATTCAGTGACCACAATATCAAAAAAATGGAGGAATGTCTCAGGTTGATCCCCAAGAAAATTTAGGATGTGGAGGCTAATAGACTCAACCTGCCGGTCTCATTGGCAGAAATTGAAGATGCAATCGGGTCCCTAGCTAATGATAAAGCCCCCAGGCCTGATGGACTCCCTGCTGAGTTCTATAAACATAATATTGATTGGATTGGGAAGGAATTGTTAGAATTATATGAGGAGGCCTTCCATCATGGCTCCCTAGGTGCTGACATTAATAGGGAAGTTATCAAGCTGCTCCCCAAAGATGGTGACAAATCTTTGGTGAAAAATTGGAGGACCATTACACTCTTGAATTTATCTTATATAGTGATAGCTAAAGTTTTGGCCAGAAGGATTGATAGCTTACTGAATGATTTTATATCTCCAACCCAGATAGGATTCATTAAAGGGAGATTCATCTTGGAAAACTTGATTACCAGTTGGGAAGCAATGTAGTGGGCAAAGAGTGAGAAGCAGAATGCAGTCATAGTTTTATTGGACTTCAAAAAGGCTTATGATAGAATTGAATGGCCATTTGTTATGGGAATGCTACAGGCATTTAGATTCCCCCCCTAATTTTGTAAATGGATCAATATCCTATTCATAGACTCTTCTACGGTTATAGATGTAAATGGAGAACTCTCTGAATGTATCACCCTCCAAAGGTCCATCAAGCAGGGGTGCCCTATTGCCCCTACTTTGTTTGTTATTGCTGCTGATGCTCTTTTCTATATTCTGAGAGCCCCTCAGCTAGGTCCTCCTGTTAGAGGAATCACTCTCCCTAATGAGGAATCCCTTCTTAATGCCCAGTTTGCAGATGACACAACACTATTGATTATCTTGGAAGAGGAGAACTTTGATAACATGCTACATAGACTACAGTTCTTTTGTGATATCTCAGGAGCCAAAGTGGCCCCTCATAAATCCTTGGTCATTGGTTGGTCATCTGATCCTCTAGATTGGGTAGTAAGGAAAGGTTAGAGGTTGTTAGGGCCTAATGACATAGTAAGATATTTGGGCATTCCATTCTCTATTGACCCATCCCTCAAAGAAATGTAGAACTGGCTATATGCCAAGATTGAGAAGAAATACATCAAATGACAGACACACACATTATCCTTGGCTGGTAGAGTTCAGATTGTTCAGAAAGTTTTGTCAGCTCATCACATTTATTTTTCATTTGCATGGCTATTTTCTAACTATCAGACTAGATAGATTGAGAGAATTATGAGAGACTTCCTCTGGTCTGATGGCCTTGGTAACAAAAAAAGGCACTATGTCAAATGGCAGTGGTGTTGTATGCCAAAAAATAAAGGGGGCCTGGGCATAAGAGATTTGAAAGACCAGGGTAAGGCTCTGGGCTCCAAATGGGTTACACAAGCTATGACAGGCAATGAACCGTGGAAGGTTTTGATTAGGAATAACATCAATAAATCAGAGATTAAAAAAGGGAAAGGATGGAAAGATGTGCTTCTTTGGGACAAATTGATGGGGTCCATGAACTTGTCAATTTTTGGTTCCAAAGCATTTTAGTCCATTTGGAAAGCTTGGGTTCAAGTCAGGGATCTTCTCCTATTCAGGGGTGCCAGTGGTGGTCCTCCTACATACTTGGTGGTAGATAGATTGATTTGGTGAGGGGTGGAGGCAAACAGCAAGCCTTTGGCCTTAACTCAAAGCTGCTCTACCAAGAATTGGGCTAAGTATGGTATCTCTACTATTCAAGATGTATTGATTGACAATCGGCTTGGGGATTGGGAGGAACTATCTAATAAGTACCATATCCCTAGCTCACAGAAAAAGACATATTCTATCCTTTCTAAAGCAGTGGGTTCTTTTTTTCCTGGTAAATGTATGACCACTAATCAATTCATGTAGTGGGTCAAATGGAAGGATGGTAGTGAGTTTCACAAGATCTCTACCAAGCAGATTTATGATATGTTGAAAGATAAAAGTGACATTTTTGAGAGGGTGAACCTTGGCTGGGGGCTGGATTTCCTGGTATCTAAATGGCAAACCTTTTTTAACTTTTTTTGGCACTCCCCTTGTGAACCTAAGAAATCTTATTTTAGGTGGCTTTTTCTCTTAAAGAAACTTGCTGTGGGTAACACCTTGCCCCATGGTTTAGGAGAACCTATTTGGTGTGATTTTTGCTCTGTCCCTGAATCCTATGAACATTTATTTTTAACTGTGCATATGCCTGATGTATATGGTCTATCTTTCTTGGGTCTCTAGTTGTTTGGAATAGTAAACCTGGACTGTCTTGGTCTAAAATTCTTGCTGGTTATGTTGAGTCTTTTGATTTTAAAAGGAATTCTTTTTGGTCTACTCTTACATGTGAAATTCTATGGTTTTTATGGAAAGAGCGGAATAGAGAGATATTTTAGAAGAGAAGGAGATAGCTTACTGAGTTTGGATGTAAACTCACGCATTTTCACATCATGTCACAGGTCGTTGCTTCCTTAGAGATCTCTAGGGATAGGTTCATGATCCTTATGAGAGAAGGCCAGCTGTTGATCCAAAAAGACGACATTGTTTCCTGCCAATACTTCTCCATGCACAAAGATATGCTTCGGCAGAGGGAGCTTGATAGTTTTAACTAGTTCATCAAAGATATACAGCTTGAAGATAGAAGGATACCAGGACCTGATACAGAAAGCTAGCGAGGGAACTTTCTCTTTTTGGTTCTTGACCAGTTTGCAATGCAACAGATACTCAAAGGATTACAGTCCTATTTTTGTATTAACAAGCATCAGTTGTATTTAATCTCCATTTTCAGAACTTACGAGATGTTATATATGTAATGATCTGACTTAGTCTCAAAGTTTTGATCGGATAGTAATTTTGTATACTGAGAACTCCGATGTAAATAGTTTATCAACTATGTTAATACAAAAATATATAGTCCTTCACTAAGTTTGAGCCCAAAAAGTTTTCCCTTCCCTTTGAGGTAACTTAGCAAACAGTTTGCATTCCCTAATCTCTAAGGATATTTTTCAGGTATTATACATAACAATTCCACTCGAAAAGAGATGGAAACAAAAAAAACATTCATCAACCATGAGGTTTACACATTATACACCCTGAGCATTCAGTTTACAAAGACAAAAAAAAAAACTATATTTTTTCCTTGAAATTCTTAGGACTGATTTCGTTTAGAAAATCACTTAAATCAATTGGCATAGAGTAGTTTAAATATTGATAGAGCACATACTTTAGACAATTAAAGGAGAGTCAATCTGAATAACAAAGCTGACATTGAATTTTTTTCTTTCAGTTGTTCAAATGAAGTCTCCAACTTTTAATGACACAGCTTGAAGTTGTACCTAGGAATCTCACTTAAATAGATTCAAATCTCTCTCCAAGATTACACAAGGTGTTCCAATACGATGCCTTTGTTTATAGAATTTAAGAGTCCTATCAGAACATTAGTGATGCAAGCCGATCTACAAACTTCACCAAATATTACTCAGCGAATTGCAACCCAATTGATTAGGGGAATGACTCTTGATATCTGCAGATGCTAAACTCATGACCACCCATACTCTGCAAATGCATAGAAAAGAACTCAGGAGTCTCGAACTCACTTAGATGCAATGATATTTTATCAGCCAATATTTCCCATTCAAACAAGAAAAACATCCGATGGCCAACAGTAAGCTCCCACAACTATTAATATTGATTTATATAACCATTCTAGTAACCACAGTCACATGGATCAGGGAATTCGAGTACTGCAATCTTTGACGACATCTCCTGATAAATGTCAAATTTTTCTAAGTGTAAATTCCAACAAATGGTATGGAAAACTTTACAAAACTCCATCTCTGTGGGTCGAATGGCTCAGACCAAGAACACGTTAGCACAACAGGAACTTTCAAGTGTTAACTGGTAATTACTCTATTTTGTGCTGGCACATATACACGGTTAGCACATTTTTCCCAACATTAGTTACAAGGAACCTCAATGCTTGGACGTCTCTTCCCTATTCTCAGACTGTGATGAACGTCTCACATGAAGATTCCAACTTGATGTGACAAGGCCAATTTTAAAGCATCTACAATCCCAATAGAAACCCTAGAAAATAAGTGCTGTTCTGTTTATTCCTATTCTAGGTACAACAGGTCTTGAAGACTTGGGTACATTCAAACAACACCATAAATACAAAAAATTCTGCCCGTCTCCATGGTCTACTCCATATATCCACATCAATTTCAATTAGGAATGATATCTAATTTTAATCCTCTTGACCCTCATGGTCGAATGATCAATATAAAGGGAGAGCCTTCAAACATAACCCAAGCATAATGAGACTCTCATTATTCTTTTAAATCACAACCCCGCGACTCTTCATTTCCCTCCTGCCTATCTCTTCCTATTCCTTTTTTTTTTGTCTCTTTATTTTCCCCTTTTAACTTTAAATGGCTTTAATAATTTTTTACTAGGTCATAAAGTCATTTTAATATTATTAAATAATTAAACTAAGTTATTTTTTAATTTTATATAATTTGACAACTTAAATTTTAATTATTTAATTGACTTATAATGTCCCCAAAATGGGACATTACACTCATAAATGTTTTCTTTCTTAGATGGTTATTCAAGGTATAATCAAATTTTAGTCCAAGAATCAGAGCAATACAAAATTGCATTTACTACTAAATGGGGCACTTATGCCTATTGTAAAATGCCATTTGGGCTAACCAACTTATAGGTGCTACATTTCAAAAGGCATTGGAGATGGATTTTAAGGGAGTGTTAGCAGAGTTTGTGCTAATATACCTTAATGATATGATTGTTTATTCAAAGCATGTAAGCGATCACTTTGACCATCTAAAGCAAGTGTTTGTCAAATGTAGAGAATACAATGTCTATAAATATAAGAAAGTGTGTATTTTCTACTGATCAAGGACATATATTGGGACACATTGTATCAAGGGATGGCCTGACCATAAATCTAGTGAGAGTGGAGGTATTTCTTTCTCTTCCATTCCCTAATCACAATAAAGAATTATATAGTTTCCTTGGTGGGATCAATTTTATGAGAAGGTTCATTCCCAACCTTGCCACTATGGTTAAGCCTCTTACATCCATACTAAAGAAAAAAATGATATTTGGTTGGACCAAGGAAGGGAAAGCTAGTTTTGAGGAGATAAAAAAAGAAATTGCTTTCTCCCACTCTTGTCAATCCTAAGTTTGAAAATGATTTTATCCTCTATACTCTTGGGGGGAAACAAGTATTTAAACTATTTTGATACAAATAAACAAATAAAATTTGGAGCATCCCATTGGTTTCTTTAGTAGAGGAGTCAAGGACTATGAGAACATGTACAACTATATAGAAAGGAAAGTCCTTTTTGTTGTAAGGGATCTAAAAATGTTTAGACATTTTTTGTCTAACAATAGGATCCAATTATTAGTTCCACATGTAGGTGTAAATGATTTCCTTTTGAATAAGGATATTAGTGAGAAGAGAGATGGATGGATAACTAAGGTCATGGAATATGACATTGACATCAAGATCACCAAGCTTGTAAGAGGCAAGGTCTTGTGTGAGAAAATTGTCTCATCGTTTGAGACACCTTTGGAGGCTACCCTTGTGCTACGGGATGAACAACAACAGATAATGAGAATCATAATAGTTGGTTACATGACATGACCACCTTCTCAAGAAAAAGAAGGTATCCCTAAGGCCTTAAAAGAACTAAAAGGAGACATTTCAGATTATAGTCTATTTCCCATGCTTTGGTGGATGGAATGCTCTTTAGAAAAGATCCTAATAGAGTCTCGCTAAGATGCATTAATACAAATTAGGTTAGCAAATTGCTAGAGGAATTTTATAATGGTTGTTTAGGTGGGAATTTCTTCGCAAGGACCACATCCATGAAGATAATGAGGGCTGGATATTATTGGCCAACCCTATTTAAGGATTCACACCAATGGGCGAGGAAGTGTAAAAAATGTGCTTTCTTCTTAAGAAAACAAAGATTGTCTACCCTTCCTTGCCATCCCATTTAGATAGAATATACTTTTGCACAATGGGGTTTGGATTTTATTGGTCCAATAAACTCACCTTCTAGTGCTAGTCATTAAAGGATTTTGACAGCCACAGATTAATTCACTAGGTAGAAAAAGGCAATCACTTTGAGGGATGACACAAAATCTTCAGTAGTAGAATTCCATGATGGATTTGTGACCAATTTTGGCACTCCCTCGACCATCATATAAGATAATATAAAATCATGTTGGAACTCAAATCTTATCTTGGGAAATTAAGCATGAGATATACTTGAAGACATCCTCCAATTATTATCCCCAAGGAAATGGCTTGGATAAGTCCTCTAACAAAAACCTCATTAGGATAATCAAAAGGATGAATGAAGAAAACCAGAGGTCTTGGCATACTAAGTTAAAGGTAGCCTTGTGGGTTAATAGGATCACACCTAAAAGATCAGCTGGAAATTATACCATTCAAGTTGGTGGGTATGTGCAGGATCATGAGGGGCCAAACTATGCCCTTAAGTGGCAATGAAAAATCAGAAAATCAGGATTAGTCAACTTGGTCTGAAAAAATGAACTAGTTATCAACCTAATATCAAAAAGTTGTAAGAATATAATTTGTAGGAAATTGAATGTAGTTTCTAAACTACTAAGCCTTTTCTGAAATTTTTTTAATATGATTGGTAAAAAGTATAGATTGCAATGCAGCACTACAAACATTTCAGCAAAAAAATAAGAAGTAAGTGTGTGTCTGACCACCCTAATCAAAAGAAAATGATAATATTTTTTTATAATATTCTATATATAAGTAGATGACTCATGCCCGGATGTGATGCATATTTTTTGGTATTTTTATTCCAAAAAAATAATTAATTATGATTTTTTTGCTACAGCTCTTTCAAAATTTTAAAACTCTCATGTCTGACCACCTTAGCTCATTGAAAACTTATCATAATTCAATTTTTTTTAATTTTTTCTTATACTAGATGAAGCATAGAATGTGATGCATCTTTCAGATTTCAAAAATGTTATACGGTTTGAAAGTTATAGCTATTTTTCCATCAGCATGTCAATCAGGACTTTAGACGTAAGTGAACTAGAAAATAACTAATAAATACTTAACGAATTCAAAATCTAACAGCACTTATATCGATGGAAAGTTGATAATCATCTGAAGAAACCCTTTTCATTTTATCAAAATCGGGTGGAAAAAAAGTCGTCAACCTAATGGTCGAAGTGTCGACATAAGAAAAATAGAGAAAAAACACATTTTTTGCACACCTTCAGCATTGACCATGGACCTTTGGTTTCCAAAGCTATTACCAAGCCTAGTCGGGTACCCAAAAAAATTGGGTACCCGATTTTGCTTTAATTTCAAATTTGAAAAGTTCCCCCCTCCCACTCTCTTTTTTATTTCCCTTTAATTTTGATGTTTTTTTTCTTTCACCCTGACAATGAATAATTTATATATTTTATATTTATGTTTTATATTTTAGGTTTTATATTTTATGTTTTATATTTTATATTATATAGTATATAGTATATATATTATTTATTTATATTATATATTTGATAATATCAATTTAAACGACCTAAGTATATAGTCTGTTCAGATTTATATTAAATGCAATATTTTTATATTATAATATAAATGTTACATAATATATATGTATATATTATAAATTATATATTAAATATTAGTATGTATATAATATAATATAATGTCTAATATATATAATATATAAAATGAATAAGACATTAATATATTGTATATTTGATAATATATATTAAATGTAATATCTAATATATCTTATAATATATATATATTATATATTTAGTCTATTAAATATTGTATTTTTTCAAATATTTTATATATATTATTTTAATATTTAATTTAAGCTATAACAGATCCTCTCATGAGACAATAGGTCGAATTGGGGTCGCTAGATGTCTTAAGGGGTAATTAGGGTTTGTGAGGCAACTTCGGATGTACAGTGACCATTTGGAAGGCAATAGGGCATGTCCGAGGACCAATGTACCAAATTTTTTTTCCTAGTCAAACTCGAAAAGGGTCCATGGGGTGCTCTCAGGAGACCACATGTCCAATCAGTGTCGCTAGGCGTCTTAAGGGGTCATTAGGGTTCGTGAGACAACCTTTGATGCATGGTGACCATTTGGAATGCATTAGGACATGTTAGAGGACCTAACTCCCCAATTTAGATGATTTTTGATTAGTCAAACTCGAAAAGGGTCCATGGGGTGCTCTTGGGAGACCATTGTGCAATTCAAGGTCGATAGGTGACTTAAGGGGTCATCGAAGTTCCAAATGAAACTTTTGATGAACGGTGATCCTTTGGAACACATGAGGACATATCAGATGACCTATGTACCAAATTTGGATAACTTTTTCCTAGTAGAACTCGAAAGGGGTCCATGGGGTGCTCTCGGGAGACCACATGTCGAATCGGGGTTGGTACCTACCTATTAAGAGGTCATTAGGGTTCCAAATGAAACTTCAATGGAACGGTCACCCTTTGGAATGCATTAGGATATGTCATAGGACCTATGTACCAAATTTGGATGACTTTTTCCTAGTAAAACTCGAAAGGGGTCCATAGTGTGCTCTTGAGAGACCACATGTCAAAATGGGGTCGGTAGGCCTATTAAGGGGTCATTAGGGTTCCAAATAAAACTTTGATGGAATGGTGACCCTTTGGAATGCATTAGGACATGTCATAGGACCTACGTACCAAATTTGGATGACTTTTTCCTAGTAGAACTCGAAAGGGGTCCATGGGGTGCTCTCGGGAGACCTCATGTCGAATTAGGGTTGGTAGGCCTGTTAAGGGGGCATTAGGGTTCAAAATGCAACTTTGATGGAACAGTGACCCTTTGGAATGCATTAGGACATGTAAGAGGACCTAATTCCATGATTCATATGACTTTTTCCCAAAATAACTTGAAAGGGGTCCGTGGGTTGCTCTCGGGAGACCACATGTCG
The DNA here is from genome assembly GCA_027943335.1 of Chamaecyparis obtusa. Lineage (NCBI taxonomy): Eukaryota > Viridiplantae > Streptophyta > Pinopsida > Cupressales > Cupressaceae > Chamaecyparis > Chamaecyparis obtusa. Next base: position 530,714 of record BSBK01006624.1, read on the forward strand.
AATCGGGGTTGGTAGGCCTGTTAAGGGGTCATTAGGGTTACAAATGAAACTTTGATGGAACAGTGACCCTTTGGAATGCATTGGAACATGTCATAGGAACTACGTACCAAATTTGGATGAATTTTTCCTAGTAGAACTCGAAAGGGGTCCATGGGGTGCTCTCGGGAGACCACATGTCGAATCGGGGTGGATTGGCCTGTTAAGGGGTCATTACGGTTTGAAATGCAACTTTGATGGAACAGTGACCCTTTGGAACGTATTAGGACATGTCATAGGACCTACATACCAAATTTGGATGACTTTTTCCAAGTAGAACTTGAAAGGTGTCCATGGGGTGCTCTCGAGAGACTTCATATCAAATCAGGGTCGATAGGCCTGTTATGGGGTCATTAGGGTTCCAAATGCAACTTCGATGGAATGGTGAGTCTTTGGAACACATTAGGACATATCATATGACCTATGTACAAAATTTGGATGACTTTTCCCTAGTAGAACTTGAAAGAGGTCCATGGGGTGCTCTTGGAAGACCTCATGTCGAATTGGGGTCGGTAGGCCTGTTAAGGGGTCATTAGGGTTCAAAATGAAACTTTGATGGAATTGTGACCCTTTGGAATGCATTAGGACATGTTAGAGGACCTATGTACCAAATTTGGATGGCTTTTTCCAAGTATAACTCTAAAGTGGTCTATGGGGTGCTCTCGGGAGACCACATGTCAAAACGGGGTCGGTAGGCCTATTAAAGGGTCATTAGGGTTCCAAATGCAACTTTGATGGAATGGTGACCATTTGGAATGCATTAGGACACGTCATAGGACCTATGTACCAAATTTGGACTAATTTTTCCTAGTATAACTCGAAAGAGGTCCATGGGGTGCTCTCGGGAGACCTCATGTCGAATCAGGGTCGGTAGGCCTGTTAAGGGGTCATTAGGGTTCCAAATGCAACTTTGATGGAAAAATGACCCTTTGGAATGGATTAGGACATGTCAAAGGACCTACATACCAAATTTGATGATGTTTCCCTAGTAGAACTCGAAAGGGGTCCATGGGGTGCTCTCGGGAGACCACATGTCGAATTGGGGTCGATAGGCCTGTTAAGGTGTCATTAGGGTTCCAAATGAAACTTTGATGAAATAGTGACCCTTTGGAACACATTAGGATATGCCATAGGACCTATGTACCAAATTTGGATGACTTTTTCCTAGTAGAACTCGTAAGGGGTCCATGGGGTGCTCTTGGGAGACCACATGTCGAAATAGGGTCGTTAGGCCTATTAAAGAGTCAATAGGGTTTGAAATGAAAATTCGATGGAACAGTGACCGATTGTAACACATCAAAACATGTCATAGGACCTATTTACTGAATTTGGATGACTTTTTCCTAGTAGAACTCAAAAGGGGTTAATGGGGTGCTCTCGGGAGACTACATGTTGAAACGAGGCCGGTAGGCCTGTTAAGGGGTCAATAGCGTTTGAAATGAAACTTTTCTAGAACGGTGACCCTTTGGAACACATTAGGAAATGTCAAATGACCTAATTCCATGATTCAGATGACTTTTTCCTAGTAGAACTCGAAAGGGGTCCATGGGGTGCTCTTGGGAGACCACATGACAAATCGAGGTTGGTAGGCCTTTTAAGAGGTTATTAGGGTTCCAAATGCAACTTTGATAGAACGGTGACCCTTTGGAATGCATTAGAACATGTCAGAGGATCTACATACCAAATTTTGATGACTTTTGCCTAGTAGAACTCAAAAGGGGTCCATGGGGTGCTCTTGGGAGATCTCATGTCAAATTGGGGTCAGTAGGCTTGTTAAGGGGTCAATAGGGTTCAAAATGCAACTTCCATGGAATAATGACCCTATGGAATGCATTAGATCATATTAGAGGACCTACGTACTAAATTTGGATGACTTTTTCCTAGTAGAACTCGAAAGGGGTCCATGGGGTGCTCTTAGGAGACCACATGTCAAATCAGGCACGGTAGGCCTATTAAGAGGTCATTAGGGTTCCAATGTGTCAAAAGGGGTCATAGGGACTCTCTAGGGGTCCTAATGCACAATAAGACTTACTAAGACTCATAGGGAGTCCCCATGACCCCTTTCGATACATTGGAATGTTCAAGTGCGTCTTAAGGGGTCTTAGGACCTCTTAAGACACACTTGAGCATTCCAATTTGTCAAAAGGGGTCATGGGGACTCCCTAGGGGTCCTAAGGCGTGATAAGGCATACTAGGACCCCTTAAGACACACTCGAGCATTCCAATGTGTCAAAAGGGGTCATGGGGACTCTCTAGGGGTCCTAACGCGTACTAGGGAGTTTCCATGACCCCTTATCACGCGTTAGGACCCCTAGGGAGTCTCTCTCTACCTCCAGTGAACTATTCTTCAAAGCCTCCATTTCTGCATAGCTAGGGTTTATGATGCCTATAAAAGGCACATTTAATACAAAGATTTAGCTGACCACCTTTAAAGACCTAAAAGAAACAAGAAAAAAATTTAGGCCAAAAATACATATCGCATTTCTCTATGTAGTACCGTAAGCTTGAACAATCCAGCTGGCTTCCTCTGGTAAGGCACGAAGAACTTCATTAATGTATGCTCTAGGAGGAAGATTATAATTTCCATATTTTTGCAAGAGTTTCTCCATAATTTGTAATATTATATATAATATATTAGTATACATTAGTATATGTATTATATATATATATATATATATCTATATATATATATATTATATACATGTTAGTATATATTATACATTAGTATATATATAATATATTATATATATTAGTATATTTAATACATTAGTATATATAATACATTAGTCTATTATAATACATTAGTACATATATAATATACATTATATATATCATATGCCTCTTTTTTATATATATATTATATACATAAATATATGTAAACGTTCAATTGTTTTCATTTGCTCCTGCCCTTTTTTCATTAGTCGGGGAATATCGGGTACCTGATATAAAATCGAGTACCCAATTTTTGCCAGGCAATATTTGACCAAATATTCCCTGTCCCCACAGAGCAGACAATCACGGGATTTTATACTTTTTTCAAGCGTTGCAAAACAAAAAATGTGATTTGGGGCCCACTGTTTGATTTTTGTTGACTTGTGGTCTCCCCATGGGAAGCACCAGTCGTCAAAAGGCTAAACGCAAGAGGAAGCTGACAGATGATGAAATTCAGGCATATAGCAAAAAAGATAAGGAAAATCACCGAAGAAGGAGAGAAGGTATGTTAAACATTAATCAAGGTGACCCCATAAATGTAGTTGTAAGTGAAGAGGATGTTCAATTTGAAAATGCATAGATGGAGATTGAAAATGTAGACTTTGGGAATGAAAATGTTGTACAAGAACCACATGAATGTTATACATCTCCAAATTATATCTGAAATGAAGTCCCTTGCAATAAAGATAATCAATCTTCAAATTCAGGGCTTTCAAGAACACCTAAATGGTTAATTGAAATTGAGGAGAACATTATGAATAATTGGGAAGGAAAGAGGTCACATAGAACCGTTAGGTTGTGGGCTTCAAGACTTTATGATCAATTTTTTCAAAACAAGACATTGGTTGAGAAATGTCAAATTATTGTGCAGTTGTTAAAGATGCAAAAGATGAGACCTGTGCTTGTGAAATTGAAGATTCGTGTGAACAAGAAAATGGAGAGAAATGCCATTGTGGTGAATCTTTTCAATGCTCTCAATAGCATTGGGAAGATTAGCAGAGAAAAAGACAAGAGAGTTTCTCGGAGGGTTATTACAACCTCCTTAGTATGTCATCAGTTGAGAAAGGCTCGTTTGATGAGACAAACTTGTGTTGACTTCAATATAGACCATAAAACTTTGGGTAGAGCACTTGCAAGAAGAGAAAGACTTGATGATCTGCTTCAAATTGATACATGGGCTTATGGTGGGAGACTTCCACGTTTCGATAAGAAGCTAATAGCTGAAATTCAACAATTTTGGGATGCTAACTCAAGAGTGTCACCAAATGTGAAGGATGTCTTGAAGTTGAGAGTTGGCAATCGAGACCGCACTCCACATCCTAAACATTATGTGGAGGTAAGTCAAACAATGTTGTATAAAATTTTTTGTGAGACACATCCAACATTGAAAATATCACAAAGGTCTTTTGAATCCGTGAAGCCATTTTATTGTGTACCCCTTAAGATTTGAAATACATGTTGTTGCAAATATCATGTTGAGTTTTCAATGCATCATGAAATATTACGGTCCATTCATTCTACTTTGCATACTAATGAAATGCTAGAGGATTATGGTGCAAGTGGTCTTCCCAAATCATTAAGAGACTTGCTAGATCAATTTTTATGTCATGGAGATGATGGTTGTTTATTTTATAAAAAAGATTGCTTAAATGCCAAGTGCTCAGAATGTGGTGGCTTGTCCAAGTTTAGAACATGTTTTCATGAGGGTTTGGAACACAATTTTGGAAGACACTCATCCAAAAAAAGGTATATGAAATAGTGAAATATACATTGAAGAGTGGAGGTGAAGGCTCTAGATGTGAGTTAGTTGCAAATGAATACAATGTTGCTGATTTTATCTCAGATTTTAAGACAAATCTTTTTTACAAGTATGCAAGGCATAGTCACAAGTCTCAATGGTTGGATCAACAATTCAGGACATGTAAGGACACTTTCCCCATTGACTCTATTATATCCGTTGTAGACTTTGCGGAGAACTATACATTGCAGCCCCAAAATGAGACTCAAGCTCAATATTACAATTTCATTCAAGTTGCTATTTTTGTACATATCACATATAGACATTCCCCTGATAGCACAAAAGATGAGCAAAAGATAATTAGAGAGTACCATTTTTATATGAGCGACGACAGGTCTCACTCTCATGAGTTTGTTCAACATAGTTTCCAAAACTATTTTGACTTCTTGCAGGAAAATGGTATTGCTATGTTTTTGCCCCATGTGTTTTCAGTATGATTGGGATCATTGCGAGTCAAGTGAGTGGGTGGATACATGGGTTCCACAGTATCTCACTCCTTTATCTTTGACACTCTCTATAAGAAATGATGACATGGACACTTCAGTTGACTATGACCGTCTTTCAGATCTTCTGAAGCCAGGAGATGTTTTTGCATTGGTTGCATTGTAGGGGAATGATGAGAGGTCAGATTATTGGTCAGCACATTGTGTACAAGGTAAACAAAAGCTTGTACAACCGATGACAGATGGTGATGGGTTCACATATCCTACTAGTTCAGTTGTTGTTGTAGGAACATGGTTGCGAACATACATGATTAGAAAGAATGGAGTTCCCGCATTTGAAGACTATGAGAAGCACACAACTATTCTTATGTATTCACACCTTGTTATAGCAACAAATGTCAAGTTGTCAAAGCATCAAGGAAGACCAAAGACAAAAGAACTTTGGACTATTACTACTGCTGATCATGAAGCACTATTGGAGACCCTGAAGCAAAGAGATGGCCCTTCAGGAACACTTGACTAGGTAATAAGTTAACTTAGTGCATTGTTTTCTAAGTTTGTTAAGCTTAATTTCAACACATTAATTTGACCTTTCTTAGATTGTATTTTGAGTCAATAAACTTGGTTTTGTATGTGGAATGTAACTTGTGCAAGAGCACCTATGAAGACACCTACGGTCACCATGGATCCAATCAGAGATAGAAGGACAAAAGGATCCTTAATGGTTAATTGAGATCTTTTGAATCCTATAACGGCAATTTGTAACAATCAATTTGATTTAAAAGTTAAATGTCCTAAAACTCTTCATAAGGACTTATGACCAAAATCATGTATGGGTGGCCAATAGTGCCAAGAAGAGATCTTACATGTCATATACTTATGTCATTTGCATGGTTTGAATTCTTACTAGTTTGATTGTTGTTTGTAATGCTTTAAGGATATTATTTTTTATCATTTCAAAAAATCTATAAAAGTTAAACCTCAAACATAATAAGCTCCACAGTTCAAATTTAACAAGCTTAATCATGATTAATTTCACAGTTCAAATTTCAAACATACCACTAACAGTCAGTTGAAAGTGGCTCATATCTCAGACCTCGTGAGAGGTATTGACAAATTGTTAGGTGCTACGTGATCATGTTTTCGAGGTCTACAATAACCTCTCTTGATTTTGGGCAATTCGACTTCATTTGCATTTGGCAAGGCAATCTCAGTCGATGCCAAAACTTGTAGTGAGGGTCAGTTGAAAGTGGCTTAGCATCGTATCTTTCAAACCGTCTGACCTGGCATCGAATAATCTGCTCCATCGGCTCTGGTTGGCCGTGTAAATGCCAATGACAACCTCATTCTGCCCGCATAGTCATTGGAACACTCGCGACCATGCTCGACCCAAGTGACCCCAAGGTGCACTAAGCACGATTGGGCAGCGATCTTCTGGGGCTTGTATCTCAAACCTCGTGAGAGATATTGATAAAATTTTAGGTGCTATGGGATCATGTTTTTGAAGTCTACAATAACCTCTCTCAGTTTTGGGTGATTCGACTTCGTTTACATTTGGAAAGGCGATCTCAGTCGATGCCAAAATTTGTAGTGAGGGTCAGTTGAAAGTGGCTCAGCAGCATATCTTTCAAACCGTCTAACTTGGCATTGAACCGTCTACTCCATCAGCTCTGATTGGCTAGGTAAATGCTAGTGACAACCCCGTTCTACCCACAGAGTCACCAAAATGCTCACGACCATGCTCGACCCAAGTGACCCCAAGGTGCACTAAGCACGATTGGGTAGTGATCTTCTGGGGCTCATATCTAGGACCTCATGAGATGTATTGACAAACTATCAGGTGCTATAGGATCATGTTTTTGAGGTCTACAATAATCTCTCTCATTTTTGGGTGATTCAACTTCATTTGCATTTGGCAAGGTGATCTCAGTCGATGCCAAAACTTGCAGTGAGGGTCAGTTGAAAGTGGCTCTGCAGCGTATCTTTCAAACCGTTTTACCTAGCATTGAACCATCTGCTCCATTGGCTCCGGTTGGCTGGGTAAATGCTAGTGACAACCCTATTCTTCCCACAAAGTCACCGGAACACTCACGACCACGCTCGACCCAAGTGACCCCAAGGTGCACTAAGCACGATTGGGCAGCGATCTTCTGGGGCTCGTATCTGGGACCTCGTGAGAGGTATCGACAAACTATCAGGTGCTACAGGATCATATTTTTGAGGTCTACAATAAAATCTCTCAATTTTGGGTGATTCAACTTCATTTGCATTTGGCAACACGATCTCAGTTGATGCCAAAACTTGCAGTGAGGGTCAGTTGAAAGTGGCTCAGCAGTGTATCTTTCAAACTGTCTGACCTGGCATCAAACCGTCTGCTCCATCAGGTCTGATTGGCTGGGTAAACACCAGTGAAAACCTCATTCTGCCCATAGAGTCACCGGAACACTTGCGACCACGCTCGACACAAGTGACCCCAAGGTGCACTAGGCATGATTGGGCAGCGATCTCCTGTGGCTTGTATCTCAGACCTTGTGAGAGCTATCAACAAAATTTCAAGTGCTATGGGATCATGTTTTTGAGGTCTACAATAACCTCTCTCAGTTTTGGGCAATTCAACTTCGTTTGCATTTGGCAAGGCGATCTCAGTTGATGCCAAAACTTGTAGTGAGGGTCAGTTGAAAGTGGCTTAGCAGCATATCTTTTAAACCGTCTAACCTGGCATCAAACCATCTGCTCCATCAGCTTCGGTTAGCTGGGTAAATGCTAGTGACAACCCTGTTCTACCCACAGAGTCACGGAAATGCTCGCGACCACGCTCGACCCAAGTGACCCCAAGGTGCACTAAGCACGATTGGGTAGCGATCTTCTAGGGCTTGTCTCTCGGACCTCGTGAGAGCTATCAAAAAAATTTTAGGTGCTATGGGATCATGTTTTTGAGGTCGACAATAAACTCTCTCAGTTTTGGGCGATTCGACTTCGTTTGCATTTGGCAAGGCGATCTCAGTCGATGCGAAAACTTGTAGTGAGGGTCAGTTGAAAGTGGCTCAGCAACATATCTTTCAAACCATCTAACCTAGCATCAAATCGTCTGCTCCATCAGCTTTGGTTGGCTAGGTAAATGCTAGTGACAACCCCATTTTTCCCACAGAGTCACCGAAATGCTTGCGACCACGCTCGACCCAAGTGACCCCAAGGTGCACTAAGCATGATTGGGCAGCGATCTTCTGGGGCTCATATCTAGGACCTTGTGAGATGTATAGACAAACTATTAGGTGCTACGAGATCATGTTTTTGAGGTCTAAAATAACCTCTCTCAGTTTTGGGTGATTCGACTTTGTTTGCATTTGGCAAGGCGATCTCAGTCGATGCCAAAACTTGTAGTGAGGGTCAGTTGAAAGTGGCTCAGCAGCGTATCTTTCAAACCGTCTAACCTGACATCAAACCGTCTACTCCATTGGCTTTGGTTGGCTGGGTAAACGCTAGTGACAACCCCATTCTTCCCACAAAGTCACTGGAACGCTCGCAACCACGCTCGACCCAAGTGACCCCAAGGTGCACTAAGCACGATTGGGCAGTGATTTTCTGGGGCTTGTATCTAGGACCTCGTGAGAGGTATCGACAAAATTTCAAGTGCTATGGGATCATGTTTTTGAGGTCTACAATAACCTCTCTCAGTTTTGGGTGATTTGACTTCGTTTGCATTTGGAAACACGATCTTAGTTGATGCCAAAACTTGCAGTCAGGGTCAGTTGAAAGTGGCTCAGCAGTGTATCTTTCAAACCATCTGACCTGGCATCGAACCATCTACTCTATTGGCTCTGATTAGCCAATTAAACACCAGTGACAACCACATTCTTCCCATAGAGTCACCGAAACACTCGCGACCACGCTCGACCCAAGTGACCCCAAGGTGCACTAAGCATGATTGGGTAGCAATCTTCTAGGGCTTGTATCTCAGACCTCGTGAGGGCTATTGAAAAAATTTTAGGTGCTACAAGATCATGTTTTTGAGGTCTACAATAACCTCTCTCAGTTTTGGGTGATTCAACTTCGTTTGCATTTGGCAAGGCGATCTCAGTCGATGCCAAAACTTGTAGTGAGGGTCAGTTGAAAGTGGCTCAATAGCATATCTTTCAAACCGTCTAACTTGGCATCAAACCATCTACTCCATTAGCTCCGGTTGGCTGGGTAAACACTAGTGACAACCCTGTTCTACTCATAGAGTCACCGAAATGCTCGTGACCACGCTCGACCCAAGTGACTCCAAGGTGCACTAAGCACAATTGGGCAGAGATCTTCTGGGGCTCATATCTAGGACCTCGTGAGATGTATCGACAAACTATCAGGTGCTATAGGATCATGTTTTTGAGGTCTACAATAACCTCTCTCATTTTTGGGCGATTCGACTTCGTTTTCATTTGGCAAGGCAATCTCACTCGATGCCAAAACTTGTAGTGAGGGTCAGTTGAAAGTGGCTCAGCAGCGTATCTTTCAAACCGTCTGACCTGGCATCAAACCGTCTACTCCATTGGCTCCGGTTGGCTGGGTAAACACCAATGACAACCCCATTCTTCCCACAATGTCACTGGAACTCTCACGACCACGCTCGACCCAAGTGACCCCAAGGTGCACTAAGCACGATTGGGCAGCGATCTTCTGGGACTCATATCTCAGACCTCCTAAGAGCTATCGACAAGCCGTCAGGTGCTATGAGATCATGTTTTTGAGGTCTACAATAACCTCTCTTAGTTTTGGGCTATTCGACTTCATTTGCATTTGGAAAAGTGATCTCAGTTGATGCCAAAACTTGCAGTCAGGGTCAGTTGAAAGTGGCTCAGTAGTGTATCTTTCAAACCGTCTGACTTGGCATCAAATCGTCTACTCTATCAGCTCTGGTTGGCTGGGTAAATTCTAATGACAACCATGTTCTACCCACAGAGTCACTGAAACGCTCACGACCACGCTCGACCCAAGTGACCCCAAGGTGCACTAAGCACGATTGGGTAGCGATCTTCTGGGGCTCGTGGATCAAGTAGAAATTTTTCTAAGCAGACATTGTCCTATTTGGTATGGTTATGAAGGTAGACTGAAATGGTTAGAGAGGCTATCAATGCCACTATCTATCCAAGGACATGCCATCATCCTTTGGGTCGGTTATAATTTTAACTATCGAGTACCATAAAAATTGTGACTTGGAAGCATAGACAGTATATGTAAACTATTCGACAGAATGCCTGCAAGTAGAGCACGACATATGGAATTACAAATAGGAGCAGTAGAACTAGTAAAAGGTATCCAAAAAATGAATTTTCCAAAGCTTTGTCAAGTTAGACTGCTCGATGACAATGAGAATTGGTTTTGCACATTGACAGTATTGGCATTCGAGAACATGATAATCTATAACGCAATTTCAATATTAAGACATTATCATTTCTTGAGAATGCCCCAACACCGAATGTCAAGGAGGACCCGAAATCTTCCCTAATGGACATAACCTTGTTTCATGCTCAGTTGTTGGATTCATAGAGGTCTGGGACTATATCAGTGGGAAACTTAAGAGCGATTTTCAATACCAAGTTGATGATGCCTTCATGACACATGGTAATGTAGTTCTTTGTGTTGACATCAGTCATGATTCAGAGATGTTGGCTTCAGGTTCACAGGGTGGGAAAATTGAGGAGGACGTGCTCGCAATTGAATCCCAAAATACATATGTATGATGGCTTCAAAAAAATGTTTCTTGGTGTCACTTGCATGAAGCGGTATGTTTGTAGAGAGCTAGAAATGACACACTCTAGTTATAGAACCAAGCATCCAATCAAAACATAGAGGCATTAACACTTGTGTTGCAATAAGATCCAGATGGCACTATTCTATAGGAATAGATCCATTTTGAAAGATGTAGAGCGCCAAGTAACATGGACTTTCATAACAAAATATTACTAAGGCACTCACAAAGGGAGACTTTAATGTATTCGAGAAAGAAGATGTGGATAGACACGTCCTCAAGAATTAGTTATTATAACAGGGAAAAAACTGACCAAAAGGGGAAAATAAGTAAGGCTCGTAGAGGAGATTTTGGGGGTTTCAAATTCTGCCTGACCCGAGAGACTTTGTGCCAGGGGAGGGATAGATTAGGATTTTTATTGTAATGCAGGGAAAGAGGGATTTTATTTTCAGATAATGATTAATGTACAGGAACAGTAGAATCTTTTTTGTTTTGCTGTGTTTAAAGAAGGATATGTTAGCATATTAAAACTTTGATTTTAGATGCTCACTTTCTAATTGATATTCATCTTTGAATGATATTGGTTTATTTTGAATGTGTATCTGTTATGTATGATCATCAACACAATCATCTGTGGAATTTATGCTATAATTTTTTGTGTATTTGGAAAGAACCATTCATCTTTCTCTCTTAGTTTCTTTCTGTAATGCATTGTTTAGGCAAATGAAATTTGTAGCATTTACTGTCCTTTTCTTTTCAGTAAATTAGTCCCTTCACATCTATCTCATGTTTACGAATAGATGTTTGTAAGCCTTTATTGCTTTTAGGTTAAAAGCATTATCATTTATAGTTTATTTGATTCATTGTAAATCCTGCACGGGGAGCTATACCCAAATAATTCAAAGGGTGCTTACGCTTCTCAATAGCGAAGTGACCCAACTGTTGGTGTTGGTTGAGTCATTTTGTTTGGGCTTTAAGGGTCATTTTGTAAGTGTTTCTTTGGAAGAAAAATCTATTCACCAACAAGAAGTTAAACCTCAAACATAATAAGCTCCATGAATAGGGTATTCCAGAGTAAAGAAAAACAAATGTAACTTCAACAAGATATAATTTAAATCATAATGATAATCATAGTCAAGATATAACTTCACCATTCAATTCCATAAACATGAATAATAAATATGTATATACAAAAGATGACACAAATATAACATATAAATGAATATGTTCTATATATGTATCAAATATATCAAAAGTATGTCCATATACAAATATGGCACATGCCATTTCAAAATGTCTACAAAATCAATGTTTTAAGGTGTACAATGTGGCATATATGCCATCTCAAAATGTCCCAAGTGTAATCTCTAAATGACCACAAAACTAGAACTGCATCCTATGCTATAGGGGGATCATCAAAATGTAGCCTCTTTGAAGAAGAGTTGGGCTCTGATTGATCCTGCATAAAAAATGAGTTCAAACCAAAGTTAGATTGCTTACTTTATATGATTTGTACATATATATATATAATTCATAATTTTCAAACACTAATTTAATTAAAATTATAACTGAATACAAATAAATTTGTACCTGGTCTCTCAATCGCCTACCACGATTAGGTGTCCTAGCATAAGTCCTAGGTAGCGAAGGGACCATGCCAACAATACCAACTCTAACCTATAAATATATATTTGTAATAATGAGATTAGTAGAGTGGTGCAACATAGAGTAATAAATCTAAAAAATAGGATGATAGCATAATAAAATTACAAATTGATTGAACTAAAATTAAAACTTACATCTGGTGATCCCTCCTCTGATATAGTGGGCTGGGTCAACAAAGAAATGAAATATTCTCGTGGGACCTCCCTCACAGTCGGAGTAACCTATGAGAGTAAAAAGATTATCAATTATATATCAATGTACTTCATCATAGCAACCCTAATTACAAAATAAAATAACAATATGTAAAAGTCTACGTACAATCGGGCTATCACTCCAAATCGAGACACCTGTAACCCTACGCCACCGAACCGATGTCGGGACATCATCAATAGCCACACCCTATACAATAAAGTGCAAGTAAAATATTTATTACTACACACAAGTGGCATACATATGCATGCATAATTAATCTTAAACAATTAACTACCTTTCCTTTGTTGACATCTGATGAAGGAACCCCCTCACGCCCCCCACTGACATCGGTTGTAGCCTGCAAGAACACAATAAGATGACAATATATATTAGTAAATGTATGAATTTTATTGCTCTAATTGATAGAGATTTAAGCATGTACACCAAATGATATAAAAAAAAACTAATGGGTACATAATTTATAATATACCGTATAGTCATCAAGGCCAAATGAAATGGCCGAAACTGTGGACTCATCCACCTGTCTCACCTCCTCCTGTGTCATCGAATGAACATAAATGGAAAAAATATATATACATAAGTGCATGCAATCATTAAAACTAATCTAAATAAATAAATTATTTTTAAATTAAATAAGTCATGTGACAAATTTATTTATAATGTTTACTCTTACCATATTAATAGGAGTCAATGGCTCTACGAGCACCTCCTAAGCACTCTCATGAGATGTAGATGCTCCATGAGGTGTTGCAGCCTCTCCTATATCTCCCTCATCAATATCATGAAATTGATATATATCAGAATCAGTAAGTGGTCCGAGGCACATATGCCTGCATGTAATGCACGTATGGGGCTCGCATACATGTGAACTCTGATGAGATGTCGATGCTCCAACAACATCCACAGGAGGCAACATTGACCTAGTCTGTGTGATCAATTGATCACTTAGTAAATGAATGGCCCTAATAGTCTATTCAATAGCCTCTCTAATGATATCAAGATGCTGCACTGGAGGAGGGGGTGCAACATCAGTGGGGGGGACAAAGGTAGTGGCCTTTCGGCGCTGGGAAGATGGCCTAGTTTGAGGAGCTCCTCTACCTATGCCCATGTTGGGCCTCATAGTCCAATAATCAACATGCTGACCAAGCACAAACTTAGCATACAATTTTTTAAGGAAATAAAATGGGACCTCCAAATTTCTATGTGGTGGTTTATCAAAAACCATCCACCAGCGATCCCAAAAATTTGTGCCCATTGCTTCATTTGTGCACCATTTTATTGATAATTTAGGCTTTTTGGGGTCAACTGGTATTCTGGTTTTAGGATCAACAAAAAGGGCAGCTATATCTTCCTTAGTTATATTAAGGGCTGCAATCCCATCATGGTCAAGCCCGTCATCAAATTGGTTGTGCATATCATCACGCCAATGAAGAGCAGCATTATGTTGCTGCATGAGTGTGTCAATATTTCCAATAATTGTATTTAGTGTGCAAGCATGGGACCTAATGTAGGTATATTTTGATACGTGTTTTGGAAACCTCGTATTGTGTTCAAATTTTCTTGTATCAAATCTTGTAAAGATTTAGGGTTTAGATATGGGGGATTGTTATTTGGAGGGTTATTTTCTTCATTATTGTCAGCCATGCCTGATTAAATAAAAAACAAATCTAAGTTTCAAATATTATTACAAATATAAATACAAAACCCTATTTAAAAAAAAACACTACATTTAGAATGAAAATGAAATAAATTAATAAAAATATACAATTAACTACTTACCGAATATGCTCAGAGTCAAATTTGGGGTTTCCAATATCGAGTATCCAAAAATATATCGAGTATTAGAAAATTGTGGTTAAAAATTGTTAAAATCGCGCTAAGAAATGAAGAATAGGGCTCGCGGGTGTCGGATATATGCCACAGTTATCAGGTACCCGAAAATATCAGGTACTCAATATTTTTAGGTAGCTGATTAGGCATGTGCTTTGGTGGCAGGTTTGCCCAGGTGTACTGACACCTAGGCCTGCTAAAAAGTCAACAAGCGCTTTCATGCACTTTTGGACTAGTGAAAAGTGAATATTTTTTACATCGCCACTTTTTGGCCCCTCATTTTCTTGCACATACCCTGGTATATGCTTCTATTTTTGCCACCATTAGCCCATCATAGACAACCGATTTGAGACACCTTCCTCGTGGGCTAACCTATGTCATGCATATGCTTAACACATCATGTTATGCAAAAAATTATGGTTAACCCATCATGTTATCCAAAAAATTATGGTTAACATGTCATGTTATCCCACCTAATATTTTTGCCCCTCCCCATTATGACCAAGAGACATAAATTATGCATACGCGAGGTTATATTGTGTTAAGTGGGACCCTTGTTGTGATCACTCGCTGGCTCTTTGGAATTCCTTCTATGCCTTTTTAAGTTCTTGAGTTCTTTTTGTTGCTTCCACGTCAGTTTTTATCCCCCTATTTTGGTCACTCATTGGATCACTGGGATTTATCTCACACCTCATTGAGTTCTTGAGTTCTTTAGGCTGTTAATGTGGCTTCTGGCTATTGATTAATTTCACTCATTGACTTGTTCAGAGTATTATTTTGTTAGATAGCGACCTCCCAAGTTTGTGACATACAAGGTATCCTTCCAATCATATGATTAAAGGGATACTTTTATCAATAGTTGTATTTTAATCATTCATTGGGGATTTTCTTTGTTGATTTAATTGTTCATTCCTAAACCAAGGGTTTTCATCAATGGTTGAGGTTCAATTGGTTGCCTATGTTTAATTTTTCAACATGCTTGGTGATGCTTCTTGTGGGTGTGTAGGGTGGATAATACTTTGTATTTTTTGTTTTGATGTTTCTTTTCCAATGGCATGATTTGACTGTTAGATAACATGAAATGGTGCCAAGATAAAAAATTCAATGCCAAACTTTTTCTTTGGCTTTGTAACATGACACCAGTGAATCCCCATGCCCATTTATCACTTATATGGTATGGATTGTGTTAATCTCTATTGAGGATTTAAGGTTGTCATTAGTATCAAAAGATATCAAAGAGATCAGTCGGTCACTTATATTGAGTTGGTCAGTAACCAGAAGCAAGACAGAGCAGTCGGTAAAGCCTATATACTAAGCACTAGCAGACACTAAGACTGACGGATAGTAAACACCAAGTAATTTATGCAGTGTTTACTGAGGATCACAGGAAATGACATAGTAATCTGAAATGGTGTATTCTTCTATGCAAACGGTTACAACAGATCATAAAATGGTTTACCAAGATTGAGGAGCATTTATTGTAAAAGATACTCATTAAATGTAATAATTATCTTATTGTAATAGTTGATCTAGGTTAATTTTGCACCGTAGATCTTAGGGTTATGATTATTTTTGTAACCTAATTTTTGCTAAAGCGAAAAAATAGAACACTATATATTTTGTATGTTTGCATCATTTTTGGGTTGGTGAACTGATATATATATATATATATATATATATATATATATATATATATATATATATATATATATATATCATGGAGCACTTGAAGCCATTGCCTAACTTCAAGTCAATGGGTTAACAAAGCAGAACAGAGTACATAAGTAATCAATTTGAGTAGAATCAGTGAAGGCTATTGAGCAGATTCAGAGTAGAAAATCATCATGGTCAAGGTGATATTTATGAGAACTTATAGATCTATATCAGACAACTGAGTTCTTAATTAGCAGATAATTGTCTATTACTTTCTGACAATTGTAATAGAGTTTTTGATAAAATCTCTTAATAGAGTAGACTTAACAGTCTTATGTAAATCTCTTAACTGAGTGCACACTTCATTAGTGTTGTTAAAATCCTATAACTAGGTAGATCTATCTGATCTAATATGTTACTCCTAACAGGGTAAGATCACCAGAAGTGATCAAAACTTGTAGCCTTAACAGGAAAACCTTTTCTATCTATAGTAGTGAAGAATTTGTGGTTGTCATCCCCACCGTAGTTTTTACCTTCTTACAAGGGTTTTTGCGTTACCAAAATACTTGTGTTATGCAATTGTCATATTGATTTCATGTTGGTTACATTTATAAGTTAACTAGATGAAGGATACATGCAATTAGATTCAAGTTATTTTGGTCGGTTATTACTACTTACTATTTTATATCAGAAAGGTTTACATGTGAAATATTTAAGGGCACTGATTCACCCCTCCCCTCTTAGTAACTATCTCTCCTAATTCCAACAATTGGTATTAGAGCTAAGTTCTCTTGTTGAATAGTCTAACCACTGAAGGGTAAAGATCTAAGTCATGGAGAGATATAAGCTTGACAAGACTATTAAGAATCAGAAGATACAAATGTAGATGTTTGTGGAACAGTATAAACAAGCTAAGGAAGAACTGAAGAAATTATTGGTTGATAGGAAGAACCTTGCAATTCTGCAAAATAAAATCAGTTATCATGAAGAACCTATTGATGATATATTTGATCACATTGGATCAAGCTCTGGTAGCATCTTTGATGGATCAGAAAGCATAATCTCTGATTTATTAGAAAAGAATCAACACCTATTTGATCAAGTGAAAGAACTAAAAATTGGTGAAGAATCTCAGATGGTGAGAATGGTGGAAATCATGAACAATGCTAGATAAGCTGAACAACATTAGAATCTAGCCATTAAAGACCGAAGACTGATGACTGAACAACTTCAAGCAAAAGAAAGTGAAATACAAAGGCTCATTGATCATCACTTCCAAGTATCAAATCAAATGATGACTATTAATCAAGAAGTAAACAGAATGAATGGAGAGTTATCAAAAATACTGGAAGATGTTGCAACACTCAGAGAAGAAAATGAAAAACTGAGAAATGAAATAAAGATACAAAAGCAACACAATGAAATGATGAAGATAGCTGAGGACAATTCCAAAAATATTGATGACTTTCTAACTAATCAAAGGAGATTTGGAAGCAGAGCTGGCATAGGCTACACTGGTGAAGGAGAATCATCGCAACAAGCTAAAAAAGCCAACAATAATCAAAGTCAGAAACCTAAAGTGTTGACATGCTATCACTGTGGGAAACTGGGACATACATCTAATGTGTGTAGAAGAAAATTACAAGGTAAGCCTCTTGTCATTCCTAAGTTCAATGGATATTGTTACTATTGTGGTAAGTTTGGACATCCAGCTTATGAGTGTAGAGCTAAACAGAATGACATTGCTAACAATACCACTATGGAGAAGATATGCTATACTTGAAACAAGCATGGACACACTGCACGAGAGTGTAAGGCAAAGATGAAGCAAGTGTGGACTCCTAAGTAGAAAACACAGCAAAAGTCTTATCAACCAAAGAGACAAGGTAACTCATATGTATGGGATTATAATACATGGACTAACTATGTTGCTTGTGGTCAGTATGGGCATATTGCAGTGAATTGTTTCAGAAAAGGTTGGATTGGACATTCAAGAAACTGGAAAAACACTGGAATGGCTTGTATGCACTGTCACAAGGTCAGTCATTTAAGCAAGAATTGCAGAGATCAAGCACCATACAAAAAACATATATTTGAAAGTAGATATAACATTGCAGAAATCACAAAGTTAAGGAACACTATGTGGAAGAAAGCATCTAATGAGAATGCTGAGTCAAGTAACACTGTCGGTGAAACCTCATCCATTGGATTGGGTGACATCGGTACCTCCACTTAAGGTGACAAAGGTATGTATGGGACTGACATTTTAAATGATCACATTT
This sequence comes from Chamaecyparis obtusa, assembly GCA_027943335.1. Classification (NCBI taxonomy): domain Eukaryota; kingdom Viridiplantae; phylum Streptophyta; class Pinopsida; order Cupressales; family Cupressaceae; genus Chamaecyparis; species Chamaecyparis obtusa. The sequence goes on from BSBK01006624.1 coordinate 549,074, forward strand.
TACATATAGTTCCTTATATATGATGTACAAATACCAAATCTTCATGAATAAAGATGCACTATGGCTTATGTGTTATGAGCTAACAATGTTATATAGTCACTAAAAGAAGAAACTAGAGTTGGTTACCCGTTGATAATCACTATATAAGGTTAACCGACAACAGTACAAACCGATGAAGAAATCCTATGTTAACCAAGCAAATAAAATTTTAGACATCACCCAGTTAACAACTATTTTGTATCAAAAGTTAGGTCACACATTTAATGCACTAAAGTTTGAGTGGGAATATTGAAAAGTCTATAAATACATGAAAACAAAGTTCATTGTTACTTTGTGATTTCGAAGAATAGAGATTTTACAGAGAGGAGTTTGAGCTAAAGATTTTTTTGAAAAGATTCAAAGCTACTGCAGATCGAACCGACATCAATTCTTCAATGATAACGAGTAAGTTCATCTACTACCAAACACCTAATATCTATTGCTTGCCGAAACCCTAGAAACAATTTATGGCATCAACATCGTCTGCAAGCAAATCGAAAAACATTGAGGAGGAAGTAGAATTGATTGTAAGAGCCAATTTTTTGGAAGCAAAATTTAAACCTCATCCCAAGGTTACAACACAAATGGATGATATGGGCGCATCTTCTAGTATTCTAGATAGGGTTTTGTTAACAGAAGATGTTAGGGCCTATATTCATTGCAAAATCGGTGAAGTAGGTGATTTTGAAACCATTAATGCTTATCAACAAATTTGTGGACTAGATGGAAAGTTGAAATTCGAAAGTTAAAAAGATTGATGAGTTAGGGTTATCATGTTTTACATACTTCCCGCAAACATTTAGCATAGATTGGATAAGAATCATGCTAAGTAGATTTCATGATGGGAGATTTTGGCTGGACAAACCTATTGAGGTCAACAAGAAGATTATTAGTAGGGTTACTGGGTACCCTACAATTGAAAAAGCAAAAGCCTTTCGAAGTTCGTCTCATCCTGACGTTGAAAAGAACATTGGAACTCAATGGGATGGTAGGGCACTAAAAATATCAACCATCAAAGACCCAGTGGTGAAATTTACAACACATGTCATTGGGTACAAGATATTTCAATCTAGCAGACTAAACAGTGTACCTTGCAGTGCCATGGACATGGCTTATAAGATTGTAAAGAAAGATCACCAGGTAGATCTTGCCAAGATTCTACTACAGCAAGTGCAAGAGAATATGAAGACAATAGGACAAAGAAGTCAAACACATGTAAGTACGGATCACTGCTTGTCTGTACATTTCGCTATCTAAAAAAATATGTACCTGGTATCAGTAAGGTAAACTGGCAATTAGATAAACCTATAACTGCACAAATTGGTGAAATGATGAAAAGTTTAGGAAAGAATATGAACATGGAATTTGATGCATATTTCAAAGAATTTAAGGCCCAAATGCATCAAAGAAGTAGAATTCCTACGGAATTAGTGAGTAAATTTGAAAATGACATGTTTTGTAGTCAGCATAGACCACTCTATGATAAAGGCAGTAGAACCAAGAACAAAATGGCTAGCACTGATGGGCTATGGAATGAACTATGATTTCACCCTAAAATCTATTAATGCACTGCTAGCACTACCGATAGATATCATTGTCACTAGGTTTGGCACATATGAAGAAGCTAAGTCAAGGATCACAACAGATATAGAGATCGGTAAAATGTCTTGAAGAGTGAAGAAAATGAAGAAAGATCTTACCGCAAGATATGGAAATGCATCAAACTCATCTAAGGAGTCACCAGTAAAAGATACAATTGAAGGTCAATTACAGCTAGCTAAAAAACCCTATGATAGTGAGGAGACCAAGTCTGAAAAAGAAAAAGATCCCACACCGGTTCTTCCTACCACTATTGCATAGGGAAAGCAGTTACCAGAACAAAAGGGAATGAAAACTAGGTCGTCAACTACAGCCTCATCCCCTCCGAAGCAAGTAGAAACTAAAGTTACAAAATTGAGGGCAGCCACACTGACAAGGAAATACATTAAAAGAAAGAACAAGGCTGAGCTGAGGTAACAAAGAAAAGGAGAAAATTGGTAACAAGTAAAGAAGATCTAGAGGAGACTGAAATTGAAAATGACCCTAATCAATTCAAGATAGTTCGTAACAGGGAAAGCACAATAGAAGAAATAATTGAAGATATAATTAAAAATGGAAATCTTGCAGATCTAGGTATAGGCAGATTTGACAAAATGTCAATTGGGGATAAAACAAAGATAGAACATGCTATCATCCAGATGATGATTAAATTCAAAAGAGTACCAATGGAATTCACATGTCAATTACCGAAGGAATTGGATGATAATATTTCTGAGAAATGGGCCATAGCACTGGATACAGAGAAGAGGAAAAGAGAAAGATCATTAGTATGTGCAGCCTCACATATAAGCTATGATGAAGTTAGTGAATATTTGACTAGATACCAAGAAAGATTTTTGGTCAAGAATTGAGCACTACAGATAATGGATGAGAATGTCACTGACATGGATGTCACATGTGATTCTTTATGGACATCAATTTTGAAAGAAGAAGAGAAAGTTGAGTAGGAAGCATTCCTAAAACTGTCTAAGAAGAGACACAGTTCAAAAGGTAAAGGCATCTAGATTGATGATACCAAGGGAAAGAAGGTAAAGGAACTGATATCACTGAGCAAAAGGAAGAGATAAGAATTTCACAGGATGCACCGGATCCAGAGAGATCCAATTGCAAAAGAAAACTGATGAAGATGTACTCATTGAGGACATCACTAATGGTGATCCTGATGATAAGGATGATGAAGATGTGACAATTGCACCAAATAAAGATGAAGAACTTAATACTGATAGTGTTCTCACATCTCTACTGGGTGAACTTCCTGTACTTGTAGAGGCATCTAAAATACTTTTTCAAGTACAACCTGATGCATCTCATCCTAAGAAAAATAAAGATACCACTGAAACACAAGAACCTAAGAAACCTGTAGATACAAATGAGCCTACCAATAGAGAGACATAGTCCATAGAAACAAAGGAACCAGAAGGAACAAAGTCGACCGAGGTGAACCCCTCTGACACTACAACCGAGACTCCCACACCATCTACTAAGGAGCAGAAGATGGAGGATACTGTGTCAATTGGGAAGGATACTCCTAAGAGTGGAGAAAAAGCACTTGCAGTTATTGAGAAAAAGTCACCTCTTGCACCAAAGAAGAAGAAGAAGAAGAAAGGAAAAGGGCCAGTCACCATTGATGAAGTAATACTTATACCAAAATGTGACCCAAGGACCCTAAGCCTTGAAAGCTTAAGTAGATATGGGGAACTATGTTCAAGAAAAGTGGCACAAGAAAAGTTAAGTCAAGAACACAAAAGGAAAGAAGTGTTAAATGATGTATGGGATATTCTTCAACAAATAGTACCTGAGACAAACATTGATAAGAATAGTCCCATTATAGACCAACTTGCTACACTTGCCGACAAAATCAATGCCCCTGATACAGATGCAGACAAAAGAATAGAAGAGAGGGAAGAATCAAAGATTCAGGACAAATTGGCAGCAAGAATAAGCCAAGAAGTGGCACTTAAGAAGGTCAAATTATCTGAGGTCATTATCAATGTAAAATCTATCACCAGATAATCTGTCAATTTTTGATCAAGCTTTGTACCTTAGACACATTCACTGTAGAAGTTAGTGAAAAGATAAAAGGCTTAGAAGTAGAAATAAAGTTGAGTACAACAATAGCTATCACTGAGCCAAACACTTTCTTAAAGCATATTCACCGAGTTCAAGAACTCTGATGGTTGATAGAAGACCTAAGAAAACAAGAAAAGAAAATCATTGATTAGGTCACAGAGTTACAAAAAGAACTCACTCCATACCTAATTTTTTTTGAAGCACATACTATCAAAGTAGAGAAACTCGTTGCCACACCATAGATTTCAGTGTTAGACAATATCTTTGATATGCATGCATAAGTCGGTCTTGAGCACATTGCTCTTACCAACTTGAAAGAGGAGTGGCAAAACCTCTTGAAGTCTTTGAAGAAAACCCACCTGCAATTTTTTCATAAGATGTAAGTATACAGTGTATTTTTTTGTATTTGGCATTATTATCAAAAAGGGGGAAAACATGTATATGCAAAATAAGTATAAGTACATTTTTTCTATGTATACGACATACTACCGGGAGCATGCACCGAGGGGGAGTACTTTGTACTTAGAAATTTTGATGTGGATATGTATATGGCATAGATATAAGGAATATATGTATTTTGTCTATATAAATTCAAAGTTTTGATACTAATGCCAAAGGAGGAGATTGTTAATCTCTATTGAGCATTTAAGGTTGTCATTAGTATCAAAAGATATCAAAGAGATCAGTCGGTCACTTATATTGAGTTGGTCGGTAACCAAAAGCAAGATAGAGTAGTTGGTAAAGTCTATATACCGAGCATTATATGGTTTATCGAGCACTAGTAGACACCAACACTGATGGACAATAAACACCAAGCATCACAGTATACACCGAGCAATTTATGCAGTGTTTACCGAGGATCATAGGAAATGACATAGTAATCTAAAATGGCACATTCTTCTATGCAAATGGTTACAACAGATCATAAAATGGTTTACAAAGATCGAGGAGCATTTATTGTAAAAGATACTCATTAAATGTAATAATTATCTTATTGTAATAGTTGATCTAGGTTAATTTTTCACCTTAGATCTTAGGGTTATGATTATTTTTGTAACCTAATTTTTGCTAAAGCGGAAAAATAGAACATTATATATTTTGTACGTTCGCATCATTTTTGGGTTGGTGAACTGATATATATGAATCACTGAGCACTTGAAGCCATTGCCTAACTTCAAGTCAATCAGTTAACAAATAAGAACAGAGTACATAAGTAATCAGTTTGAGCAGAATCAGTGAAGGCTACCGAGAAGATTCAAAGCAAAAATTCATCATAGTCAAGGTGATATTTATGAGCACTTATAGATCTGTATCAGACAATTGAGTTGTCAATTAGCAGATAATTGTCTATTACTTTCTGACAATTGTAATAGAGTTTTTGATAAAATCTCTTAATAGAGTAGACTTAACAGTCTTATGTAAATCTCTTAACCGAGTGCACACTTCATTAGTGTTGTCAAAATCCTATAACTAGGTAGATCTAGCTGATCTAATATGTTACTCCTAATAGGGTAAGATCACCAGAAGTGATCAAAACTTGTAGCCTTAACAAGAAAACCTTTTCTATCTGTAGTAGTGAAGAATTTGTGGGTGTCATCCCCACCACAGTTTTTACCTTCTTACAAGGGTTTCTATGTTACCAAAATACTTGTGTTATGTGATTATCATATTGATTTCATGCTGGTTACATTTATAAGTTAACTAGATGAAGGATACATACAATTAGATTCAAGTTATTTTGGTCGGTTATTACTACTTACTATTTTATATCATAAAGGTTTACATGTGAAATATTTAAGGTCACTGATTCACCCCTCCCATCTCAATACCTATCTCTCCTAATTCCAACAGATTGTCCCTTCCATATACTAGATGTATTCTTTTGGCCATTTTTTGTCACTTCTTGATCTAGATATACATGTAAATCAGATTTTGTTCTAATTTATCCCACTTATTGTCCTACAACTTAACTCAACCCAGGTCAGTGTTTGAACTCTATATTGTGCTCAAAGTTATGCTAGCTCTTAAAAAAAAATTATGTATCATTTTAGAGGATCTTCTTCCTATTTCTTTTACAGAATTATGTATTTTTCTACAACTATAACTTGCCTTTCCTTATTTTAATGAAACTATTGTTTACCACTTTCTAAGTCCAGATACCTTGTACAAATTTGCTTGTCTCCTTATTTAGATTTATTTCATTTTTTCCCAGATTGTATGAATGTGTTGATATGTTGGATATACCTTTGTTTGTGATTATTTAGATTCCTTTCAAAGTCTTATTTAACTCTAATTTTCATGCTTCTCTAGGAGTTGATAAATACATGAAATTTTGTAGTGTAGGTAGTTTTATTGATGTCTTGTTTAGTCATAGGAAAAAGGAGATCAAATTTTCAATTTGATGCATCACCTCCCCTTTTATTTTACTACATTCCTTCTTCCCATATTCTCTACAAGCTGTTAGAGTAGGATAGAAGTAGTTTCAAGTGTTGGGTTGATTCAACATTGCACCTAGATTAGAAAGGAAGCCGACCTTCTCTGGAGATTTAGCCGCACACACACAAGGTTCCACACTTGGAGGTTGTTTCAATGTTTCATAAGATTTCTTGGGGGAAACACACCAAGCAAGGGTACAAAATTTTGCATTAACAACTAGAAATGAAAGAAAGAACAAAATTCTTCTGTGACTTGGATAAAGATCAAATAAGCATGATACATTTATCCTCTTCTTCAACCATTACATCTATAGAGGCTAGTTGACTCAAAATAAATTTATTTAATAATTTAAATAATCGACTATTATATCACCTTCCTGAATTTTAAGAGAAAATAATTCCTTTTTTAAGTATACGGTGTTTACCAAATTTTAACTTGGTAGATGTCACATATCTGATTCTATAAATATATGCATTCTCTTCATTTGACATAATTAGGAGAATTAAATCTATAAGACATATTTTAAGTGTATTATGGGCCTTTTTGTCCACCTTCTGATGGTCTTCATCAATCAATTTATCAAGTTTCTATTCATTTGTGATATTGCAATAAGGATTCAACTATGTATTTTTTGAGTCAAACTCATCGAACTAATTTTCATTAGTGGTTCACAAGAACCCATCTCTCATGAGAGTGAATGGAAAAATTAACACTCATTACATCTAGGTGATTCTAATAGAGGTGAAGCATTAGGCCTTCTCAGGAGGTCAATACCCATCCTAGTATAACTCCAACTGAAGCACACTTAACAATGGAGTTTCCTCCAAGGTTAAACCCACTTAAATTTCTACTTCATTTGAAAAACCTTCAACAAGTGTTGTGTCTTATGAACCATTCATTATATATCCCCTTTATCTCATAAATTGATAAGTAGGAGATATTTTCCATAGCAAGTCAAATTGTGATATTTATGAAGATTTCTTCTTCAGTTCTAGAGCATACTTTTCCCAAGTTGAGTTTCTTGTTGATCTCTAAGTCACATTGTCTATTAGTTTCTAACACTTAGTCATAATCTAGGAAGAGTTGGTCAGTCATCACTACGACTGAGACTGAGCTATCCTACTAAGGCCGAGTAATATACTAGACTTGTATTTTGTATGTATACCGAGCAATACTTATTGCCAAGAAAGTCAGAGGTCTCTGAGTACTTTAGTAGTTACTAAGAAACATATGTCAAGTTGTATAGAAAAGTCAGTGTCAAGTGCCAATATATGGAGAAACATTTTGACTGAGCATCAGAGGCTTCATATGCCGAGTAAACCAGTTTTGACATATGTGTTTTTAATGGAAAAAACACCTAATTAAAATGTTTTAGCTGACTTCTATGTGTGGTTTAATGATTGTTAAGAGAATTAAGGAGCTGATTACACATCATTTTTTGAATCATTAATCCTTATGAAAGCCATGTAACCAATCATAAAAAGGAATGCTTAAGTGCCATAGGTAATGAATCTAGATCTTTGATTTTGATCTATGAGCCTAATTAGTTGTTTATATAAAATGAAATCAAAGCCATAAATAGTGTAATAATAAGGAGATCTCATGTATGCAGATGGAAGCAGTATTTTGACTATTTTAGATCAGATAAGTATTGAAAAGAGGAGATCTGTTATCAACATTTGAAGTGAAAATTGAAGGATCAAGTATTGATACATTCTAGCAAGTGAATCAAGGTAAATCTCTTAATAGAGTGGTCCTAATAGACCTTTTTAAATCTCTTAACAAAGTTCTTACTTAGCTGCAAGTTTTAAATTCTTTAATCAAGGTAGATTGTATAAGTTTGTGAGCTCTTAATAGGGAAAACCCCTCACAGGGTAGATCATCAGAAGTGATCAAAAATTTGTAGCCCTAACATGCACACTTTATTACTACAATAGTAAAGATTTATGGGTGTCATCCCCACCCCATTTTTACCTTTCAAGGGTTTCTGGGTTACCAAATATTTGTGTTATGTGTTTTATTTCATTGATTTGATTAGCATGTTAGATTGATTTCAGCATTGAAGTTTATGATTATGGTATATATGTTGAATTGATTTCAAGTGTAAAAGTTTTATGGATAACTAATTCAGCCCCCCTCTCAGTATCTCACTTTCCCAAATAAGACTTCCAACAATTAGTATTAGAGCGTAGTTCTCTTAAAAGAAGTTTAACCACTTGAGAGTTAAGATCTTGGACATGGAGGTATATAAGTTGGGAAAGACCATATAGAATCAAAAGTTTGACATCCATCTTGCATTGCACCTACTTGAAGCAACTAGAGAATAATTGAATAAATCCTTAAGAAAAGGAAATAATTGGCAATCCAACTGAATGACACTTAATATCAAGAAGAAGATGATAAAGGTCTATTTGATAATGGAAACTCTAGTGAGTGATGAAGCAATAGTAGATCTATTGGAAATAAATAATTATTTGAATGAAGATGTTAGAGGTCCATGGAGATAAAATGAAATTCAATCAGTGAGACTATGTGAAGTGATTGAAGAAAAAAAGAAAGTTGAAGAAGACAAGACATTGGTAGAAGAAGATATGAGAAAAATGGCTGCTAGACTTGATGAAAGGACATGTGATATGTAGAAACTAAAAAAAAATCAATTGAACATGGTAAATCAACTGCTACATGCTAATTGAGAGCTAAACATGAAAGACATGGAGATTACAAATATAAGATCAAAGATCAACCAACTAAAAAGGAACTCAATGAGAGGATGAAAAAACCTAATGAAGCTGTGAGATATTTTGAGGAACTAATGAGATCACTGAGAAGATCCAGTGACACCTTTGGACTAGGCCATACTAAGCACCTATCATCCACTGAAGAAGGAGGATCATCAAAAAGTGGAGAATAGAGGAATGCAAAGCCAAAGAACAAAAAACCTACATGCCATCATTATGGGAAACTAGGACACACAACAAACATTTGCAAAAGCAAAAATGGTAAGTCAAATCCTAAGCCTAAATTCAATGGATATTGTTTTAATTGTAAAAAGCATGGACATCATGCACATGAATGTAGGTTAAAGTCTAGTAATCTACCTACACTTAGATTTCAAGGTCATTGTTACAATTGTTAGAAATATGGTCACAAAGCACATGAATGCATATCCAATACTAAACCAAAGTGGACATCCAAGAAGAAAGGTAATGCACCTAGGAAAGGTAACACATTTAACTGGGATTACAATACATGGTATAGTTGTCATTACTATGGAGAATATGGTCATATTGGAGCAAACTATATAAGGACACATTTTAGAGGTAAGTCCAAGAGTTGGTTGAATGGAAGTTTGGTCTGTTACAAATTCCACAAGATTGGTCATATAAAAAGAGATTGCAAAGCACACGTACCAAGTAATGAACAATGTAAAGGTAAAGATACTGTTGAATAGATAAAGAACCAAATGAATCTGACATGGAGAAAAAAAGAGGAAGCAAGCAATAGTGGATCCAGTGAACCTAAGATCACCCAATCCAATGGATCAGGTGATCACACTTCTTTTAACTAAGCAAAAAAGGTATGTGAGGAACTGTATTTTGAAATGATGTATTTCATACTAGTTCCTAACATTAGATGTTTTAAAGTCCATATCTATATAAGTTATGATGCAATAGGATAGATTTGAGAAAAGAGCCATTATGCATAATTAATGCCGAGCATCAGTATTTATGTCTATAATGATTGAGTCACTTAGTATGTGTCGATCTCCTATAATAACCAAGATGTTATATCTATCAAGATAAAGTGGAAATGTCAGTATCAATTGAGTTATGGTTTTTACCGAGTATAGGTATGTGATAACTGAGATATCATGTGAAAGAAGAGACAACTGTATTATACTTACTAGTATATAAAGCATTTAATGAAGACCTAATCCGACCATTTGAGTCTATATAATGAAAAGTTACCATTGATTTTCATTTCACCAACATTTTGAGAACTTGCAAAGTGATTCAAAGGTGATTAAGAAGAATGATTTGTGCAAAGTCTGTTTGTGAAGATCCAACAGTGTGCCGTCGATAAAAATTGTGAAGAGTTGTTAAAACCAAGTATTACTGAGACACTCAGAACTTATTTTACAAACCCTAAATTGAAAAATGACATCAAGTAAATTTGCTGCTATAGGGAAGCAAGGAAATGAGGTACAAATGTTTAGTTAATAAGGAATGATGCATGCAAACCACCTAATTTTTGAGTTGTACCAAAGAGTGCGGTGAAGGGAGATCTTTCGAGAGCCTTGTCATTGATTTCACCTAAAGTTTTGATGATACACGATGTGTGCACATGATACATGTGAAAGATTAGTAAAATTAGAGACTGCAAGATGAGGGAGGCATATAACAGATTGTGTATAAATGAAGTGTTGAAGGCAAAGCATCAATACGTTGTCGAGAAAGGGTTAGTGCGCTCCCTCACAATTTCAAGATATAATGAATTAAGATTGTTTTAAGAAGAGTTCATGACATGAAATTGTGGTTGGATAATGGGCTGATGAAGATCACCAAGGAAATCATTCACTGAGTCACCAATTACCCTACTCTTATTGGGAAGAAGACAAAGAGATGTCAAAGAAAAGAAGTCACTCAAGAAAACATAATGGTGCTATGGAATAAGTGTGGAATGACTATCTCCACCATCATAGATCCTGAGATTGATTTTGCAGTGAGGGCAATTGCTCAAAAGTTTTTATTAGTATATTTTTCTATGTGCATAATACTTTTCCTATGTGCATAATACTTTTCCTACAATAGGAGATGTAGTATGGAGTAAGGAACAACCTGTGACACAATAGATTATTGACTTTATTCAACAAATTGGAGATAACTTTGATAGTGTGATGGAAAATTACTTTATAGAGTTTAAAAAGAAAATGAGAAAGAGAAGAAGAATTCCAGTATCCCTTGTAGAGAAATTTTATGATGATGTGTATTTTCTTGTGGATACTAACCACACATTTGTACAAGTTGTCATGTCTATGGTAGCATGGTTGAGATCATTTCCATATGAAGTAAACATAGATGAGACATCAACATCTATAATTTCTTTACTTGGAGAAGAGATTGATAGTAAAGACAAGATTTTTGGGAATTATGAAGAAGGAAAGTCTAAGATTATAATGGGCCTAAAATCTACAACCCTAGAGAGGAAGAGAAAGAAATTAGTTAAAAATCTTGAGAAAATTCTAGGCCAAGAAGAAGAGGATAATGCACCATTAGAAATTACTCAAGGTCAGGGTGAGGGGAAGTCAAGTGAGTTTGAAGAGAGTGAAGAGGAAGTAGATACACAAAAGAAGGGAAAAGAGAGTGAAGAGGAAGTAGATACACAAAAGAAGGGAAAAGAGATAATGGTTGCTGAGCTTGGTAAGAAGAAGAATATAAAATAGAATCCCACTCCTACAGAAACAAGACCTAGAACAAGGACATCTTCAATTGCTATAGCTACCGATCCCCAAAAGAAGACACCAGTAAAGAAAACCTAAGGGGAGAGATCAGGGAAAAGGAAACAAGTTCAAACTAAGGTAGAGTCGAGCCACCCCAAGAAGAAGCCAAGGAGGAAATTGGTACTCCAAAAGGATGATGATGATGAGGAGATGAATGATATAGATGACAACAAAAAATTGAAGGTGGCAACACATAGGCATCTAACCATTATGGATGAAATATGCCACAACATCAATAACACAGTAGGTTTGGCATGATTTAAGCTTATTAAGTTTTAAAAATTAAAGCAAAATTGATAAAGAAAAGATTGAAGATGCTATGATAAAAATGTTGTGTACATTTAAGATGACAACTTTGAAGATAGGGAATTTGATCCCTAATGAATTATTTAGCAAAATTGATGAGAGATGGTTGCATGCCATTATGAAAGAGAGGTAGATAAGAGAAGGATCACTAGCACAAATTATGCCTGAGTTGACACCAAAGTAGATAGAAAAATTTATGGAGCAATATAGAAACAAGTTTATTCCTAAACTAAGAGGTTACTCCATATTGAAAAAGAATGTTGAAGAAGTTGTAGCACAAAGTTTCCAAATATAGAAGATAATTTTTGGATTAATAGTTGATAAGAGTACACATAAAGGTGAAGGCACATCTAAACAAGATGAACTTGACAATACTGAATATGTGGATGAGCCACATAATCTTAAGGAAGAGATAAGGAAAAAGGTAGAAGAGAGTGAACCACAGGATGTAATCACTATTGAGGATGTACCTAAGGAAATACAAATGAATATAAATGCCTTGATTGAGGAAGAAATCAAAAGTTAAATTCTTATCGAGGTAGCCTCAGATCCATTCCTACCAAGCACCAATCCATTTCTAATTCAAGTACATAATTATCCAAGGATTAAGGGTGCACCAACTATGGAATCAATACCTACAAGCTCCCACACAGTCACAACTGAAGAGAAAGGAACTCAAGGTACAAGTACCGAGGAACAGAGTAAGCTAAAAACAATAGAGAATACACCTATTGAGGAAAATATTGAAATCAGTAAAGGAAAAGGAGAGGAGAGCATAAAAGATCAAGAAGATAAGTTTGCGACATAAGCTTTAGGGACTCATGTGGAAGACAAGGAGACTGAGCATAAAATAACTGAGGAAAATCAGGAACCTAAGAATCAAAAGCCTATTTAAGCCTTAGTACAGCTGCTGAGTAGTAGCACATCAAAGCCAAATAAGAAGAAGGTACATACAAAAAAGGAAAAGTCTCCTAGAACACAAGTCACATTAGATGAATTTAAAGTGATTCTGAAGTGGGACACTGATAACTTAACATATGAGTAGATGAAAATATTTCAAGATCTCTTGAAGAAGAAGATAAATAAAGAGGAACTCCAAAGAGAACATCAACAAAAGAAGGTACTACATGAGATTAAGGACATATTTGTAGAGGCTTTTGAGTTAGATGATGTAAATGATACTTTACCTATACTTGAGAAATTAGTGCATATTGTTAAAAAGGTGAACAATGATGAGAGTGAAGCTAGTGAGAAGCTAATGTAGTGATCTGAAATAAAGTTTGAGACCAAGGTACTTGAGAAGGTCTCAATAGAGATTGCATTAAAACGGGTAGAAGTTTCTGACCTAGTGAGTAATTTTGAAGAGGTTGTATAAAATGTTTATTCTTTGTACAAAAAGCTACACAATATAGAGACATTCATAAGGATAATCAAGAGCTTACTAAGAAGCTTAAATTAGACTTGAAGTCAACATGACACTCATCGGGCATGGATGCAAGTTCTAGCTCTATTCATTTTACTAGATTGCTTCATGCACAAGGGAGATTAGTTGAGAAAATGGCTAATGATAGAAGGATAAAATTGAAATTAATATCTATACAAAAAATGTTAAAACATCATTTGGAGGTCATGCAAAGAGAATTGGCATCAGAATATGAGTTAATATAGAGAGATCCTCATATCTCTATTGGCAAGAGTTTGGTTGATCTAGTTGCTCAGCTAGAGATCAAGATACAAGTTTTGGAGTTTGTCAGATCTGGATGAGACAATGCTTTAGAAATGGTTCTGTAGATTCACAAATCATTTTTGGATAAGTATTATCTAACTCCAACACCCTAGCAACTCAAAGTGACAAAAACAAGGGGGAAATAGAGTCATGTATATACAAAGAAGGGGGATATAGAGTAGAAGAAGGGAGAAATAGAAGATGAAATGTGTAAAGGTATGACATACTATTTTGAAATGTACATGTATAGTTATTATATGTCAGAGTCATGTATATATATTGTATTCTTTATGAAGACCGAGTCACAGTCTTAGGGGGAGTACTCAAGTACTAAGTACTATTTTGGTTATGTAATGTAAAGTCATGGAAAAGTGTTTTTGCCACTAATGTCAAAGGGGGAGATTGTTGATCTCTAAGTCATGTTTTCTATTAGTGTCTAACACTTAGCCATAACCTAGGTAAAGTTGGTTGGTCATCATTGCAACTAAGCCATCCTATTAAGGCCAAGCAATATACTAGAATTGTATTTTGTATGTATATTAAGTAGTAGTTATTTATGAGCAAGTCAGAGGTCGTCAAGTACTTCAGTAGTTTATGAGTAGCATATGCCAAGTTGTATAGAAGAGTCAATGTTGTGTGCTAGTATATGGAGAATATTTTTGACCAAGCATCAAAGGCTTCATAGCCAAGTAAACTAGTTTAGACATATGTGTTTGTAATGGCACAAACACCTAAGTAAACTATTTTGGCTAACTTCTATGCATGATTTAATCATTTTTGAGAGAATTAAGGAGTTGATTGCGTATCATTTTTTGAATCATCAATCCCTATGAAATCAATGTAACCAATTAGAAAAAGGAATACTTAAGGGGCATAAGTAATGAATCTAGATCATTGATTTTGATCTATGAGCTTGATCAGTTGTTTATATAAGATGAAATCAAAACCCTAAATAATATAACAGTAAGGAGATCTTATGTATGTAGATGGAAGTAGTATTTTGATTGTTAGGTGTAGAGATTAGGTAGAGTGACCGAGTAGAGAAGTGAAGGAAAAAAAAGAGCTATATTTTGTTTTTAGACCAGATAAGTATTGAAAAGAGGAGATATGTTATCATCATTTGAAGTACAAACCAAAGGGTCATGTACTATACATTCTAGAAAGTGAATAAGAGTAAATCTCTTAATAGAGTGGTCCTAACAAACCTTTGTAAATATCTTAACATATTAATTACTTAGTTGTAAGTTTTAAATCCTTTAATCAAGGTAGATTGTATAAGTCTGTAAGCTCTTAAAAGGGAAAACCCCTCACAGGGTAGATCATTAGAACTCATCAAATATTTTTATCCCTAAAAGGAATACTTTATTTCTATAGTAGTGAAGATTTGTGGGTGTCACCACCCCAGTTTTACCTTTCAAGGATTTCTGGGTTACCAAATCTTTGTGTTATGTGTTTCATTTCATGGATGTGATTAGCATGTTAGATTCATTTTAGCATTGAAGTTTATGATTATGGTATATATGTTGAATTGATTTCAAGTGTAAAAGATTTATGGATAACTGATTCACCCCCCTCATTATCTCACTTTCCCAAATAAGACTTCCAACATGACTTCCCGTTAGCAATGGTGACTGACTTATAATCACTTTCCTTTGCAGCTAGGTTGATGCAGGAGCATCCTGGGTGGAAGAGCAATCTTGCATCACCCAAAAAAAAAAAATTTTCTATTTTTGTATTCAATAAGGGCTATCTTGTGCAGAGCTGCTATTTATGGAAAGTTACTATTTTTGGTAATTTTCATCTGTGCTTAGAATGATCTGATTTCTTTCTTGGAGGTTCATTTTGGTCATATAAGTCTGCCAGTAAAGTTTCATTGCCAAATCAAGTGTATATTGGAAGATATTGAAGATTTTCGGTATTGGCAGCAGGGTACAGAAACTTTGAACTTAGTTTTGAAGGCTTTAGAGACCCCGGATGAGGTCAAAAATTTTGGCGACAAGCGCTTGTGCTAGTTAAGCCTGTAGAGCACTTCGTGGCATTTCTGAAATGGGGTTATAATAGCCGATCAGGTCAACTGGTGATGACTTATGGTGTTCGAAAGTTGGACCACCTGAAATGGTGGAAAATAATTTTCTTCAAAATTTCTGTTTGGGTTTCAAAAGTTGTTTTGAGCCGACTATGATGTAA
This sequence comes from Chamaecyparis obtusa, assembly GCA_027943335.1. Classification (NCBI taxonomy): domain Eukaryota; kingdom Viridiplantae; phylum Streptophyta; class Pinopsida; order Cupressales; family Cupressaceae; genus Chamaecyparis; species Chamaecyparis obtusa. The sequence continues at coordinate 564,937 of BSBK01006624.1, forward strand.
TAAAATGTAAAATAAAATAATTCTAAGTTTTGTCGGCCTTATTGGCTAAAATTCTGGAACCTTCCCAGGCGGTGGAAAATTGCCTATATAAGGAAGGCTGTATTATTGTCTTTGGCAGTTCAGAATAGTTCTGGGTAGTAGATCTGGGTAATAATTCGAGGCTTTTTCCTATAGAATATTGTAAGGAAATGCCCGTGTGACTTTGCATATTGTAATTCTGAAAGTTTGTAATTCCACATTTGTAGAGATAATAAGAAGCCCATTTTTCTGTTCTCCCAATTTGCTGTTGTTTCTTTGTTTCTGTTATGTGTTTGTGGTATTAAGGGGAGCACCCTTCATCAATTGGTATCAGAGCAGGTGTTCCTGAGCATGTAAACAGATCGCCGACTGTGAGGCAGTTTGCACCAGGTTCATGGTTAAGGTTTTAGTGCACATCGTGAAAATGCCTCCACGAAGAGAACGTGGCAAAAGAGCTGGTGTTGTGACACCTAAGGTTAGAGAGCTCCAGAGACAAATGCGAGCATTGCAAGAGCAGATTCGTAGAGGAATGAATCTTAATGTAAGAGAAGAAAGTGATGATGAAGTGGAAGAAAATTTTGAATAGGAAGGAGAAGGCGAACTTCCGAACCCAAAAGAGGAAAGACTTTTTCGAGCCCTTTCCAAGATCGGGAAGAGACCTAAGATCGAGGTTCCTACATTTTCAGGGAATCTTAACCCAGAAGAATTGATCAACTGGATCAATGAATGTGAAGAATATTTTGAGTATGAGGATGTTGAAGATCCTGATAGGGTCAAATTTGCAAAGGCAAGACTGAAAGGTCATGCAAAGATCTGGTGGCAAGAGGTTCAGTTGGAGAGAAATAGAAGAGGAAAAGATAAAATCACAAGATGGGATCGAATGGTGGAAAAATTAAAGTGACAATTCATTCCCGTTGATTATGAGCTTGACCTACTGAAGAAAATGCAAAGTTTGAAGCAAATAGGAAGATCTGTTCAGGAGTATATAGAGGAGTTCTATCGAATCCTCATCAGAATAGGCTATGCAAAAGTTGATAAGGAGAAAGTTTCCCATTACTTTAATGGGTTGAGGCCGAGGATTTAGGAAGAGTTGAGTCTAGTTCGAATGAACAGTATTGAAGAGGCATACCAATTTGCCCTAAAAGTAGAAGAAAAGTTGAACAAGAAATTTGAGAGTAGACAAAGTGGAAGAGGTTATGGTGGAAGATCTGGTAGATGGTCATATGGAGGTAGAAATGAAGATTTGAAAAATAAGGATGAGGCCAGTTGCAGTCAGAACCAGCGAGGAAACAATTCCAATCATTTCCAAGATCAGAATAATAGAGATCAGAGAGGAAGAGGAAGAGGACAAGGATCTGGAAGAGGAGGCTTCCGTGGAACATGTTTTCACTGTGGAGAAGAAGGTCATAGGGCATTTGAATGTCCTCAACACCAAGGAAGAACAGATAGGAGAAATGAATGCCAAGACAAAGTTGCACATGTAGATGAAGATGCCAGATCGTCACATTCTGAAGATGCTGAAAGAGGAGAAACATTGATTAACAAAAGAGTCCTGTTGAGTCGTGAGAATGAACCTGAACAAAGGAGGAGCCTATTTCGCACTAGGTGCAATTGTGAGGGTAAGTGTTGTGATGTGATTATTGATAATGGAAGCACTAACAATTTGGTATCAGAAGAGATGGTGACAAAGTTGAAGCTCAAGAGACAGAAGCACCCACATCCATATCGGATTGCCTAGGTAAAGGATGACCACAAGGTCATGGTCAATGAACAATGCCTAGTGAAGTTCAAGATTGGTGGGTACCAAGATGAGGTACTATGTGATATCATATCTATGGATGTATATCATATGTTGTTGGGTAGACCATGGAAGTTTGACTGATGTGCTGTACATGATGGTCGTGCGAATACCTATTCCCTGACAAAGGATGGAGTGCGATATAAGCTAAAGCCATTAAACGACATAGAAGAAAAGGTATGTGGTAGTGCAAGAATAAATTTTGTTGATGGAAGAAAGTTCCTAGATGGTATGAGGCATGAGCATGTGTGTTTTGCTTTAATTCCAAAAGATGGTAAAGAGGAAGTAGAAGATATTCCTGTAGAAGTTGCAAATTTGTTGAATGAGTTTCAGGATATTGTATCTGATAATGTGCCTAATGAATTACCACCAGTCAGGAAGATCAGTCATCAAATGGACTTGATCCCAAGAGCAAGTTTTCTGAATAAGGCAGCACATAGAATGACACCTACAGAAAGTGAAGTGTTGAACAGAAAAGTGAATGAATTATTGCAGAAAGGGTTGATTCAAGAGAGTTTCAGTCCCTATGCTGTACTGGCACCAAAGAAAAATGGTGAATGGAGGATGTGTACAGATTCTAGAGCTATAAACAAGATCACAATCAAGTATAGGTTTCCATTGCCATGGATGGATGATATTATGGACTGTTTGAGTGGAGCTGTGTATTTCTCCAAGGTAGATCTGAAGAGTGGATATCATTAGATTCAGATTAGAGAAGGAGATGAGTGGAAGACTACCTTCAAGACAAGAGAATGACTATATGAATGGTTAGTCATGCCCTTTGGGCTAACCAATGCACCGAGCACTTTCATGCGGCTCATGAACAAGGTTCTGAAGGATTTTCTAGGTAAGTTTGTCATTGTTTACCTAGATGATATTTTGATCTTTAGTAAGACATTGAAGGATCATATGATGCATATTCGTATGGTATTTGAGAAGTTGAGAGAAGAGAAATTTTTGATTAATTTGAAGAAGTGTAGTTTTGTGAAAAAGGAGTTAGTGTATTTAGGATTTGTAGTTTCGGTAGAAGGTCTAAAAATGGACCCAGAGAAGGTACATGCTATCCTTGAATGGCCTACTCCAAGGAGTGCTACTGAGGTAAGATCTTTTCATGGTCTAGCTAGCTTTTACAGAAAGTTTATCAAAAATTTTAGTAGTATTTGTGGACCCTTGACTGAAACAATGAGAGGGGATAGAAAAGAGTTTAAGTGGACTAATGGGGCAGAAAAGAGTTTTCAAATGTTGAAATAAAAAGTTACAGAACAACCTGTTTTAGCACTTCCAGATTTTAATAAGGTGTTTCAAGTAGATTCTGATGCTAGTGGTACTGCAATAGGAGCTATTATGAGCCAAGAAGGTAAACCTGTTACTTATTTCAGTGAGAAATTGAATGATGCCAAGAGAAAATATTCTGTTTATGATCAAAATTTTTATGCTATAGTTTAGGCATTAAAGAAGTGGAGACATTATCTACTTCCTAAGGAGTTTGTTTTATATACTGATCATCAAGCTTTGCAATATTTGAATAGTCAAGGAAATGAATCAGAGGCATTTGAAATGGGTTGAGTTCTTGTAGAGTTATACATTTGTTTTGAAACATAGGAGTGGAAAGTATAACATGGTTGCAGATGCTCTTAGAAGAAGGCAACTGTTGCTGACAGAGATGTAGATTGAGGTGGTTGGGTTCAATGAACTCAAGAATTTGTATCTAGAGGATCTTGATTTTGGTGAAGCTTGGAAATATTGTAAAGAACCTATTACTCTAGATAGGACAAAGTGGTTGGATTTCATCATCCAAGACAGTATGTTATTTAGAGGGAGTCAGTTGTGCATTCCACGAAGTTCTATGAGGGAGAATCTCATCAAGGAGAACCATAGCGGAGGATTGGCTGGATATTTTGGTCATGATAAAACCCTTTCTTTGGTCAGTGAGAATTATTATTGGCCACAGTTGCAACAAAATGTGAAGAAGTTTGTATAGAGTTGCAGAGTATGTCAGATGGCGAAAGGAGTGAAGCAGAATACAGGGTTGTATCATCCATTACCTGTACCAGAGAAGCCTTGGGAGGATATCAGCATGGACTTTGTTCTTGGTTTACCGAGGACTCAGCGGGAACATGATTCAATTTTTGTAGTGGTTGACAGATTTTCAAAGATGACACATTTCATTCCCTGCAAGAAGACTAATGATGCTGTTCATGTAGTAGAATTATTTTTCAGAGAAGTAGTGAGACTACATAGTTTGCCAAAGACCATAGTTTCAGATCGGGACACTAAGTTTGTTGGATATTTTTGGCGCACATTGTGGAAGAAGTTGAAGATAGATTTGAAGTTCAGTTCATCACATCATCCACAGACTGATGGACAGACAGAGGTGGTGAATAGGAGTTTGAGAAATTTGCTGAGATGTTTGGTTGGAGATAAGCCAACAGGATGGGATATGATTTTACCACAGGCATAATTTGCATACAATAATTCTATCAAGAGGAGCACTGGTAAATCACCATTCCAGATTGTATATGGAAATAGTCCCAGAAATGCATCAGAGTTGAGGAAGATAGATAAGGGAGAGATAAGTAGTGCTGAAGCTAAGGATTTCATAGAACACTTAAAGAACATCCATGAGGAGGTGATGAAGCACATTACCAAGATGAATGTGCAGCATAAGGCCAAGGTAGATGAGAAAAGGAGGTATAAGGAATTTCAGGTTGGAGATGAAGTCATGGTTCATTTGCGGAAGGAAAGATTTCTAGTTGATACATATAACAAGTTGAAAATGAAGAAATTTGGACCATGTAAGATACTAAAGAAGCATGATTTAGGAAATGCATATGAGGTAGAATTGCCTCTTGAGCTGAATATTTCACCAGTATTTAACATTTCAAATTTGACAGAGTACCATGAAGGAGGTGTTGAAGATGAGATCACAATGGCACAGTGGAGTATTCCAGCAACTAGTTCAGATACTAAGGAGATTGAGGACATATTGGATAGTCATGTTGGTAGAAGCACAAGGAACAGAACATATGAAGAATATTTGGTCAAGTGGAAATGATGACCTGTTGAGGGTTCATCATGGTTGTCAAGGGAGGAGGTTAGCCATTTCAGTTTTCCTCTTCAGACCTGAGTCATGATAGGCTCACTTCTCAAATTACCCTGGGTGTCTAATGCAGGAGCATCCTGGGTGGAAGAGCAATCTTGCATCACCCAAAAAAAATAAAATTTTTATTTTTGTATTCAATAAGGGCTATCTTGTGCAGAGCTGCTATTTATGGAAAGTTACTATTTTTGGTAATTTTTCATCTTTTCTCAGAATGATCTGATTTCTTTCTTGGAGGTTCATTTTGGTCATGTAAGTCTGCCAGTAAAGTTTCATTGCCAGATCAAGCATATATTGGAAGATATTGAAGATTTTCGGTATTGGCAGTAGGGTACAGAAACTTTGAACTCATTTTTGAAGGCTTTAGAGGCCCCGGATGAGGTCAAAAATTTGGGTGACAAGTGCTTGTGCTAATCATGCTTGTAGAGCGCTTCGTGGCATTTCCAAAATGGGGTTATAATAGCTGATCGGGTCAACTGGTGATGACTTATGATCTTCGGAAGTTGGACCACCTGAAATGGCAGAAAATAATTTTCTTCAAAATTTTTGTTTGGGTTTCAAAAGTTGTTTTGAGCTGACTATGATGTAATAAAATGTAAAATAAAATAATTCTAAGTTTGGTCGGCCTTATTGGCTAAAATTCTGGAACCTTCCCAGGCGGTGGAAAATTGCCTATATAAGGAAGGCTGTATTATTGTCTTTGGCAGTTCAGAATAGTTCTGGGTAGTAGATTTGGGTAATAATTTGAGGCTTTTTCCTACAGAATATTGTAAGGAAATGCCCGTGTGGCTTTGCACATTGTAATTCTGAAAGTTTGTAATTCCACATTTGTGGAGATAATAAGAAGCCCATTTTTCTGTTCTCCCAATTTGCTGTTGTTTCTTTGTTTCTGTTATGTGTTTGTGGTATTAAGGGGAGCACCCTTCATCATAGGTTCAAGCCTTTTTTTTTCTTTCTTCATCATCAGAGTTGAAGATTCCTTCTAAGGTAACTACACATTTGGGTAGCTTGTTGGAATTGAGCTTCATAATATGATCTCCATATTGGTTTTGCAACATTGACTATTTTTTAGCAGAAAATTCTACTTGATTTTGTAAAAAATTGGTAATCTATAGAGTTGGGTTGAATAATTATGAATTTGTTTGGTTATTTAGGACAATAGGCCTCACAAAAACCTAACATGTTGTTCCTTTATGTATGCAACATGTCCTGGCATACCATAATGAGCATTGTTGTCAAAAAAGTTTACAACCTTGATTAGGTGATGGTCAGTGACCTAAAAAACCTTGTGAAACATGGAAATAATCTCTCAATGTTGGAATTGATCAATGAGATTTAATCTATGGAGGAGGTCATCTTCCTTTACAATCAGGATGCACCTAACAAATAACTAACTTGAAATGGAAAAGATGACAGAGTTTAATAAAAATGAAATGAGGTGAGACATGAAATTGAATTTTTTATTTCCTCTTGACTATGAATGCACTTGAAATCAATGAAGATCATATAAATACACTGTCCCAAAACACTCATCAACGTAAAAGCTAATATGAAGGCAAAAAATTGAATTCAAACCTACAACGAGTACAAGCATTCACTAACTAGGTCTGATCAACCATAGGTTGCACAACATAAAATCTTAAGATGATGAAATACATGCAAATATGAAGGTAATAAATATGATTTACATGAATATTTTCACTTAGAATAGGTAGAACCAACAATCTCATTAAAATTAGGTAAGGCTGTTTACAATCACAGAGAAAATGCTATACCCGCAAGTGAAAATTGAGAAGATCTTTACAAAAATGTATGAGATTATTGGAAACTACAATTGAAACAATTTTTATATTGTCATTGATGTCAAACCTTAACTGGTGAGACAATTTCTATCTAGTAAAGTGCCATATCTTTTGATTAATGAAGAGGATTTGAAGAGAGGAGATAACAAGATGACCTAGTGGAAAGGTTGAGTTATGCGAAAATACAATATGTACTTGATTAATTGAAACATTGGAAAGGTAATGAGTTGTTTATCTATTACACTAAGTGAAGAAGACAATTGATTTGAATCATATAAGAGATGAGGAAAGAAATCCTACAAGCATAGGCTTGATCGAGAAAATAGAAGAAGATTAAGGAAATTTAGTGTAAGCCGAGTGATGCTAGTGTCAACTGAACATCAGTATAAGATGATAAAATTTAGTGTTGACCGAGCATCAGTAATTAATGAGTATCATATAATTAACTAAGAAAAGACACTGATTGTCAAGAAGAACAATTTTAGCGATGATCAATTTATCCAATAATGACCAAGCAGAAGAACACAATGATGATCGAGTGACAGTATTTTATAATTTGTAAAGGAATTGCGATTCCTAGCTGACATAGTTAAATTATTGGAAAATGTAAAATGTGTTGAAGATAGGAATGAATGACTTGGAAAATTTAATGCATAGTAAATCATTTTCTTATGGGTTCAGGGAGAAGTTTTGAGAAGTATCTAGAAGGATAAAAGGAAGGTGAAAAAATGTTGGAAGGATTCGATGAATCTGACCTAAACCTAAGATCTACGGAAGAGATTAAGAGGAAAAATATTAAACTACCTAATCAAGGAGGTATACAGATGACCTAATTTGTAGGTTTTGATACAGGTTGATTCTATTGATTGGAAAACCTAAGTAGAAGGCTAAGGAGCTATGAAGAGCTGAATAGAGTTGTGGTGATTGCTTGAAGGGATTTCTGAGTAGATCAAAGATGGATATGATAATGAAGGCCAATCAATAAATCAACATATGAGCTACATTGGATCTATATTTACAAAGTGATTTGTTTGTATCAGATCAAACCTACTGCTACTTTCTAACCATTGTATCGGTTAAAATCCTTTAATCAAGGTTGAGCTAACAATCATTTGTAAATCCTTCAATCAAGGTGTCATTCTAATGGGATGTTCACAAGCCCACTAAAAAGGCCACTCCTAATAGGGTGATTAAATCCTTTAACAGGGTCACACCTAGTAGTGTGTATTGTAACCTTTAATATGGTTGGCTCCTCATAGGGATCACTTTAGAAGAGTGAAAATTTGGTAGCATGTTACTAGTGATTTTTTCCATATTGGATTTCCATGTTAAATCCTAATGTCATACTTGTGTGAATGTTATTTGATGTGTTTTATAGTTAAATTTTTTATATTCTATAAGTTAAATACTTTTGGACAGTGGACTGCAATTTTTATGTTACTAATTATATTCTATAGAGACTGAGTGGATAGTTGAATATATATAAGTTGGTTGAAGTGTTGAAAATTTTAATTGGTACATCTGGACCTAAGGATAACTGAATCACCCCCCTCTTAGTTATTCTTAAATCATTCTAACAATTTCTATCAGAGCTTGTGGTGCTTGTAAGGAAAAAGTTTGAAGGTACTTGAAGCTAAAGATCAAGATGTACAAAAAAGAGGTACCAAAGCTGAACGAGGAGAACTTCCCTACATGGAAAAGTTTGATGAAGTTACACCTAGCTAGAATTGGTGATGCAACAAAATATTATGTGGAATATGAATACATAATAGTACCAACACCTTTGAAAACTCAACAGATGAAGGAAAAGAAAGAACACGATCAGACAATGTTGGAGATTGCATCAACCCTAAGTTATCCTGAATTTGAAGACATTAAGGACTATACTAATGTAAAGTAAATATGGGACACATTGAAAACTATCTACAGAGGAGACAAAAATGTGCTAAGATCAAAATCTAAAATATTGAGAGGCAAGTTTGATGAAATGAGAATGTTAGAAGGTGAAACTCTTGTTCAATACTGTAGTAGAGTTAAAGAGGTATTGAATGCTATTAGAGGAGCTAATGGAAATATTGATGATGATACTATTATTAGAAAATTTTTGAGAACCCTACTTCCAATTTATGCTATTAGATTTTTTGCAATACAAGAATTGAGATTTTCTCCTTGTAACAACCTAAATTTGGAAGGTCTAGTTGGTAGACTTAATTATTTTGAATTGTCAAATTTGATAATTTCACTACTCATAATATTGAATCTGCATTCAAATCTCAAATGGTTCTTCATAAGTCAAAGAAAGAAAAAGAAAAATGTGTGAATAGTGGTGGTGACACTTTTGATGATGATCTTGATGATCTTGAGGCACTAATGGCTAGAAGATTACTAAGAGGAAAATGAAAATTCAAAGGTAAGCTTCCTATAATCTATTTTTCATGTAAAAAAGTTAGCCATATTATAGCAAGATGTCCTAACAAGAATGAAAAGGATGAAAGAAGAAAAAAGTACAAAGACAAAATGGATGACAAAGATTATAGAAGGTATAAGGACTACAAGGATAAAGGTAAGAAATCTTGTTATATTGCTGAAGAAGAAACTGATAGTGAATCTAATGATCATGATGTAGAAGTTGTTTATGTTGCAATGAAAGATGATTTTGATGAAGATGAGAAAACTACACTTATTTCATATAAGAGTAAAGGTGATAGATAGATAATTGATAGTGGTTACTCACATACATGACTGGTGATAAAATTAATTTTTAAATCTTAAATCATTACAAAGGTAGTAGTGTTAAGTTTGGGAATGATGCACCATGTCTTGTGAAAGGAAAATGATCAATAAGATTGGATGATAAGATAAGATGTGACAATCCTTATTGGGTTGAAGGAATTAACTAAAATTTGTTGAGTGTTGCACAGTTGAACAGTTCTAGTTACCAAGTTTAACCCCATCACAAAAAGGCTAAGATATTTGATGCCACTGGTGAACTAAATGGAAGTGGAGAATATACAAGAGGTAATTTGTTCTATCTAGACATATCTGATGAGACATGTTTGTTTTCACAATTTGATGATGTATGGTTATGGCATAAGAGGTTGTGTCATGTGAACTTTGATAATTTGGTAAACATTAGTAAGATGAAAAGAGTAAGAGGGTTACCAAGATTGAAGAAACTTGATAATGTGATGTGTAAATAGTGTCAATTGGGAAAAATGACAAAGTCTAGTTTCAAGAGAAAAACATACACTTTTGATGATATTTTGGAATTGGTTCATACTGACCTTTGTGGACCTATTGGAGTGAAAAGTTATTGTGGTGACAAATATTTCATTTTGTTTGTTGATGATTACTCTAGAATGATGACTGTGATATTTCTTAAGGAAAAATCTGATGCTTTCCAGTTGTTTAAGTGGTACTTGGAAAAAGTTGAGAAAGAAATAGGTAAAAGCTTGAAATGCCTGAGATCTAATAAAGGGGAAGAGTTCATATCTAATGAGTTCAACATATTCTAAAATGATAGAGAAAAAAAAGAGACAAATGTCCACACCAAGGTCACCTCCACATAATGGTATAGAAAAAGGAAGGAATAGATCAATCATGGATTTTTATAGAACACTGATGATAGAGAAAAATGTTGCACAAAAGTATTGGAGAGAAGCTATAATTACAACTATTTATACCTTGAATTGAGTACAAGTCAAGAAAGGTACAAATGCTGCACCTTTTGAATTATGCCATGGTTACACACCCGATGTGAAATAATTTAAAGTTTTTTGGAAGAAAATTTTATATAATGAAGGACATTAGGAATGAAAAATTTGATGCCAAAAGTGATGAAGGAATATTCTTAGGATATTCCACTAAGAAAAAAGTTTATAAGTGTTTGAATTCTAACACTAACAAAGTTGTGAAAAGTGAAAATGTTAGAGTTGATGAATATGCAAAAAATAATGAAATTGAATGCAAGAAGGAACTTGAAGATTATACATCATTCATATACATCAAAGAAGGAGAGGCTAACAATTTATCTAGAATAAAGAGAAAAGATATTGAGCAACAACAAGAACCTACCGAGTTACATCAAGAAGATGCTGAGCACCAGGAGGTAAATATCAAGCAATCAAAAGAGGAAACATAAATAAAAGCTGAACCTAAAGTTGATTTGCTTGATGAACTTGAAGATAAACATCAAGAAGAAAGAAGACTAGAGTCTACACTAGCACAATATGTGAGAAGACACCATAAGCTAGATCAAATCATTGGAGCTAAAAAATATGGAGTCATGACAAGAAGTAAGTTGAAAAACCAAACATGCTTACTATGTGAGTTTGAGCCTAAAATTGTGAAAGATACTGTAGAGAATGAAGATTGGATTCAAGCCATGAATGAAGAAATTGGGAATATAGAAAGGAACAAGACCTGGACACTAGTGCCTAGACCAAAGGACAAGAATGTTATTGGAACCATGTGGGTGTTCATAAATAAGATGAATGAACATGGACAAGTCACAAGGAACAAGGACCGATTGGTATGCAAAGGGTATGCTCAAGAAGAAGGCATTGACTATGGGGATACATTTTCTCCAGTTGCAAGATTGGAAGGAATGAGAAATCTACTTGCATATGTAGCTTACAAAGGATTTAAAGTGTATCAAATGGATGTCAAATCTATATTTTTGAATGGAATATTGGAAGAAGAAGTATACATTGAACAAAAAGAAGGATTTTTAGATCCAAGCAAGAGGAACATGGTTTGTAAGTTACACAAAGAACTGTATGGAATGAAACAAGCCCCTAGAGCATGTGAGATTGCTGTTGTCACTAAGGATTGCACCCTATTTTGCTAAGTAATGAACCCAACAATCCTATGAAACATGAGACTATTCTCAGGCTGTGGGTTAAGGCTTGACCCAACCCATCCCAATTAGTTATAGAACCAACTACTAAGCATCTGAACCATTGCAACACTTTTCCCTTGAGGGAAGCTGCCAACAATCTCACAGCTACATTATCCTGGGTTATATTATGTAGGGTGCAAAGGGATGCTACATCTCTTATATGCTCAATAGTTGAGGTTTGATCCTCTCCCGTAAACATAGGAAAGCTCTTGAGGGCTGATATAGGTATGTCATCATGCTACTGCAAATTTAAAGGGCTGCCTTGATTGAAAGCTACAAAAGGGTGCAATCTGGGTTGAGCCATTGGAGGATTTAGGGGAACTTGAATTGTAGGGGCTGCTTGTATGGGTAGTAATACGTGTATTGACTGGATTGGGGAAGCACTTCTAGGAATGTGTGTAGGCTTAGGAGTAGGATTGGGAGTAAGATTTTTAGATTTTGATGCACTAGCTTGGGCTGCTTTAGACATCTTCTTGACAGATGGTAGCTCTACATACATGAAAGGATTCTTACTCTACCTAGTTGGAATCCCACTCATAAGCTTATATACTAATCTGCATAAAACAACATTAGAGTCACCAGTTATGACTTTGAAATACTATCATTGCTCATACCAAACAATAACTCGCAATAAAATTTCTAGGAAAATAGACTCACTGAGTCTCTATCCCACCGGGCATGCCAAAAATTGTTGTCACTAAGGATTGCACCATGTTTTGCTAAGTAATGAACCTAGCAATCTTGTGAAACATGGGACTATTCTCAGGCTGTGGGTAACCTATTCAAGAATAAACCTCTAGATTAAGGGCCAGCTTCCCTTTGGATCACTTGAAACTTATCTAAACTTGGAGGGAAAAGGGATAGAAAATGCTTGAAAGTAAACAACTGCAACTTGAAATGAAAGGAAGGTGATCCACCAAAATTGAAGAAGAACCACAATTGAGAAATAAGTTCACTTCAATAGCAATTCAAATCTAATTCACAACTCAATCCTACTTTCTCAATCCCTGATGAAACAAGGTACCTAGAATCCATAAAAGGAAGAAAACTTCACAAATATGATATTCTTGATTATACACAAATTACACCACTGAATTAAGACAAATCCTTGAATACCCACTTGAATCCAAAATGTAGATTAAGGATATAGAATTATCACAATAATCTCACATATGGCTTCAACAACACACCTGGAATTGTAGGAGAACAAGAAGGATTAATTTTTATTGCTAAAAAAAAATAGATGCAATTGTGTCTCTCAGAGCTACAGTACTCATATCAGAGAGAAAAAGTGAAGAGCTAACCTCAATCACAAAAAGTGAGAGGTATATGAACTAAAAAATAGGAATTTGCATTCAACTCCACTACCTCCTAAGAATAGAAAAGTAAAAAATATGGACCCACGAGGTAGCATCATGGTCTGAATGTCAGACTCCCAGATTCCTAGGGACGAGGAAAGTGGGGGCCTAAAAATAGACAATCAAAGATGACCATCACACCCATTAAGTCATGTTTTTATAACTAATATCTGACAAGGGCTCATAAAAATGCCACTTGCCTGACACCTTACAATGGTAAAACAATGAATTTTACATTAAAAACAATCCACTAAGACCTCTAATAGATATAATTACATTTTTAAAGGAAAGCCTCAACCCAAAGGGGAAGCACATCTTTAAAAAATATAATAACATTAACATGAAATTTCAACCCCCTAAGAAAACTATAGGTTACATGAAAAAGATGTAAAATATCAACTCCCCAATAATGGGAGGATATCCATGTAATAATAAACATACATAACCTAAAGTATTGAGGCATTGGTATAACAACTCGACCCTAAAAGGGGAGGAAAATATAACATCATTAAAACAATACTTGAAGATGGAAAGCTCGGCATCACAGCTCCCACACTTGGCACTTGACAACCTTCCAAATCCACTGCAGTCTTCACAGCTCTGATTTAGAAACATCACTCCAGTCTTGGCAACATCTTCTTGAGGTAGGCATGCACATGCTCATTTCATTCCTTTTGCATACTAAAAATGTTGTATCAGCTAGGGCATGGTTTTGATAGTGTTAGATGTATATGCTGATACTATTGTATTTACAGTGTCTGCATTTTCTTTTGAAGTTGTATCTTGGCACCGAGCTGCTTGAATTTGATATTGTTTCATGCCATTCCATTGTTTATTGTAAAACTAGGGCATATGTATTATGTAGCATCATTTCTTTGTATCTATTATAGCCCAATGAGCCATAAGGCTAGGGCATCATATTTGCACCATTCTTGATGTCCTACAAGCAAAGCCAGTGAAAAGCACTGATAGTATTTGATTGTAAGCATGTATCTCATTTCCTCTATGCTATTATTGGTCTGCAAATGGTATCATAAACCTGCAAAATTTTTGTTATGGCATTTGGGGATGTTCTCAGACATGACATACTTGCATTTGTATTTGGACACCACTGGTATATTTTTATGCACTATTTAAGACATGATTTTGATATGCATTTATCATTGTAAAATTAGGGGCACATGCCTTGATGTTAACCCTCGCTATACCTAAGGCATCATATTGAGTACCATGGGTAAATCTAGGGGCACGGGTTTTGATTGTTCACCATTGAGAGTATCTCATTATTGGTGTTTGCAACCACTACATGCTGGCATCTACTTTGATACCTATTACTAGTCATGACTAGCCCGAGAACTTTGTTTGCTATGCACAGTCAGTTCTTTGTATTTTAATCAACACCATGTGGAAGTAACTGCATCTGTACATATTCTAATGCTGAATTGTTATCCGTAAAGTAGAGGACCATCATGCTTCATGTCCTATTGATATTCAATGGCTGAGGGCATCACTATTTATATTTGAGTTTGTTGTGTATGAATGCACTATGGAATTGATGCTTTCTCTATTTTGTGTCATGGTGCTGTTGATGCATCATGTTTAGAAGTTCACTATTATTGCATCAGGCATGGCTCGAGAGCATGCTACCATGTATATTGATCACTTATGAACTCATGTGATGTAGTATTTCTCTCTTGTGATGATTGTAATGACACAAAAATGTCACTGTTATTGCTAATGAGTATGGCCCAAGAGCATCTTGGGGAGCCATATGCTGTTACATAACATTCTTGATGACTCAAGAAAAACCAGGGCATAGAATATTATTTCATTGTTTTCTTTTGTTATTGTTGCCTCTTCATGTATAGCTTCGAGTATTCGACAGGGCATTACTGTTTGGTTTTATGCTACCCCCTTTCTAGTCATGGCCCAAGAGCATACTATTAGTGTATTAAATTGCTCGAGGTTAAGTTGATGCTTTTCCTAGTTACACCATGAAGGAACTGTACTACTAATGTATGGACCTGAGAGCTTGTCATTTGTTCCATGTGGTATCCCTGTTTTCATACATCGATCACTGTTATGGCACTATTAATCACATAACCTATTTGATGACTCATTGGGGCATTGCATCCATTGTTATCTCCACATGTACTTTGGTGCTTTGAAAACCCAAGCCCACCATATTCTTGGTCTTGGCCTATATTATGTTGTGATACTTACTGTTCCATATATTTGATTGTTTATTCTTGGGAGCCTATGGGCAATGTGCTGATATTGTAGTTGTACTATTTGTTCATAGTATTGATGCTTGCTAACTTGCTTTTATATATTCACTACTTCTTTGTATTCCATTGCTTATTGAATTGAAAGTAGAGCACTTCTACAGCTTTAGTATTGATAATCTAAGGACCAAGAGCCATGAATTTGAAACTAGGGCATCGGTGACCTTGAATTATTTGATTTGGTGACAATGCTCTATTTTGAAGCTATTTAGCATCCTTGATTCACTATATTTCCTGATGGTGCTCCACTATTCTTTGAGACACCGATCCATATGCCCTATTGATGGAGATATATTTTGTTACCTTGCTATATAGATCACATGGTGCCCCCATATCTCATGCCTATTTGCTGATTGTAAAGTTTGATGACATTATTTGATGATGATTGTACTTTAGACTAGTATTTTCTTATCATGCCATTCTGCTTGATTGATCCCTATTGATGTTGAATCATCTGGATGCTCCTCATCTACTTTTGCACAATGTGTGCTCTTGGCCCTTGATGTGATCATCGACAAAAAACTTGAGGTTTTTCTATTGTGTTCTGCATCAAGGGCCCAAATCATTCATTGAATTCATTGTTGGATCATCTTCCCTGTATCTGCACATGAAACAAACACGTCAATGAAAACATGATGCCTCTTTTGGTTCTTTGGATGATTCTCATGCACATGCCCTGAGCACAACCTTTGTTAGAGGTGCATGGCTAAGTGTATGTATGCATTATATGATATTGTGATACCAGCCATTGCATAGATCCATTGGATCTAACCCATCTCTTCTCTTCACTTCTTGTAGGTTTTGGATCTCAGGAGCTCACTGGACAGGACCAGATCTAGACATCAATACCAGGCAATGTATGGTACCCCCGTATCAATTATTTCTTTATGTATATCTACATTCATCCATTAAATTCTAGTAAAGGCTATGCTCACGGCCTGTGTGAGCCTAGATAGATGCTTTTCTTTTCAGTTTCTTGCTTCTTTGAACAGCATAAATGCCACAAATAGATGTATGTGTAGATGTAGATGCAATTCATTTCCTTTTTATCTTCATGTACTTTGTAATGAAATGAACACAAATATAAGCATGACCACCTAATAACACAAACTAGGTTATTGTAGCTCATTTAGTAATTAGGCCTTCAAACTTAAGAATGAGAAAATAATATGACAACAATTGCATAATTACTTGGTCAAGATTGGTTTTGTAAGGACAAATGAGAACACCAATATGTACTTGAAGACTGAACAAGGTAAAGGGATATTGTTAGCTGAAATTTTTTGTTGATGAAATCATATTTGGAGGACAAGATGCACTATGGCAAACATTTGAAAATGAGATGCAAACTGAATTTGAAATGTCTACGTTTGGAGGGATCAAATTTTTTTTTGGTTTGCAATTTTATCAGATGAAGAAAGGTATCTACATTACTCAATCAAAATATATCAAGCAGATACTAAAAACCTTTGGCATGGAGGACTCAAGACTTTTAGGCACACCTATTGCTACTGGAAAGAAACAATCAAAGAGTGATGAAACAACTGAAGTGAATCAAACCTTGTATAGGTCAATGATTGGAAAGATACAATATGTTGTTCACAGTAGAATAGATATTGCATTATCAGTTGGGATTGTTGCAAGATTTTGTGTCAATTATAAGGAGAATCATATGATGGAAGTGAAAAGGATATTGAGATATCTGAAAGGAATAGAGGATTATGGACTGTATTACAAGAAGAATCACAAGTTTGAATTGAAAGTTTATACTAATGCAGATTGGGAAAGAAATGTGGATGATAGAAAGAGTACAAGTGGTGGTGCATTCTTTCTAGGTAAGAGATTAGTTTCATGGATAGGAAAGAAACATAACTACATTTCTCAATTTGCAACATAAGCTGAATATGTAGCAGCATCAGTTAATTGTTCAAACACAGTGTGGATCAAGTAATTGTTGAAAGGAATGAAGGAAGAAATCACTAAGCTAGTTGTTATTTTCTGTGATAACACAAGTTCTATCAATATATCAAAGAACCCTGTGATGCACACTAAAACCAAACATATTGCTATCAAGTATCATTACTTTAGAGAGTTCATTCAAGTCAAAGAATTGAGATTGGAGTATTTAAATACAAAGGAGTAGTTAGCAGATATATTCGCTAAAGCTTTATCTAAGTATGCTCATGAATATCTTAGAGGTAAATTAGGGGTGATTCCCTTAATTAAGGATGCCTAAGTCAAGTAGGAGCATTTCATCAAATGTATTAATTAGAATATATGATAAATTGATGCAAGAAGGTCACACTTTAGGAGTTTCCTAATGATGTGAAGAGTAAAGCACAAGATGTTGATCAGTCATAAGAAATATGATAGAGGGAGTATATAGTTCAAAAATTTGACATGAAGATATCTACATGGTGAAGATGCATGAGAAAGATAAAAGTGTCTTTGGCATTGTTGTCAAAGAGGGAGATATTTAGAGAGAAATTTAGAAGAGTTACCATAAGAAAATTAGGGAGAGATTTAGTAACTTGAGGACTAAGATGAGAGATTCAGTAAAATGGATGCATAGATAAAGAGGGAGAAATCTATCCAAGAGGGAACTAATATTTGGATGAGAATCAAAATGAAGCTAATTATATTAATGAAGACCTGAACACAGAGAGAGAACATAATTTTTGGATTGTATAGTAACTATGCACATGGTATTATATGGTGTTGCCATCAATGCCAAAGAGGAAGATCATTGGAAACTACAATTTAAATAATTGTTATATTGTCATTGATGTCAAACCTTAACTGGTGAGACAATTTCTATCTAGTAAAGTGTCATATCTTTTTAATGATGAAGATGATTTGAAGAGAGGAGATAACAAGATTACCTAGTGGAAAGGTTGAGTTATGAGAAACTACAATGGGTACTTTATTAGTTGTCACATTGGTAAGGTAATGAGTTGTTTACCTATTACACTAAGTGAAGAAGATAGTTGATTTGAATCATAGAAGAGATGAGGAAAGAAAGCCTAGAAGCATAGGCTTGACCAAGAAAAAGAGAAGAAGATTAAGGAAATTTAGTCTAAGCCAAGTGATGCCAGTGTTGACTAAGCATTATTATAAGCTGAGAAAATTTAGTGTTGACCAAGCATAAAAAATTACCGAGTATCAAAAAATCAATTGAGTGAAGACCATGATTTCCAAGAAGAACAGTTTTAGCGATGACCGAGTTATCCAGTAATGTCCGAGAAAAAGAATCCAATGATGATTGAGAGAAAATATTTTACAGTTTGTAAAGGAATTGAGATTCCTAGTTGACATAGTTAAATTATTGGAATATGTAAAATGTGTTGAAGATAAGGATGATTGACCTAGATTATTTAATGCATGGTAAACCATTTTCTTATGGATTCAAGGAGAAGTTCTGAGAAGTATCTAGAAGGATAAAAGGAAGGTGTACAAAATATTAGGACTCGATGAATTTGACCTAAAACTAAGATTTGCAGAAGAGATTAAGTGGGAAAAGATTAAACTACCTAATTAAGGAGGTATAAGGATGACCTAATTTGTAGGTTATGCAAGAGGTTGATTTTATTGATTGACGAACCTAAGTAGAAGGCTAAGAAGGAGATGTGAAGAGCTGAACATAGTTGTGGTAATTACTTGAAGGGATTTTTGAGTAGATCAAAGATGGAGATGATAATGAAGGCCAACTAGTAAATCAACATATGAGCTACATTGGATTTATATTTCTAAAGTGAGTTGTTTGTATCAGATCAACCCTACTATTACTTTCTAACCATTGTATCAGTAAAAATCCTTTAATCAAGGTTAACCTAACATCCATTTGTAAATCCTTTAATCAAGGTGACATTATAATGGGATGTTCATAAGCCCTCTAACAAGGCCACTCCTAACAAGGTGATTAAATCCTTTAACAAGGTCACAACTACTAGTGTGTATTGTAACCTTTAATAGGGTTGGCTCCTCACGGAGCTCACTTCAGAAGAGTGAAAATTTGGTAGCATGTTACTGGTGGCTTTTCCCATATTGGGTTTCCATGTTAAATCTTGGTGTCATACTTGTGTGAATGGTATTTGATGTGTTTTATAGTTAAAAGTTTTATATTCTGCAAATTGATTACTTTTGGATATTGGACTATAAGTTTTATGTTATTGATTATATTCTATAAAGATTGAGTGGATAATTGAATAGATATAAGTTAGTTGAAGTGTTGAAAAGTTCAATTGGTACATCTGGACTTGAGGATAACTAATTCACACCCCTCTTAATTATTCTAAAATCATTCTAACAAAAATCTCCTTTTAAAGAGAAGGCATAACTCCAAATGAGACATTGTAGTTCAAACCCCTATTGGGTTGAGTTATAGAAGTTATCTCAGAACTGATAGGGGAGGTTAGAAGTAAATGCCCATGCAACAACAAGATGGCACATCCCCTAGAAGTAAACTAAGAGTACTCTCTAATGGAATATGGAATTGGTCCCAAGAGCTATCTGCAATAATGGTGCTGCTTGAATAGATCAACCAAGAAGAGAAGTCACTGGAAGTAGTTAAAAACATAAATTCTATCAACCTTAATTCATTTATATCATTGAGAGTCACCCCAAAGAAATCTAGTTTTAGTGCTACATGACTAATTTGACCATCGGGGAAGGTCCCCTCAATAACCAAACTCTTTGCTGAGTGTATCGAGATGTGGATGAAAACCATCAACCATCAAGAAAATTGCTACAAAGCTCCACCAATGACATCCTGTGAATGTCTGCCAACATAATATCTTTGAAAAGACCATAAATATGTTCCCTCAATGGGATCCATTAGGGAAACATGAACTATCAAGTTGCACATTTTTGTTCCCTCTAATATTTATAGTTGCACTGATGAAGAAACTCATCGGTGAAACCTACCTCCTATCCTATCAACTAATCCTCCATCTTCTTTGTCTATGTACTCTATATAAAAAAAAAACTTGTTGATGCATCCCATCGAAGAAGCCAATACTATCAGGCCACATGTTTTTGTCCCTTCCGATAACCCAAGTTACATTGATGAATGAGCTCATTGGGGAAACATGACTCATTAGAAGGCAATTTTTTATTTTTGGCTGAGAGTGTTAGTTCCTTTGATGAACCTCATTGCTGAAGCCCACAAAACTTGTGGCTAGACACTCCTTTTCCTTTTTTAGTGAACAACACATGAACATCTGAAAGACTTCCACTAATAACCTTGAAGAATGGTCATTTCAATAAGACCCAAAGATGTCTTGCCAAAACACATTATTATCGGTGCTGCTAGTCTGTATATCAACATGAATCTTGATGAAAACCACTATTGGGGATACAAAAATAATTAGAATGTGCAATTTCTTCCCTTTTGATCATTGATGAACCTCATCATCAACAAGAATTCTACTAATGACCATTGTCGGGGAGACATACTATGAGGACACACAATTTGATCGCTTTCAATAGTTATATATACAATGATGGATCTCATTGGTGGAACAAGGAACATGTTCCACTGAAATATACTCTTTTATCCTAATGAATAATCTTATTGGAATTTTGGGAAGATAATAGTAATCGTTCCCTAAAATATAGCCTTAGACTCTTATAGAAGCCACACATGCCTTCATTGGTGAAACAAGAAGAATGTACCACCAATATCTATGATCAAAGGTGTTTTTTACTATTTTAGCTCTCCAAGCCTTGTTCAACTACATCTAGATGTTGGAAAAGAACCCATGGATGGTAATAGTGACAAAAATGTCAACATTTCTATGATGTGTTTCAATAAGACATATTTGGGTCTTGCCAAAATGACCACTCTTCAGGATCATCAGTGGAAGTCTTGTCGATGGGCATGTGTAATTCATCATGAAAGGAAAAGGAGCATCACCAAATTTTTTTGTGGGTTTCACTGATCAGGTTCATGAAAGGAACTGGCACTATTGAACAAGAAGAAAAAATCACCTTCTAATGGATCATGTTTCCCTAATAAGTTCATTCATCAATGTAACTTAAGTTATCAAAAGGGACAAAAATATATGACCTGATAGTGTTGGATTCTTTGATGGAATATATTGGAAGGTTCTTTTCAAATATAGAGCACACAAACATAGTAGATTAAGGCTTGCATTGGTAGATCAAGAGGTGGGTTTCACCGATGAGTTTTTCTCATTGGTGCAACTATAAAGACTGGAGGGGAAAAAATGTGTAGCCTAATAATTCATGTTTCCCTGATAGATCCCATCGAGGGAACATGTTTTTGGTCTTGCCAAAGATCTTATGTTGGCTAATGTATGCAGGATGCCATTAGTGGAGCTTCAGAGAAATTTTCCCAATGGTCAATGGTTTGTAACCATATCTCAATACACTCATCAGAGTTTGGTTATTTGGGGGACCTTCCCCAATGGTCAAAGCATTCATGTAGTGCCAAAATAGTTTCCTTTGGGGTGAATCTCAGTGATATAAATGAATTAAGGTCAATAGAATGTATGTTTTCAACTTCTTTTAGTGACTTGTCTACTCAGTTGATCTATTCAAGTGACACCATTATTGCAGATAGCTCTTGAGACCAATTCTACACACCATCAGAGAGTAGTCTTTGTGTACTTCTAGGGGATGGGCCATCTTGTTGTCATAGAGACATTTACTTTTAACCCCCCTTGTTAGTTTTGAGATAAACTCTTCTGTAACTAAACCTAGTAGGGGTTTGAACTCTAGTGTCTCATTCAAAGTTATGCCCGCTCTTTAAAAGGAAATCTTGTACATTTTTGTAAGGATCTTCTTGATTTTCACTTGTAGATATAGTATTTTCTATGTGATTGTAAACAACATTTCTTGATTATAATGATATTTTTGGTTCTACCTATTCCAAGTTCATATATTTGTGTAAATCCTATCTCTTACCTACATATTTTCATGCATTTAATCATCTTAATTTTTTATGTTGTGCAATCTTTGATTGATCAGACCTAGTTAGTGAATGCTTGTATTCCTTGTAGGTTTGAATTCAGATTTCTACCTTCATATTAGTTTTTAGGTTGATGAGTGTTTTGGGACAATGTAGATATATGATCTTCATTGAATTCAAGTGCAGTCACAGTCAAGAGGAAATTGAAACATTCAATTTGGTGCATCACCTCATTTCATCTCTATTATCCTTCTTCTAATTTTCCTATTCAAGTCAGTTAGTTGTTAGGTGCATCTTGATTGTAAAGGAAGCCAACCTTCTCTGGAGATTCAATCTCACTGATAAATTCCCACATTGACAGATTTTTTCCATGTTTCACAAGGTTGTTTAGGCCACTAACCATTACCTAGACAAGGGTACAAAATTTTGTGACAAGCACCAACTGTTGCAAGTCTATCAACACATTTGTTTTGATTCCTAGGAACACTCTGAATATTGAAGACCTAAATTCCTTCAATTAAATCCTTAACTCTATGTTTGTATGACTTGAGAAGGTTATTATTTGTTGTGCTTTGATTAAAAACCAAATTACTATCTTCAAAGACTTGCAAGGATCTAATCCATTTCCTTTGTGTAAGTTGGAGACCTTGGATCAAGGCTTCATACTTAGCAACATTATTAGTGCAATTGAAATAGAGCTTAAAGGAAAATTATTATTTATCCCCATTAAGAAAAATAAATATCACACCAACACCTACACCATTTCTGTTTCTTGATTCATCAAAAAACATGTTCCATAATCTAATTTTATCTCCTTGTGTTTCTACAAGGTTAGGAATATAAGCATTCTCTTCATGGATGCAATAGGCACCAAGGCCGGTTCCTTCAAATTAATTAAGTGAATCAAGCTAGAAAGAATTATACCATTCATCTGAAATATAATAAGGAATTCAAATGAGTACTAGGCTCATGGATTATGCATTCTTCTTCTTCATCATGGATTGCAAAATTTATGTTTATGGGGCTAGGCATATAAGATTCTATATGATTGATGGCCAAGGGTTCTATTTTTATAAAATATTTTATGCCATATCTAGTTCTAAAAACATGTAGGATCAATACGAGGATATATAGTCACCTATTTTAGCTATGAAATCCCTAGATAGGTATATGGAAAAGTGTACAGGAAGATCTATGAATGATATGTATTGCAGGATAGTGCATCCAAGACATGCATGCAAGGACAATTTTATATATTTCAACACCCATATTTTTTGGATAAAAGTACCATCTAATTTGACAACCCCTTTAGTCACATGTTCATATCCTATGCCTAAAAGGTCAGCTACCTTCTTGGACGTGACTAAGCTACTAGATCCTGAACCTATCATGCAATTATGAACTAGTTTATCTCTAATGATTAAAGAGAGATAAAAGGGAGGTGGTTTAATTTTATTACTTGGATTTTATTCCTCATTGGGTTTTATTAGGCTGGTTGAAGCCAATATTCAACCCTTGATTTTCTCATACTTTTAGTTCTTCTTGCAATAATTCTCTCCAAGGTGGCATTGAGAGGATGTCCTACATAGGTACATTGATGATAAGCTTCTTCATTTGATCCACAATGTTGAAAGGGACATTTTTTTTTGACTTTGTATGACCCTTAGCAACCACAAGGTCTGGTTTTTATGTAGGAGAAGCCTTAGAATCCTCTAGGTTCTTGATACTATGGTTTGTATTCAGATTTGGATATGGGGAAAATTCCTTTTCTTGTGTCCTTGGGACTATAGTGTGAGTGACCACTTGTAAAGTTGAAGCCCGATTTGTTATAGAAGGTTAAACACTTTCTATTGCTCTATTTTTTCCTCTAGTGTTATGTGCAACAACATCACCTCTTTCATGATTAATACCACAAAAATTTTCTTATTTCCAATTCATAAAAACAAAGTCCCCTTGCAAATGGGCTTGATATCCAATATTGGATTCATTTACATCATATTTATACCTTGAAGTTGTTGGTTCCTCTTTCACCACTAGAGTTTTATAGAACTCTCCTCTTTGGCATGAACCTTGATCATAAAGTTGATTGCAAGGGGTACACCATTCTTTCTCTTGAGTAAGATTATTTTGCAATGTGACAGGTGTTTTGGACTAATTTATAGCTACAAAGGGAACACTATTGAAATTCTTAGTCTCGATTTGTGAAACCTACCCTTGATGTGATTTCTTATTCAATTAAAAATTATGATTATGAGGTTGAAAAGGTCAACTTCCTTGAGCTTTCTCTCTTTCTAGCATGTCACCACCTTGTTTCCAATATTCTACAACCCAAGGTTAAAGTCATGTTTAATGGCATTTTGATCTTGCATCATGGGTCGCATCATGTTTTTTAGTTCATCTAACTCTTTGGAAGATGTGGAGGGTTGTGGAGCAACAACAAAAGGTTGGTATATAGACACAATTGGAATATAAGCCATTGGAGGTTGATGTAGATGCATCAATGGAAATAGAGGCATTGGAGTCCTTGGAGCTAGTTTCTAACTTGTATTAAACAATTTTAAGCCTATATAGAAATATCATATGTAGCTAGAAGAGTATCTCCACCCATTGATTGTATTTGTAGACAACCAAAATTGACCACTCTTGTGTGCTCATATTAATTACTAACTTTTCTTCTATTAATTAAATGGTTCTTCAATTTGTTTAATTAATTACTTTAATTCTTCCAAAACTTCATCTTTTAATCACTTAATCATTCCCCTAATATTAATTAAATAATTCATATTATTTAATCAACTAATATTTATTGATTAATTAAATTCATTTTCCTAAATCCTATAGTTTAAATAATTATCATTAATTATTTAAAATTAGCTAATTATTTCTCCCAATTAAATTAATTTAATTTTACTTCAATTCCATTTCATTCAATTTTGATTATTTTCATACTAATTTCACCTTTCTCAAAAATTAAATATTTAATTCAATTTAAATTCTCCAAATCTTCAGAAAAAAAATATAAAAAATCTCCAAATTATCAAAATTTTGAAAATAAAAAATATGCATAACAATAAAAGGCATAATTCGCATTTGGAAATAATCTTTTTCTAAAAATCCTAAATTTTCTAAAAATAAAAAATAAAAAATCTTTCCCTTCTAATTTTCATTTTGGAAACTTTATCTTTTAAAAAATGAGATATATCTTCTCAATCTTATCTCCCTCTTTTAGATTACAGAGAGGGGGGTAGGGCGGGGGGTGAATCAATAATCAATGATTCTTTAAACCTTATAAACTTTCTTTGATTCAACTCAATAGAAACTCGGTCAGACAAAATTCAATATTAATCGATAACATTAAATTAACTTTATTAATCAGCTCAATAACATTCACAATAAACATTCAACACATATAACACTAGTATTTAAAGTGGAAACCCAATTTGGGAAAAACCACATTGGGAATTGTCACCCACTAAAGAAATACTCTTATAAAGTATGCTTAGTTAAAAGCCAATCTGGTTAAAGATTACAATGCACATTGTTAAATGTAACCATGTTAGGGAATTTTCCTTAGATCTATTAGGATCTTCACCCTATTAGGAGTGGCATGGTTAAAGGTCTTGAAACACTCTTCTAGAATGTCACCTCTCTCAAGGATTTAAAATAAGACTATTAAGTCCACTCGGTTAAGATATTTTTCTGCAACAAATGTTAATAAGAAACAATATATAAATTGATCTATAAATCTTCAACTACCTCTTGCTTAAGTAGATCCTTTGTGTGCTCTTTGTCTTCAGTTCTTTCCTTCACTATCCACTAGCTCCAACACTTCTTCAATCTCATCTTGAAGACTAAGATTTCAACCTTTTCCTTCTTCACTGCATCAGTCAATGAATCATCAACCCTTCAACTTTCCAGCCTTTTTTCTTAATAAAATTTCATCCTTCATATAGAATTTGTTTTGCCTCTTAATCTTCTTTTTTACATTTTCCCTTGATTAATCTCAACCATCAGTTCATCCTCATAAACTAATTCAATGAATTTAGAACTAGGTAAATGTTTTGTCATCACCTCAGAACTTGAACTTTCATTGGAACTTGTACCTTCAATCTTTTATACTTAGATCTATATCGTAGATCATCACCTTGAATTTTCCTAATCATAGATCTCTTTAACTAACTCTTCCTCATCCTTAGAATCTTCTAGATCATCGTAGCTCACCATTAAATGTCATTCTGATCCTTGTATTTAATTTTTTTTCAATTTCTCGGTGGCTAACTTCTTTTTCTTCAACAAAAATTCTATTTACATTGCTCAGTAACAAAAACCTTCTACTCATGTTTGGACTCCCTTACTCTTTACCAAAACTTACTTTCCATTTACTGAATGCCTTCTTCCTGCTCAGTAACCAAACTATTTTGTTTATCGACTTAGCCAATCTTCTTTACCGACTTCATATAATCAAATGTTTAGTAGAAAAAAACTATATCAACATAATAGGTTATCATTGCATGATCTACATTAGTTGCCCAATTAAGCTCTTCAAATTCACAACATTGCACTTTCTCTTTCTCCTTAAATCACTCAAATTATATCATACTCTGAATGATATGGCAACTCAATATAAATGAAAAATTAATTTCTTGACATCAATGATAAAATAATAACTTATCTAATCCTTCTACAATCTTGTATACCTCTAATCACTATTGGTCTTCATCATCATCGCCATCAGTTATAATAACAATCTCCCTCTTTGGCATTGATGACAACACTCACTGTCAATTGATGATGGCAATGCTTACTGACTTTTTTCCCTTTACTCCCTTTGAGATTTATCTTCTTTTTTCTTTTCTTGTTCTCCCTCTGTAATCAATTGCATATTCTCCCTTTGTCTCTGTAATCATCAATATAAATATTCTCCCTCTTTGACAACAATGAAAAAGATACATACTCCTGAAAACTTTGTTCAGGAAGTGAATCATACCTAACCTATATTGGTTTCTCATTGCATACATAAATATTTTTCACAACTTTAGGGATCACCCAAAGAGTGAACACTAGCATCAACTCATAAAATAGAAATTCTGATGAATCCTTGAATTGATCCAGCATGCATTGCCTTAATGAATATTGGATAGGTGAAGAACCCCCAATTTTCCTCCGAGACAATCTAAATAATCCTCCAGTAGTGTCTTGGTAAATATATTTTCTATATACTCCTTTGGATTCACATACTCTGATATCACATACTTGTCTTGAACTTGTTATCTCAAGTAATGATACTTGATATAAATGTGCTTTGTCTTGGAATGCATTACCATATTCTTTGATATGTTGATAGCACTTGTATTATCACAATAAATAGTATCTAGATTAGTAATATCCTCTTGCATCCCTTAAAGTATCAACTCATAAAATAGAAATTCTGATGAATCCTTGAATTGATCCAACATGCATTGCCTTAGTGAATATTGGATAGGGGAAGAACCCCCAATTTTCCTCTGAGATAATCTAAATAATCCTCTAGTAGTGTCTTGGTAAATATATTTTCTATATACTCCTTTGGATTCACATACTCCAATATCACATACTTGTCTTGAACTTGTTATCTCAAGTAATGATACTTGATAGAAATGTGCTTTGTCTTGGAATGCATTACCATATTCTTTGATATGTTGATAGCACTTGTATTATCATAATAAATAGTATCTAGATCAGTAATATCCTCTTGCATCCCTTAAAGTAGCTGTTTGATCCATAAAATGTTTGAACAATTCATAGCTGCTGCTACATACTTAGCCTTAGAAGTAGACTGTGAAATACAAATCTATTTCTTACTCAGCCATGTCACTAATCTTTCTCCTAAAAAGAAATCTTCTCTACTTTTACTTTTCCAATCATTAATGTTTCTAGCCCAATCAACATTAGTGTAAACTTTTATATCAAAATCTCTTCCTTTCTTGTATAGTAGACCAAAATATTCAGTCCCTTTCAGATATATAAATATTCTTTTGACAACAGACATGTGTGTTTCCTTTGGATTGGTAGAAAATATTTCAATAATACCTATTACATGAGAAATATTAGGTCTTCTATGTACAACATACTGTAGCTTACCAATCATTGAATGGTAGAGTGTTTCATTTACTTCCTTTGTCTCATCTTCCTTTAACAATTTGCAACCAGTAGCCATCAGTGCACCAACTGATTTTGAATCTTTCATACCAAATGTATCATCAAAAAATGGAAGCAATTCCATTTAGGACTGGCTTATCCCTCTGAGTAAGTGGCCTGGGGTCATGTAAAACACCTTGAATGGGTATGTGAATGGATTTGGATTTTTCCCCTATTCTTCTTCTCTCTCCACCTATTTCTAGCCTATTTCTAGCACTGGGTCCTGAGAAAATGAGATCTGTGACCTCAGGGTCAAGGTCAACCTCAACTTTGACCTAGGTCATAGTCAACCTCAACTTTGACCTAGGTCAAAGTTGACCTTGACCCTGACCCTGGGTCCAAATTTTAAATTCTGGAGGTTTCAGGATGCCGAGCTTTGGAAAGTTTTATTTCCTACTTCCAGGTCAGCTATTTTGGATTTTAGAATGGTAAAATCTTAAATTATATTTAATCTAGGTCCATTTATAAGGTTTAAGGCCTAATGAGGATTTAATTCCCCTATGTTGGTTCCTCTAGAAGTTTGTGCCCTAGATCACTATAAAAGGAAGCCTTCCTCCTCTCATTTGAACCAAGAAACTTCATAACAACCAAAATTTTTCATGATCAAGACATCTAGCTCTCAAGTGAAATCAAGAAATCAAGCAAGTACGAAGGAGAAGGAAATCATTCAAGCATTCATTCATCCTCAAGCTTTAAATAATTCAGACATTCATCAAGGAGAACCATTATTAGCCATTGAAGGATTCACTCTCTTTGGAGCCCTTGTGTTGAAGATTTCTCCATCCACATTCATTCAACATTTCTTCCTATTCCAAGATCCATTCAAGATTGGCATTGAATATCTAATGCCATTGATTTGAGACATCCTATATGTAATTATACATTCATTTGGAGCATCCATACTTGTGGATTCAAGGATTTGAACCCTCCACAAGGATTTCAACATAAGCAAGGTGAATAGTTCCATTTACTTTGTTTATATATTGCAATTTCAATTACATTTCATGGTTGATTCCAAATTGGTGTTTGACCAAGGCAAACCCCTCATCCAAACAACAAAAACCCTTTTTCTTGCATGTGTACGTGCAGGTGGAGGATGACGAATATCATTGCAGATCTAGATACCCTTTTCAGTGAACTTCTAAGATCCACAAACAAAATTTCCGTCAGAGCTATTTAGGTCAAGGATGAATTTCAATGGGGGTCAAGATTATACCCCAAGGTAAGATTGTACCCCAATCTTGAGGTCAAGGATGACCTTGCTCTGAAAGATAAAAGGTTTCTGAGTTTTCTCTATCTCTACATTTTTAGGCCGAATCAGGTTGTAGAATCTCTCGAAACTGAACACAGACTTCAAAAAATAGTCTTTTCTAGATTTACCCTATTTTGAGGTTAGTATTTGTCTTCAATTCAATTAATTTTTCAAATGCACATTTTCTATAACAGATTATAATATTTTCTCCTTTCTTTATATTCTCCATAGATTGATTCATTTGTGCATTGATCACTTCCTTGTGATTAATCTATTTGGATCTCTCCTTTGGGAATTTAGATTAAGAAGTAGACCATATATTCCCTCACACATTCAAGACACATGCATATTACTACATTAAATTTTGGTGAATATAATTTTTCAACCATGCATTTTTGGTGAACCCGAAAAACTTATCCCCTCTCTTTTGTGGAATTAGATGCCTTATCATGTTTATGGTTAAACTCTTTCTTTTATGGTGTTAGATCTTTCATGTATTCTATTTCTTTTATATGTTTGCATCTAATATAAAATAAAAATACAAAAACATTCATTTGTTCATGCTTTGTGTTTTCTTAGTTTAGTTCATTTGCATTGCATTGGTATATGAGCTTTACTACCTCTAGTCCTACTTATAATATTCCAATTAGACAAAGTTGTAGACTTATGGGTGCCTTTGATCCTGAGTCTTCCTCTCCTTTCCTTAGGATCCTAGATGACAATTTGATTATTCATGATTCCAATCCTACTATGGAGCAAAAATCTTCTCACTCATCTCATGATGAGGATGATGATTTAAGATTTCCTCCTGAACAAGTCCAAAAACTTTCAACTGAACTTGATAAAATGGGTAATTGGCTTATTCAAGAAAACCATAATCAAGATTCTATTCAAGATATAGAGGCTCTTAAGAAAGTCCTTCGTGATAGTGATCAAGGTGTTAATCTATTGTGTGGTATTACTCATTTTGTGCATTCAAATGTTAAACCTTTAGCTCAAGAAGCTCAAGATTTAGGATTTACTCCTCCTGTTACTAGGATAGAACCTTCTCCTATTCCTTTATCTAGTATTCCTACCTATACTCCTCCTTTGGTGACTACGATAATTCCGTCTATTCCTATAAGTATTCCTCATGTGTCCCTTCAAACATAACAACCTTCTTATCATAATTTTCCTTTTACTTATTCCAATCCTCTTCCAACTATAGTTCCAAGTATTCCTCCAGTTGTGTCTTCCATTCCTACAGCTTCATACACTTTACCTAGTGTTTCTAATGTTTCTATACCTCCTATTTCTTCTAATGATTCAACAATCATTAATTTGGCTGAAAATGTGTCATCTTTACAACAACAACATGCATCCTTGACTCAAAACAAGTTTAGCATTCCCACATGTGACATGGGAAGTCCTTTATCCCTCGACATCATTTGTGCTCATGTTCCTTAGCAAGTCGATATGCCTTGTCTTGAGAATTACAATGGTAAGGGAGACCCTATTACTCATGTTAAAACATTTCAAATCCTTTGTAATGATTGTGCTCATGACCATAGGATTTTAGCCAAGTTGTTTGCTAAAACTTTTCATGACAAGGCCTTACAATGGTATTGTTCCTTGCCTCTTTATTCTATTGAATCTTTTCCAAAACTTTCTAATGCTTTTATTCAACAATTTCAAAATAACATTGGTCCGCAAGTGGCTTTGACTGATTTGATGCATTGTAAACAAAACACTAAGGAAAAATTGACTTAATTCATTGGTAGATTTAAGCATTTGCATGCTTAGATTTCCTATTCTATTCCTGATATGGATATTCCACCATTTTTTATTTCAAATTTGCAAAAGGATATTAGAGATAAGATTCTCCATACTGAATTTACCTCTTTTCAACATGTAATGCCCCGCCAGGGAACCCAAGAGAGATCAACCTATAACATGCTACTAAGTTTGGTGAACATTTTTTTTAAAAGTTAACAAACAAGATACACAATAGTGCGGAAGCAATTACCATTATCTCACATTGAAACAAAATGTAACATAGATTACAAATCTCGAGGGTCCCATGACGTAGAATTACTTAAGAACAAAGATACAACTAAAGAAAAATAACAAAAGATTCCATATCATATATGATACAATTACAACTTACATCAATAATACAATCCTCATGGACAACCATGACAACTAATAATCTGACATCCACTGCACATGTCGTAGGGTATGTAAAAAAAATAAATCTAAACAAAGAAGTACAATGTCCATATTAGGTATCACATGTGATACTCTAATATAGGACTACATAAAAGAAGGTATGATAAGAAACCATCAATGAAGAACAAGAAGGAATCCAACTACATAAGTATCAACAACACCGGCACCAGGATGTCGAATCTCAAATGGTAAAGAATCACAACCACCCATCCGTGTAGAACCACAAAAGTCTACCCCACCGTGTTGAGGAGGTAACGACAAACCCCAATTAGATGACCAAAACCAAACAAGGATAAAACCAATGAGCAAGGAATCCTGAAAGCTCTCTAACTCAAGGTATACAAATGACAGTGATAGGATAGACTCACTAATCTAGAGGCATCTGAAACGTGAAGAACAAATATGGAGGAGGCTTAGGCTACATGCTATGGGAGTGTCATCACATGAAAGACTACTTGAGTTACCTTGGACTGGTCTCTTGACCCTGGACGCTCAAGCGTCTATAATGTTGAGTTATCTTGGACTGGTCATTCTGGACCTCTGACCCTCAACATAATCCATGCAGAACCATAATATCAATCTTGTATTTAATGTTATTCCCCAAGTTTATTATTATTAGATTATCACTTATTAAAATAACTTACGATAGGTTACCCTGGTACTGGCCCCTTTTGAGCC
This sequence comes from Chamaecyparis obtusa, assembly GCA_027943335.1. NCBI lineage: Eukaryota > Viridiplantae > Streptophyta > Pinopsida > Cupressales > Cupressaceae > Chamaecyparis > Chamaecyparis obtusa. The sequence goes on from BSBK01006624.1 coordinate 597,444, forward strand.
CCAGACCCCTATGTAAGCCACTCCCCTAAGATGCACCTATTTAACCTCTCCTAGGCTCACAAAACTCATATAGATCAAACAGGTAAACAACCAAGTAATCCAAGATCCAGGTTCACACACAAGAAACTGACATGATTACAAGTTACCAAAAAATAGATATTAACCAATAAGAGCCCATAAGATCAATACATAGATGATAATCAAAATAACCACACACATCAACATGATACTGAAAACAAAACCAACTGACAAAGATCCCTGCCTCTGTTTCCCCTAATCCATCTAATGCCCAACAACACATAAAGTACAAGAATACAGTTCAGGCACGAAGAAGACACAATTGCATTTAAGGAAACTGAAAGGGAACCATAATCATTTAAAACTTCATAATGAATATAATCCACACAGAACATAGATCGCACAATTCTGATAAGAGAATATTGAAAAAATCATCATATTAATGTTACTAATAAAAGAAATGTTCCCTTTTAACATTCTAGGAGTTCAATAGAATAATTGCCCAATTTTGGTACATGCATGAGCATTTATCAAATAATTGTTTCTATAAAAAGAAACGTTCTACTTTCATCAATATCAATTTCCAATTAGTTAAATCTAATATTCTATTAAATCCATATGCCATAGTAAGAAAATTATTTTTAAAAGAATTAAAACATAATTCCATTCAATCTAAAATAATTAACAAAATATTTCTTACCTATAATTGACAATCTTTTAATTCAAACCAATTCTAATGAATTGATGAAATAAAGCTTAATAAACACAACATATAAAATCGATTTAATTAAACAAATTTATTCATGCCCAAATAATCTACAAGTTTAACGATAATAACAATATCATTAATTTAATCAAACTAGATTTAATTAAATAAATTTTAAAAAAATAAAATAAAATTAAACTAATTTAATGAAAATTAAATTAATTTAATACAATGATTAAAATTAACAAAACAATTAAATTTTAGCATAAATTAAAAAAAACATATTAATCAAATGCTAATAACAAAATAAAATAACATAAAATAATATAACAAAGTCTTTTTAAAAAAATATGAAAAAGTAATAAGGGGGGGACAGTGGTCCCCACTCCCCTACCGCAGCGCAGGTGACAGACCTACCGCACGGTACCCTCGGGTACCGTCGGCAGGCCTGTGCCTGCCGCACAACAGCCAAGAAGGTGGTTACCCCCACCCCCATCAAACTTTTAATTTTTTTTTTAAATTATTCTTTAAACCCCAAAACATTAATTTTTAAAACCAATCAATATATATAATTTTTAATTTGTTTAATAATAATAACATCAACTTTTCAAAGCATCTTTTTTTAAATATATATATATATATATATATATATATATATATATATATATATATATAGGAATATATATATATATATATATATATATATATAATATTATTTAATGAAAATCTGTATATAGGAAATTTAACAGGATTTATTCATCAAATTTTTCTACAGAGAATAAATTTTATATTTAGGAATTTCTTTTACAAGGAATATCTTAGATACTTTTGTGATATAAATTTATTCTTTCCCAAAACAAATAGTTTACTATATTCATGAAGAATTTTTGCACAGTATTTATTTAAACAGAGAATATATTTTATACCAGAATTGGGTTTTCTACGCAAATTGATTTTCTTCCTCAAGGAGATTAAATTTTCTACAGCCTCTATAGTTCAACTATACAACATAATTAATTTATCGATTTATAGCCAAACCATGAACAATTGATTAACAAAATTTTGCTAGAGTAACACTACAATGCCAAGTTATAATAAAATACAAAAATTAACTACATAAGGGTTTCTGAATACCCAGATCTATTAAAACAAAGATCTATCAAAAATTTAAAACATAGAACACTATAAAAGTACAGAAAGACAAATAGATGTGAAAATAGAGATAACAGGCAAAATACAATGCCTACCTTAGAGCTAATGCCAAAAACTGAAAATGAAAACCCTTGTAGATCTGAAAATGAAACTCTCTCCAAAATCAAGCCCAACCTGTAGATCTAAAAACTATGTTGCAAACAGGTGCCCATTCTAGATGCACAGAGAAACTCAAATCAACAAACAACCATAACAATCCACAAATCTCCAAAATACCAAGCACACCATCCTTCTCCAAAAACCCTCTCCAAAACCTGTCTCCCTCAAAAATGAAAGCAAAAATTTCCTAATAGGAATTCAATTCCCAAATTCAAGCAATCCCAAAAGACAACTCAAAAGCTAACTCATAGTTTAACTCCAAATCAGAAAAATGACTCATAAGACAACTCCTAATCCAACTCAAATTCTAAAATTGAAAGTAAATACAATTAATTAATTAAAATATCTTTTAAATGCACAACTCAACTTGACTTTGAAAAACTAGTTATTTTTTTGAAAACAATCTCCTTTCAGATTTTGCACATGTTATAATTAAAATTCATTTATTAAATAAATTAAATACTTAATGCATCACAAATTCATGCAATTAATTATTTAATCATTTAATAAAATATGCAAGCA